>ML784768.1:188628-212230 GCA_009831015.1 Picea engelmannii | reverse complement strand
CATTCACGTAGTAGATTGCATCATATACATCATCATCAATAACATTTAAACATTCATAAAAGTTCATAAATTTTAAAGTTTAAGTGTATCACTTAATAGTTTCATTGTGACTAGAAAATAAAGTATATAGGCCTCAGGTAATCATGGTTGTCTAAGTCAAAAGGCGGTGTTACATACACCCAACCTTCGAGAAACATGTTCTCTAGGTGGTCAAAAAAGTGAGGGATAGTCTCATCGTAGTGTCTCGGCATCTTTCCAAGTAGCAGATCCTGGACTATACTTATCCCATTGGACCTTAACTTGGTCTACCAGACGTTTCCTGAGCTGTCGGACTCTACGGTCCAATATGCGTAATGGTTCTACTGTGAGGGTTCCCACATCCGATACCTGCAATTCCTTCCAATTTAGTTTATGTGATTCACCAGCAACATAATGACGTAAAACAGATACATGAAATACATTATGAGTTTTATGCAAGTGGGGTGGCAGTACGAGACGATATGCAATGGGTCCAATTTTCTCTTGGATTTTGAATGGTCCTATAAATTGAGATGACAACTTTGTTCCCTTCCCAAACTGCATGGTACTCTTATTAGGCCTGATGCGAATGAAAACCTGGTCTGCCACTTCATAACTTCGGTCGGTCCTGTGTGCATCCGCATAGCTTTTCTGCCTATCCTGTGCTTCCTTTAGTCTCTGCCTAATCTGAATCACCTATTCTTCCATCTCCTGAATCAATTCTGGCCCAACTGTTACTCAATATTCTAGTCTATCCCAACTCAATGGCGTTCTGCATGGCCTCCCATACAAAGATTCGTACGGTGGCATTCTGATGGAGCTATGATAACTGTTATTGTAGGCAAACTCTACCAAAGGTAGGTACTTCTCCCACTGGGTTTGATTATCCATTACATACATCCTAAGCATGTCTTCCATGACTTGATTTACTCTCTCAGTTTTCCCATCTTTTTCAGGATGATAAGATGTTCTTAAGTTCAACTAAGTCCCCAATGCCAACTGTAAACTTGTCCAAAACTTAGAAGTGAATCTGGAGTCCCTATCTGAAATTATCTTCTTAGGTATCCCGTGCAAACGGATAACCTCGCTTACAAACACACGTGCCACATCAGTGACATCGTAAGTGCCTCTAACCGGAATAAAATGAGCACTCTTGGTTAACTTATCCACTATCACAAGAATGGCATTGTGTCTATGATATGTGAGCGGCAACCCCACAACAAAATCCATAGAGATGACTTCCCACTCAGACATAGGAACATCATGTGGTTGTAGGAGGCATGCCGGGTGATGGTGGTCGGCTTTCACTTGTTGACATTCTAGGCACTTGGCGACGAAATGGACTACATCGCGCTTCATTCCTACCCAGAAGAAGATTTTCCTTATATCTGCGTACATCTTCTTCACACCCGGATGCGCACAATAAAGTGCTCTATGGACTTCCTTCAGTATGATTCTTCGAATATCCCCATTCTCAGGGATGTACATCCTTCCTCGATATCTTAACAGTCCATTTGTTTCCAGACTATATCCTTCATACTTTGGGTCTAACTACCTCCCGCTCTGGAGGTTTGAAGTAACCTTTAAATACCAACTGTCTCTTGGGAGTTGTGTCAACACTTGTTCCCTTAGATTGACCTTTAAGGTTATCAAGGAGAAGATATGTGGTCTCCTACTCAAGGAATCTATGACCACATTTTCCTTTCCCTTGATGTACAAAATACCAAAGTCGTACTCACTCATAAACTCACTCCATCGCCTTTTCCTGGCATTCAGATATCTTTGAGTGAAGAGATGTTTTAAACTTTGATGGTCCGTTTTGAGCTCAAAGTTTCACCCCACAAGATAGTGCCTCTAAATTTTCAGAGCTAGCATTACAACTTCCAACTCTAAATCATGAGTCACGTATAACTCTTCGTGTTTCTTCAACTTCCTTGACACATAAGCTATCACTCCTCCATCCTGCATTAGCACAGCCCCCAACCCTTGCTTCGAGGCATCCATGTAGACTATGAATTCCTTTTCCATATCTGGCACTCATAGAATTGGCGCAATGGCTAGTAACCTCTTAAGTTCAATGAATGCATTATCACATTCTTCTTTCCATTCATACCTGACCCCCTTGCGTTGCAAAGTGGTGATGGGTTTCGCTATTTTTGAGAATCCTTCCACAAATCTCCAGTAATAACATGCTAGTCCCATGAAGCTTCTCACCTCATGGGCATTTTTCGGCACTGGCCACTCCATAATGGCCTTTACCTTTTCTGGGTCCACAGAGATTACTTCACCGGAAATGATATGACCTAAATAGTGGATCTCTTTCTGGAAGAAGGAACACTTTGACAACTTCCCATATAATTTGTTCTCTCTAAGGCAGGACAACACTACTCATAAGTGTTCCTCATGTTCTCTTTCATTCTTGGAATAGATGAGGATGTCATCTAGAAAGACTTGTACAAAATGATCTAAGTACTTCTGGAATACGCGGTTCATGAAGCTCATGAATACTGCTGGTGCATTGGTCAATCCAAAAGGTATGATGACGAACTCGTAATGTCCAAACCGAGTTCGGAAGGCAATTTTTGGGATATCACCTTCCTTAATCCTTAACTGATGATACCCTGATCGCAAATCAATCTTTGAGAATACCGCTGCTCCTTTCATCTGATCGAAGAGGTCATCTATTCACGGCATTGGGTACCTATTTTTCACTGTAGCATGGTTCAAGTCCCTATAGTCTATACACAGTCGTAAGGATCCATCCTTCTTCTTTACAAAAATTACTAGTGCACCCCAAGGTGAGACACTGGGCCTTATTAGTCCTAAGTCCAGTAACTCTTTCAACTGCATTTGTAATTCACAAATTTCCGGCACTGTCATCTGATACGAAGTCTTGGATATTGGTTATGCACCAGGTTTTAGCTCAATAGTAAAATCAAGCTCCCTCTCAGGAGTTAACCCTGGTAACTCGTTCGGAAAAACATCTTTAAATTTTGACAATACCGGGTACTGATCCAATGAGGGTCCCTTCCTTTCATTCACTGCTTCCACTACATAAATTCGACACCCTTGCCTCAAGCATCGCTTAACCTTCATAGTTGATATAAAGTGTAACGACACTTTTCTCTGTACACCCTGGATCTCTACTGGTCTTCTTTCATCGTCGACACAAAGCACCCTCTTTGCGAACAAATCTACCAAAGCTCAGTGAGCTACTAACGAATCCATTCCAATGATTAGGTCATATGCCCCGAGAGCAGTGACATATACCTTCAACCTGGTAGTACGCACTCCTAGGTCTACTATACAATTATCAACACTAGGTCCTACTGTTTGTTTTTCCCCCGAAGCCATCTTGACTTGTTTAAAGTCATTGTTCTCATAGGCTGCCAACCCACTCTTTTCTAATGCATATGGTGAAATGAAACTATCTGTCGCACCAAAATCAAACAAAATCTTAACATTGATATGATTTAGCGTACCTGATGACTCCACCACCATGGATTGATGTTTGGCCTGGCGATTATTAATCGCTCCATAAATCTGGTCGTTGCTACTTGCTCTCCCCATCGGTGCCTTTCCTTCTCTATGCACGAACCCTGATTGTAACTCTGGGCAGTCACGCTGGTAATGGGGTCCTCCGCACCCCCAACAGGTAACACAAGATTGAACCTGTGCACTGTTATGTGATTGTCTCTGAAATGAGTTCCTTCCCCTGGAACCCCTGCCCCTACTAGTTGTTCTCTGAGATGGTCGTGGACCTGTCTGCATTGTTGGCGGTGAACGAGATGTTGCACTCGTTTCCATTGAAATCCCTATGACTATTGTCCTTGGCGCGACTCTGTTACCATATGGTAGTGGCCTTGAGCCCCCTCCCCTAGGAAATATCCTCAGGGCCTTCCCTATGAATCTAGAGTGATGCGGAAATGTCGGTCTTGTACCCCCGGTTAAGTTCATGTGTTCCTCCGCATAATGCGCATTTTCCACTGCTTCCGCTACTGAAGATGGTTTCCACATCCGCACCATATATTTTATCTTAGGGTTCAATCCATAGACGAAGTGCTCTACCTGTCATTGGTCATTATCCATATACAAAACATATTTGACCAGTTCCATAAATCTGATCTCATATTCTTCTACAGTTCTGTTTCCCTGTACTAAGGCATGAAATGCCCCTACCTGTTGTTCCTCGTAGTATGTTGGTAGATATTTCCTTTGGAACCTCTCCTTGAAAAGTTCCAAATATACTATGTCTGGGGTAAGATGCAGTTGTCTTTTCAGGTTGCCCCACCAGTTCAAGGCGCTGTCTCTGAACTGAAAAATTATGATCTTTGCCTTTGAGTTGGATGCATAGTCCCTTAAGGCAAAACACCTTGTCATGCCTTCCAACCATGCTTCTGCGCATTCACTGGTGCGACCCCCAGCAAAATCTGGAAGTTTGATCTTCTGCAATTCTCGTGTGATGTCTTCAGGTGGAGGTCCTCCCCCTGAATCCCTTGATGCTTCTGGATTACCCATTCCAGATGATGGAGGTTCCACTTCAGTCCCTACCGGTTGTCGCCCCTTTAAAGTCTCATTAATGGCTTCCAACGAGCGCAGTATGAGAGCTAGTTCAGGCGATGGTGGTGGTGGCGCTAGTGGTGTTGGCGGTGCTTGCGACGACGCTCCCCTGCCTCGACTCCCTCAAGTCCTGACCATCCTATATGCTTTAACCTGCATCAACCAAAGTTGTCAGGGTGAGTTCAACGATGTTTCAAATTCGTGCTACTTAAACTAGAAACAGGGTTAGGCGTAAGTTTTCTTTACTTGTCTGTAAACATACATTACTCCTTTAGGGGATTGGCTAGGTTAGGGTTAGGATTAAGCGTCTAAGCTTGATTTCTTCGCCCCTATAAAAAAAAACTATTGGTTCCCTTGCCTTGTAGCTATGCTAGCCTTGCGCCATACTCGCCAATTCCTATGCTTACTCTCCCAGTGCATATGTCGCCTCCTTCCTGCTTGTCCTAGTCTAAATCCTTTTAACTTTTCACTTACAACTAAATATCCTCCGATGCTTGACTCGTGAGATTTTTCTTGGCACGTAGTGTTGGCGTTGTCAATTGTTGCATTGAGATTTAGCGTTGAATTTGATTGGTGGACTGGAGTGGAGGGACTTGGCACTTGGCTCGATGAGTTGTGTGTACGGTCTCGTAAGCCTGACGCTTGGAAAATCGGAGTTTATAATTGGGATACAAAGATCAACAACACTAAATAAGCCTTTACCTTAATTTCCGGTGCATTCACTAGTTATGATTCAACTTGGTTAGCTGGCTCCGGATCATAGATTAGGTAATAAGCCAGTTGGTCTTAATCTTCCTACTGTATCTTCCTAATAATAATACCACTCTAATCCCTACAGTGTTACCATTAATCTAAATAAGTATAAGAATTTATTTGTAAATACCTATGAGGGCGCGTTGGTATTGGTGCTCTTCTTAAGGCGCTTCGCTTGGTGGGTGGTCGCGGGTTCAAAATCCATAGACTCCCCAAAATTTTAATCTCTCCAAAATAATTTTTATTAGTATCGTAATGTTATGTTTAAATATTATTAAATATGTTAATGTTAATAACACATTAATTACTTAATTACTATTGTTAATTATTATTATTAATTACTTTGGATAAAATTAAGTTTAGAAAGTAAAATACTTTATTTCTATGCAAACAATTTTCTTTGACATTCAACGAGATTAGAAATTTAATTTAATTATTAGAATTAAGATTTAAAATTAAAATTAATTATTTAAAATGCAATTAAAATAATTTAAAATAAAATCAATTAAGTAAAAGAATATAATATAATATAATATAAAAAAATATATATCTACAATCGGGCAGTGGGTCCTTGCATGAGGCCCACGTGCCCCCTCCTCCCCGATACTCATCCCATAACACTAAAACCCTACACGCCTCCTAACAAACCCTAAACTCCTCAACTCTAACGCTCCCTCATTGTCACCTCTCTGTTCTTCTCTCTCCCTCTGCTCTTGGCGCTGGTGTATGGCGGTGACTCTTGGGCGTTGGCTTGTATATTGTGTGGGATGTTCTTGGATTGTGCTTTGACATGAGGACTCGAGCTTTGGCTTTTATTTTTCATGTAGTTGTTAACCTGCCTGCATTATGTTTGATGCAAGTGTTCGATAGTTTGGAGGATTTGGAAGCTGGCGTTGCCGCTGGTCTGGTGTGTTGGCTTCTCAGTTTGGTACTGATGCATTCGGCTTTGTGGTTGTTGCGCCTCCTCCCCATGCCTTGCGTATGGTCTATATATGAGTGGCTATATATATTTTTTATTTTCCAGAGCATGAGGCTATTCCTCGGAGCTGATGCGCTGGGTTTGTGTATTGGGTTACGCGTGAGGCCATTGCCCAAAGCTCACGTGCTAGGTTTGTGCATTAGGTGATGCGTGATGCCATTCCCCGAAGCTCACACATTGGGTTTGTGTATTGGTGTTGCGTGATACCATTCCCCAGAGCTCACGCGTTGTTCTGTGTGATGCCATTCCATGTGTAGGGTTCGGCTATGGTTTTGCGAGTGTAGAGACGCGTTGTGCATTAAGATTTTTCTTCGGTGGCTTGGCATTTGATCATTGGGCTTTGGTGCTTTGTGTATGACTTGTGGTAAGTGCTTACTCGTGGATTTGGATGGACATTTGTATTGTAGAGACATGTTGAATGAAGAGGCTTGGCGCTTGCGCGGGCTGTGGCACAGATGGTTAGCGTGTTGCTGTGGTAACTTATGTGTTGACATCTTCTTTAACATGTGGACTCAGATTTTGGTTATGGTTTAGACTCACATCACATGTGCACACACACAACTCTTTATGGTGGCCTTCTCTATCTCTCTGTTCGAATTTTGTTGTGCATCTTAACCTCTGGCAGGTTTTGTTTTTGTGCCATTTCAAACCCTAATTTTTTTTTTTATATATTTATTTATTATTTTTTTTTATATTTATTTATTATTTTGTAAACATGGAAACAAGAGATTAGAATTTTGTCCTTTACAGGAGTCTTATCTAACTTGAGGAATGTTTCTCCACATGTGTGGGATGCTTTTCCAGACTTGTAGGAAATGCAGATGTGAATTTACAAGTTGCATCATTGATTTTATTATGATATGAAGAACAAAAGGAGCAAAATTAAAGTATTGAAGGGATGGAATTTCTCATCACATAACCATAGTTTAGCTATTTATTTCTAACTCATTCTTCCCAAATTATAAGCTATAAAATCTACCCATGCTTGGTAGAAAATAAAAAATGAAAAATTGGAATAAATTGTCTTGAGTTATAGGAAATTGTTGGGAAATGTTTCACAACCACTTCATGCCATTTTGGTAATGGAAACAACTGCCAAATTCCATGTCAACATGTTGATATTTAGATATTTAGATGGCCTTGTAGCCTATCTATTACTCTACTTGAGAATTGTCCTTAGTTTCTAAGCATTCACAAAGGATGAGAATTATGTACTTATAGCCTAGGTGGCATTGTAAACCTGTCATTACTGCAATAGTACATAGTTTGACCTCAAATGATAGGAGAGATGGTTAATCCCACTTTCCGCAGATAATATCAGGTTTGTTCATAGAACTAAATAACGAACTCATGTTTAAGAGAACACCTTTCCAGCGATTTTAGGAGATTTATGTTTGGCTTGAATGGTATATATTGCATTGGTGCACATATATATTTCTTTAAATGTGTTAGAGGTGTCAGTAAACTAGGTTAGTGATACCTTTTGTACCTTGTTGCTTTGTTGATACTTTGTGTATTAGATATCTGCAAGTTATGTTTACTCGAGATTACTGATAATATTCTTTTATTGAATCTTATTTTAACCTAGTTTGCTTGTTATATATTAGGACAAACATGGGCTATCCTCTATGAAATCTAATGGTTATTTTGGTTATCAACAATCACCATTGTTGGTCCTAACTCCCGATATGCATTTTCTTATAAAAATCATAATTTCTATTCGAAATGAAAGGAAATTACATTCTGCATATGTTTGAAGCATTTCAAAAATAAAAGCAAGAGATAAAACCTCTTAGTGGTAAAAAAAAAAAATCTTAAAGAAAATTAGCAGGTCCTAGTACTATACTGTAGCCTAGTTTTGTCTTTGGTCTTTAAAGTTTTGTTTTAATTGTGATATTTGTTTTTACATTTTCAATATGTATTTCATTTATATTTATATTTGTGTTAAAATTTATGTGTTTGGTTTGCAAGTTAGGTAGAGCTAGAGTTGGAGCTGGGAACTTGGCCCTTAAGGCCCCAGTGCTTCAAGCTAAAGCTCTTATACCATGTGTAGTAACCATAAAAATACAAAATTTAATTCTAATTTAGCATATAATTCTTTCTCATATAAAAATAATTCAATCACCAACATATGAGCATATGATATTCGACAAAAATTAAAATTTTATCCATAACATAAGAATTACTTAACAGAATAAATAAATTACCTCTCCCTGATGCTAATTCCCCCATCAATCTGGTTGTTCGTTGTGGAAACTGTGTCAAACACTACCCAAAATCGTGTTTCCACCCTGCCAACTAGGACAACTTATTAGCTCTAGGATACCATATGGATATCCTGGCCCCCGTGCCCAAAACCTCCAGCAAACCGGTGCCCCCTGTACTGATCCTTTGCCTGACTCCCCAACTCAAACTCTCTCCAACAAATTCCCCAAATCCAAGAGAGCCCTCCCTAAAATCCAAGTCGAATGATAATCCCCTCCTTTCATAAGCGTCCTCTGCTCATATGCCTCCTTCACCGCCCTTTCTCCTCATTTATTTCCTTACCTACACATTTATTATCTTATCTGATTATTAATGCTTTATCCTATTATTAATGCTCCTTATCCTTATTTATTAATGCTCCTTATCCCCTCCGTATACGTAATCCTTTCATTTACCAATTAAATTTATTATCCCTTTTAAATTTAATACCCATGTCATTGAATGTAATAGGTAGTCAATTAATTAATTAATTAATTAATCAAAATTATAACCATTAATTAATGAATATCATTATACCAAACTTTGTTTAGTTAATAAAATGTTAGGAAAAATTAATTACCTAATAAATTTTTACTTAATAATCCATAAGCATAAATTCAACTAGGGTTGTTATAGATCACCCACAACCATGAAAAATAAATACTTCGTTCTTGGCTCATGAAACAAGTTTCTTCAGTGATAGATCTCCCCCAGGGACACAACTCACATGCACAACCAGCTTTGATACCACTTGTTGTATTGCAACAGAAACAAAAATAGAACAAGATACAAGCAAATAAGCAAACACATAATTTCACGTGGTTCACCCAAACATTGGGCTATGTCCACCAAGCATAGGCATCATTTTTATTATTATTCAGATCACGGAGATTACATCAGCTCACTCACACTTAGTCATTTTTCCTCTATGGGATTACATGAATTTATACATTCACACAATAAATTGATTAATAAATGCAATCCCTATCCATATTCTAACTTGGTCTGTTTGGTTGTAACCAACTTAGAATAATAGGATCCAAATATTTTCTTGGTAATTTGTTGTCACCAAATCCCAACAAACAAAATCAATGTAATCTCTTCCCTTTTATTTGATTGTGGACAACAACAAAGAAAATAAGCGAACATTTTTCAAGTCCTATTCTTTATTATAATTTGATTTTGATTATCTGCAAAGATTAATATATTTCTTTCTTTACTTTCAAGATATTGTAATTAAGATCCCAAACTCTTAGAAAAAATGTTATTAATACCAGGATTATTATTCATGACATATCTGGAATAACCCAAGTTTTTTTCATGTTCACAAATCGTTAAAAAAAATGTATTGTTGGGCATCACAGCATACATAAAGTTACCAAAGTGGCATTGGCTTCTTGAGATTATTTCAAGCCTGATATTTACAAGAATAATTACATGCATCGAAATATCCAAATGATGATGGATAGTACCTCTTCATTCATTTTTTCCTGGAAAGTGGATGGAAACATATTGGGGCACAATTTTAAAAAAATTGGTAGCAAGAACTCCATGATTCGCACTATAATAAACATTGCAACAAACACAAACTTGAAAATATCTTTGGTTGTTCTACTTAGCTGATGCCTGGAGAAAGGATTTTTCCACTAACAAGATACAATAGGTGAATATATGATGATGATGGTTGTGGTTAATGTCCACTAACACAAAATTGGTATATCAGACTTTAATAAAGGTAAGAGAATACTTAGATTTCTTTAAAATGTTATTTTGATTCTTTAAAAACCTTAGATGCAGTATACAATATTACTATAATTCAATTCCAATTCAATAATGTTATGTGTTTACTTAAAATCATCTTGCCACCAATTAAGTTCACTGGCCCAATCTTTCCTAATTGAAAATTCAAAATCAAATAGTTCTCTCTATGGATAAACAAAACATTATATTAGACAAATCATTGCAATTTTGAAAAACTACAAGTCTTCTATGTTGCTTAAATATTAGAGGCTTTCTTGCTCATAGAAGAAACAACACTTAGTGTTGCTCCAATTCCGATCATAAAAATTTCCACCGATTATGTTCACTGGCCCAATCTTCCCTAATTGAAAGTCCAAAATCAAATAGTCCACTCTATGGATAAACAAAACATTATATTAGACAAATCATTGCAATTTTGAAAAAATACAAGTCTTCTATGTTGCTTAAATATTAGAGGCTTTCTTTCTCATAGAAGAAACAACCCTTAGTGCTGCTCCAATTCTGATCATAAGATCAGAACTTTTGACAAAGGATTATTAATCCTACAGGATCCCTGTGCTTAGGCCTTGGGAGCCTGGTCACATTCTTCAAATGATGCTTCAATCTTTTTCTCCTTTGAACTTTGCTCTCTATTAAAATATGAGATATTCATATTATTTCTACACATAATGACAATTGTGGCCTACAATATCATATATCCTCCTCGATGTGTGCCCTATATGGAATTTCAACCATTCTCATATCGACGAGGTAGAGAGGGTTTTAGAACGCTAATACCGATCATCCTCATCACTCTCTATGTCTTCTATTTCTCGATCTATGGGTACCTGTGGAAGTAATATGGAGTATGAAGGCGCCACTACTAGAAAGAGATTGTTCTTAAAGAAACAAGTTGGGCTAGAAAGTAGTCTACTAGCTTTTGGTGATCACTAGAGAAGTTTCCTAGACATGTGTGAGGAAACTTGCTTGATTCCGCAATGCTTGGTTATAAAGAAAGCATGACTTGTGACATTAACAATTTAGCAAAGAAATGATAGAACTTTTGTCATGGTGCATTGGTGTACAGAAAGGGTCTCTTAATGGTTAAGGACACATTTCTCCTTCTAAGAGGTCATAAGGTCAAATCTACATGGGGTAGGGTATGTATACTTCTGTAGACTTTACTAATCAAATCTCTTGATAAAGGGAATCTCATACACCAATTTGATGTCTGAGTTGACAATAACTTTAAAATTAAATTATTATTATTATTAATACATTGAAACACACAATCCTGAAATAATAATGTATGACGATCCAATTTCATCAATGTTAGTGTGATTATTTATGATGAGGGTCCTCGTTTATGCATTGTTCAGGGTGCTATTATGTAGATATTGTCACCGTGAGACCTGTCGATATGAACTATTAACGTTGAATTCCATACTAGTACATTTAGGTTGCTACCAACTTGTGTAATGTTAAGCTACAACATTTTGGGGGAATTCGTGATGTTGATAGAGTCCAACTGTAACTTGAGATATAATAAAAAAAAAATTCACATTTTAAATAGACTCAAAGGGAGATTTTATTTTCAAAGTTGAGTCTTATGGAAAATTGCAATTAAAAGATAAAGGGATCAAATCTCATGGTGCAGAGAGCGTTTGGATGGATTTCTTATATGTTTATGAAAATGGAAGTGAATCAGGGTATGGAAGTGTCTTTTTTGAAAATAACAGATATTTTGTTTTTATATTTGACTTTTATTGTATATTATTATGTAGATAATGGTGTAAGTAATAGATAACTAAATGCATGAATAGTCATTTTTACCAGATATTGATTTTCCATGTGATTTCCTACAGAGATATTGAAGAAAATGAATTGAAATTTTAGTATTTTTGGGATGAGAAGGACAAGGTCTAGATATTTGAGATCAAAAATAATTTATACTTGAAGGCATAGGGTATATCAAGTAATTTGTTAGAAAAATCAAGTACGATTATCCCGACATAGGGTATATCAAGTAATTTGTTAGAAAAAACAAGTACAATTATCCCTAATGGTGACCCATAATACACTTGGAGTAGTTGGTTTTGACTCTTGATTTCAATATAGACTTGAAAATCATTCCAAGTGAAGGCATATACACTTATTAGTGTTTTTAGGGATAGTTGGATATGATCTAGTTCAATTGTGCCAAGAACAAGATAAATTCCAAGAGGACCTCCACTTTTTACCATGTTTTATTTTAAGAAATGAACAAAAATCAAGGTTGCTATTGCTTTTATGTGTGTGGGGAGGGAAGGTGAGAGTTTTCATTTTGGGTAACATAATGTTATAGTATCAAGCATTGATGGTTCATTACACTTATTCTAGTTTTAGTCGATTTACATATGGATACAGTTAGTCCGGTGATCAACCAAATATCTACATTAGTCGGTCGAGTAGTCAACATGTTTGTCGGTCGAATAGTCGACTAATGGTCAAATATTGTTGGGCAGTGGATCGACCAACAAGAGAATTGACTATGAGTTGGATGCATGGACGATCAATTCGAGCATCCTTATCCAGCTGAATAGACAATGTGGATTTGACAGAGTCAACTTTAAAAATCAATGATTGTATGTCGCCAACATCCTCCTGATTTAATGGAAGTTGGTTAGATCTTGAGGCTATAAACAACGAACCCCTTGGGTCATTATGAAAAGATGGTCGAAGTGATATCATATGGATTTATTAAGGTCCAATATGCATTGTGATCTTCTAATCACAGTGCACTTTTCTTAAGTGTTGTAACAATGTCTTTAGACACAACCTTTGTACTCGAAATTTTATTTCCTCTTCGATTATCTGCAGAATTGTCTGTCTATTTCATTACTAGCTCCACCAATTTCTGAACATGCTATTAGAGACGATGGTTTGAAAAGTTTTCTATTATCCACAAACCTTGTTGAGTCATATTTGTTGTGTGATTGACTTTGGGCCAGTGGTTGTTGATTTCAACTTATTCAAACATATTTTTTTGTCTAGATATTGAAAATGGATTTGAAGATTGATCATGTTATTTTGAATAGATCAAATTATGTAGTATGGGAATGAGACATGGAAACACTACTGAAGAGTAAAGTATTGTGGAAATATATGAAAATTGTGATTCCAGATCCAACAAACGATCAAGAAAATTCCATTGTTGATGGAAAGGAGGATAAGGTTTTGGGGGTCATCATGACCTATCTCTCATGAGATATTCGATTTCACCTCAGTGGAAGCGACTTCCCTCATAAAATCTGGAAACAAATGAATCATTTTTAGACAAAATTGAGGAAAGAAATGTCATGTAGTTGGAGAAAGAGTTTATCTTTGTTAATCCTCATTATTTTGACATAATAGAGTACTATTTGGCATGTGTCAAAGAACTCCAGCTGAAATTGGGCGAATGTGGAAAGAATTATCATAATAAAGATAAAAAATTCATCAAGTTGGTCCTAAGGAATTTGAAAACACCATTCGACATGTTCATCTCAACTTCCTGCACCAACTGACAAACATGTAAGGAAGATGGTAAGGATTACAACTTTTTATAGTTTTGTGGTCTTTTGATTACTGATCAACATAGACTACTTGAAGAAGGAAATCTTGGTGGTAAACATCAAGCCCAATTGTCGGAGGAAACGAGAAAGTGGGATCATAGGGAAAGAGGATGGTTTATTACCTCTACATAGAGAAATGAATACCACAACTAGAAACCTAAGAGATAGATAGATGCACCCCAATGGAGTCAAAATAAGAAGATATGTCATTATTGTGGAATGACTACATACGTGGAGAGAGTTTTCTACTAGAAGAGAGACAATTTGGTAGAGAAGGTTAAAAAACTTGAAGTAAATATGTCCATTGTATGTCGACCCACTAATAATTTCACCTTCCAAGTCAGAACCATTTTTTTGTCTCATTTTATGCATAATGAATGGATATTCGGCTTTAGGTTCACTCATCACATGGCTAACAATGCTTCCTTATTCATGTGCTTGGATGAATCCAAGGGGAGGAATATTTATGTTGCTAATGATTTTTCTTTGGATATTGTTGGTTAGGGTGATGTTACTTGTTGACATGGGATAATTGTCCACAATTATCATGTGTCAAACTATAGTGCCAATTTGTTCTCTATTGCTCAGTTAACACAAATGGTTCAAACACCTTTCCCTCCAAAGGGTTGCTTGACCTCCCGCTCTTGGATCGTTCACAACACTAAGTCAAAGTGACTCCTTGGGTCCCTACGAGCACCCAAAACTGTTAGGATATTTAGAAACATAGGAGTTAGTTAAGATATAATTGGTCTAATGTGTTGTTAGGTAAAAGTGTGTTTCTTAGTGTGTTTCTTTAGTATGAATTAGTATGCATTTGTAGTTAGAAAATCCGACGGTCATGATATGTTCCTGACATAGAGTGACCTGACGGTTCATACTCTCCTCAATCTTAATGACCATTGATATGTGTTTTAACACCCGATTGGTCCATGATCTCTATTTAAAGAGCATGGAGGGTCATTTTTCGATGATCGATTGTGAGAACCTCTCTTATAAAATCTCTCTTTAATCTTTTTCTTTTGCATTAATGAAATGCTCCAAGTGGTCGCATTGGCTGGGGCCATGGATGTTTCCCCGTAGGGGTTTTACCACGTGAAAACATAGGTGTGTTGATATTTGATATGGTTATGTGAGTGGTTATTGAACTTGTTCATCTTCTGTTGGAATACTTGTGTTTTCGAACATGGTATGAGAGCTTGTTTGAAGATCCTCTCATGTTGTAGATCGAGATCGTGAAGCCGAGTTCCCTCATATCCATTTTATGTCATTTTTGTAGATTTTTCGACTGAGAGGACTGTTTCATTGTGTCTGGAGCACTTGTTTCATTCTGGAACACTTTTATTTCCACTCAAAAATGTTTTTTTTTTCCAAGATACGACCATTATAGTCAGATCCGGAGGTATAAAGTTTGAATACGCATTTTTTTTTTAAATTTCAGAGTAGTGTTTTGGTTTTATTTTGTCTTTGTATTATTTATTTCTAGGTTGCTACTCTTTTAGATCCGCTTATTCTCTTTTCCCCGTGCCCTGTGCGATCTCAAAAAATCATAAACAGATAGGAAAAGGTGCATCTTTTGGGTAAGCTAACCGAGATCTAACCCTTGTTATCATCGAGAAGCGAATTTTTTTTCTTGTGTGAAAAGAGCATTTTTTTAGCACACAAGGTCGTCTTCAACAACAACAACAACACCTCGAATCCTCCTTCAACAACAACAACAAGAACAAAAACACCCCCAATTCTCCTTCAACAACAACAACAACACCCCCAATCCTCCTTCTGAACATTACAATATGTTTTGCTAGACCATTTGGTTAAAAGTTGTCTTATTAAGTAAGAGGTCTTGAGTTCAAGTCTCTCTTTTGTTCATTTTTTTCTAAAAGTTCATGCTAACATTGTAAAGTGTATTTCACTTCAAGTATAAAAGTGAATCACTATAAGTAGCTTTAATATTTTATTTTCGAGTTATTTATTTTGCATGCAACTTTTCTGTTATAAAGTAACTTGATTGTAAAAGTGATCCCCACTTATCTTTATAAAAGTGAGTCACTTCATAGATAAACTTACACTATCACATGGTCATTTGGTTACCGTTTATGTATTTTTTATAAAAGGACATAACTCTCACATCCGAAATCTGTTTTCAGTGTCGTATTTTTTTTAAACCGCATAACTTTTCGAGCTCTTTCCATTTAGATCACCAATTTCAATTTTTAAATATGTATTATCTGCATATTTATTATGGATTCTACAAGTAATCTCTTACTTACCATCACCAACTACTTCCAATGGAAATCCCATATGGAGGATTTATTAAGAAGTAAAGGCTTGTATTGAATTACCTTGGGAAAGGAAACAACACCCACTAATGATGATAAGAAAGCCAAATGAGATCATATTAATGATGAATCATGTGGATTAATAAAAATTTCCATCTCTCTTGATTTAACGTTCCACCTTTAATCAATTGATAAACCCAAAGAAGCTTGGGAAAATATTGAATCTGTGTTTGGTAAACACAATATTATTCGAGCACAACAGTTAGAAAATCAAGTACTAACTTTAAGTCCAAGTGATTTTTATTGCATTGAAGACTATCTCTCTAAATTTAAAACACTTAGAAATTTATGTGAAGAATGTAAGATAAATATAGACGAATATCGTTGCATCTATCTTATTCTTTCTAAGCTAGGTAGTGCATATTCTGTGTTTGTATCTACCATTTATGCCATGCAAGAGGATCTAGGGGAAACTTATCAAAAACCTAGTCTTGAGAAATTTTGTGATGCTTTGATTTGAGAGCAAGATAAGCTAGTACAACTTGGAGTGATCAACATTGTAGGTACCTCCAACAAAGTCTTAGTTGTTCATTAGAATGATAAACCCAAGAATCCCAAGAAGCAACATCCTCGCCACAACAACACGCAATATAAGGATCCCAAACCCACTTAGACATATTTTTCTCCTAATGGAGACAAAGGAGAAAAATATAAAAATAAGAAGACAGACATAAATTGCAAATTTTGTGATAAAGATGGTCATCATGAGTCCAAATGTTTCAATAAGATGGAATTTTTAGAAGCAATGATGAAGAAGCACAACATCAATATTGATTCTACTTCTACTTGTTCTTCTCATTGACATGCACTTTCTGATTTTGGTTTCTCCTTCAATACACTTTCTACTTCTACTTCTGATAAGTGGCTTATTGATTCTGGAGTGTCTTATCATATGGCTAAGAATAAAGACATATTTTCTACTCTAAATGAATGTAACACCAAGAAAATATTTGTTGGTGATGATCGATCTCTTAGTGTTGAAGGATCTGGAACATTTCAAGTATAAATTAGTCATTTCAATGATGTATTGTGTGTTCCAAGTCTTTCTTGTAACCTTCTATGAGTATATCAAATCACTCATTCAGGTGAAGGTAAAACCATATAGTTTTCACCTCACCAAGTTGTAATAAAGGATCTAAAATATCCTAAGCGTGTTCTTGCAATTGGAATTGTTGATGATATTACCAGGTTGTATAAGTTTGACCACTTTGGGTCATCATCTTTTTCATTAGTTTTTGTTGCTCATAGCGATAACTTAAGAAAACTTTGGCATGAGTGGTTTGGTCATCTATTCTATCACTCATTGTAGAAACTATGTAATCAACAGATGGTGACTGGTCTTCCTCTTGTTTCATGCCAAGATGGTGTTTGTGCTGGTTGTGTTCTCGACAAACATCATCTGGACAATTTTGAAAAACGTGCCTTTTGGTATGCCTCGGGTCCTTTGCAGCTTGTTCACGGTGATTTGTGTGGTCCACTTTCTTCTCCTTCTTTTTCTAGGTGCAAGTATTTCTTAACTTTCATTAATGAATTTTCCAGATGTACTTGGGTTTACTCCTTAAAACTTAAGAGAGAAGTTTTTGACAAGTTTTTGGCCTACAAGGCCCTTGTAGAAAAGCAATCTGGACATCAAATTCAAAGGTTAAGAACAGATAATGGAGATGAATATGTGAAAAATAATTTTACAAGTTACTGCACTACATAGGGAATCAAAATGCAACACACTATTCCATATACACCACAACAAAATGGTGTTGCTGAGAGAAAGAAGCGCACATTAAAAGAAATGGCTAATTGTATGATCCAATCTAAGGAATTAAGTCTAAAGTATTGGGCGGAAGCCATCAACTGTGAAAATTACATAGTAAATCACACTCCCACAAAGGATCTTAAAAATATAACACTGGAAGAAGCTTGGAATAAAATTAAACCATATGTAAGTCACTTCCATGTATTTGGTAGTATAGCATGGGCTCACATTCCTGGTGAGAAAAGGAAAGCATTGTAGCCTAAAAGTGAGAAGTGTATATTTTTTGTTTATTATGAAGATGCCAAAGGTTATAGACTTCTTCAAACACATTGTAGTGAAGTTAATATTAGAAGAGATGTTAAATTTGATGAAAATCTCTTGGCCTGGGAGCCTAATTTGGCGTTTGTGCCTTCTTTGGCCTACGAACCTAATTCAGAGGTTGTTCCTTCTTCAGCCTGTGAGCCATCATCGATGTTTGTGCCTTATTTTGTTATAGTTTCTTCTTCATATGATGATAGTAAGGATGAAAATCCACCTCCGCCTGCTCACCTTCCTCCAGATGAGTCCTTTGAACCTGAACCAACACTAGCTCCACCACTTCCTAGATGGGTCCATTCAACACAAGAAGCAACTGGTGATCTTGTCAGTGATCCTTCAAATCAACATCAGACATGTTCATAGTTCCAACGAGACTCTTCTCTTTTGGCTCAGGTTTCAGAAACTCATAATCCAGAGACATTTGTAGAAGCTTCAGGTCATCCAGATTGGGATACAACAATGAATGAAGAGTATCATTCTTTAATGGAAAAAGATGCTTGGGATCCTGTACCTCTTCTAAAAGGAAGAAAACTTGTCAGATGTAAATGGATCTACAGAACTAATTATGGATCATATCGAAGTGTTGAAAGACACAAGGCTCGATTACTTGCCAAAGGATTTTCCCAAGTTGAAGGAATTGACTATAATGAAACCTTTGCCCATGTAACCAAAATGAATTCCATCCACCTTGTTATTTCCCTTGCTGCCTCACATAAATGGGAGTTCGATCAGATGGATGTTAAATCCACCTTCTTGCATGGATATTTGAAAGAAGAAATCTACATGGAACAACCTCCTGGCTATGTCCAGAATGTATCTAGCCTTGTTTGTCGCCTTAAGAAATCTGTTTATGGTCTCAATCAAGCTCCCCTAGCTTGGTATGCCAAAATGGACAACTTTCTTATTGCCATTGGATTCTCTAGATGTCATTCTGATCCTAATGTCTATACCAAGAAAGTAGGAAGCCATCTCATAATCCTTGTCCATTATGTTGATGACCTTATCCTTACTGGTAGTGAATCAAAACTTTTAAACCATGTGAAAACTAGGCTTAAGAAGAAATTTGAAATGAGAGACTTAGGTTTTTTGCATTATTTCCTTGGCCTCCAAGTTTTGTAAACCAATGAAGGAATTTTTCTTTCCTATTCTAAGTATGCTTGTGATGTTCTCCATCGCTTTCACATGGAAGACTATAAACCAACCACTTCTCCCTTCAAGTCTGGAGTCAATATTACTACCACCTGTACTTATCCCAAAGTTGATGCCACCCTATACCGTCAGTTAGTTGTTAGCCTCTTATACTTGACGCATACCCATCTCGATCTTTCCTTTGATGTTGGTGTTGTTACCCGGTATATGCAAACACCCCATAAAAGCCATTGGAAAGTAGCTAAAAGGATACTTCACTATGTCCATGGTACAATTCAATTCGGGATACATTATAGTTCAGGGGGTGTTACACATTATTTTGGTCACCCTGGTGATGTTTCTACAAGAATGTGTTCAAGCTCCCAAAAGGATCTTTTGCATGAGAAAAGTAATTGGTTTCTCACTCTACAAAAAAAAATTTTAGAAGGACATCATAGGCTAAGAGTAATACATAGTGTGTAAATTCCTGATTTCCATAGGCTGTCCTTAACCTGGCTTGCAGAATTTCCGCAGGTTTCTCTATAGACAGGGTGCAACGACATTTTAAGACTAAGAAAAGAGACGAAGTTCATGAAGGTTCTAGAAGGGAATCTTCTAGAATATAAGGTGGCATCCGTATGGTTGGGATCCTACTGGATTCTCTAATTTGGTGGGATCATGCTAATCTCTTTAACCATATCTCCTTCTCCTATATAATGATGGATTTCTCATAGAAAATGTTATGCAAAAAGCAAGCAAGATCAAGTAAGGAATCTATGAAGGAATAGGCTGAATATTGTGTGAGGAACTCTATTTCAATTGATGCTTGAGATCTCCATTGTTTCATCAAGCTATTGTGGGTGATCTTCATGCAAGTTTGAAGCAAGTGTGTGTGTTGGAGAAAAGGGCCACTAAAAGGCAACCTTGCAACATCAAGGCGGATCGATTGTATCTTCCACTTTTACTTAATATAATACGGTGGCATGTTTCTTTCCCATAATATCATTCTCATTTTATTACATGACTCCTTGATCACATGTATAGGTTTTCATTGAACATACTATTGTTGCTTTCACTTTGGTTGGTTTGTGTTCCATTGCAAGATCAATAGAACAGGAGCACTAGAGCAAAGCATAGACAACAAAGACATAAGGAAGTGATATTCAAAGGTATGTTACTCATCTCTTCTTTCATAGTAAATTCAATGATCAAACTTAGGGAAATCGACATGTCCTGTCTTGTATTGTTCTAGATCTAGGTGGATCTAGGGAGATCAGTTTATGTCAGCATTCACTGATTTATCCAATAACAGGGGGGACTCATTTATTGGTTGGTTTCAATGATTCATATTGGGCCAACAACCCTGATGATTGGAATTCTACTGCAGGTTATGTTTTCAATCTTGGTTCAAGACCTATCACTTGGGCCTGTAAGAAACAATAGGCTATTGCACTTTCTTCAGTAGAATCAGAGTACCAAGCAATGGTAAATGCAAGTTAGGAAGCCTTGTGGCTTCGACAGATCCTTCCAGAGTTTGGATTCCAGCAACAGCATCTGACCAAGATTTGGTGTGACAATCAGAGTGCCATCAAGATCGCCAAAGACCCAGTTCAATATCAGCATAGCAAACACATCGAGCTACACATGCACTTCATTAGAAATCTCATTCATGATCAAGTTATTGAAGTGCTATTTTTCCCTAGAAAATATCAAGTTGGAGAGAGTTTCACAAAGTCTCTTACAGAAGCAATGTTTTCCAAACTTCGATCTATGTTAGGAGTTTAGGAAGTTGTCATTAAGGGGGGATAGGCTCTAATTCCACCTTCCTTCTCCTATTGTGTCACCATTGTAAATCCTTCAATCCTATCCCAAAGTGTTCTTAAGGGGGGATGTTAGGATATTTAGACACATAGGAGTTAGTTAAGATCTACTTGGTCTAATGTGTTGATAGATAAAAGTGTTCTTCTTAGTGTGTTTCTTTAGTATGCATTAGTATGCATTTGTAGTTAGGAAATACGACAGTCACGATATGTTCTCAACATAGAGTGATCTGAGGGTTCATACTCTCCTCGATATTAGCGACCATTGATCTGAGTCTTAACACCTGATTGGTACATGAAATCTATTTAAAGAGAATGGAGAGTCATTTTCTAATGATCGATTGTGAGAAACGCTCTTGTAAAATATCTCTATAATATTTTTCTTTTTCATTAATAAACTGCTCCAAGTGGTCACATTGGTTGGGGCTGTGGATGTTTCCCTGTAGGGATTTAACCATGTGAAAACATCGGTGTGTTGATATTTGATCTGGTTATGTGAGTAGTTACTGAAGGTGTTCCTTATCTATTGGAATACCTGTGTTGTCGAAAAGAAACAACTCTACCCACATGCACAGGTTTCTTCCGCAAGTGACCACGACTATGACTGTGGACCTATTCCTTCGTGATTTTGACTTTAGGGATATCATGAACTCTTATTTCATCTTTTCCTGAAGAACTATTCTCTGAGGTCTCGAATTTCTCCACATCTCTCCTTAAATTGTGTCGGCCCCACTGTAGTTCATGTTTTGTGACCTCGTGAAACTCTAGGCCTTCTACCCATGAACCTCCAAACTTCTAATTCCTGAACTCTTTAATCCGTTGCCACATGTCTTACTCGTGATCAATGAATGACATCAAATCGAAACTTTGTATTTTGTGACCTTTCTCTTGTCAAGTCTCCAAACTTGTTGAATCCCGAAGTAATGAAACACTTTGTGATTATCCTCCTTGTAGTTCTCCCAGATCCAATAGTCTGGAATCGTTTGTATCCTTCCAAAACGAATCTCGTCCACCAACGTTACTGAATATTTAAAGGATCTCTCTCCTTTGATATTTCCTCCACTCTTCCTCTCGAGCTTAACTTACTTGAATTCCTCTAGACACTTCCTTCGACCCTTAGTCAAAATATCAATCTATGCATGCCTTGAAACAAATATTCTTCCACATTTGACTACTCTGAGACTAACTTTGCACTCCTTGGAACTGTTCTCCAAACACTTCTATCTCCCATGGCTGAGATCACGCTACTCCTCCTAAGATTTTGATTCTCAAAACTCCGTCGTGCACTCCTTGAAGATGTTTATGCACTCCTTGCATACATATAAGTTCTCGCTATCTCTTCTAAGCCTTCGAGTTGAAACAGACCCGATCATGCACTCCTTGTGGAAACTATGCACACCTTGCACTCGCTCCAAGACAATAAACAATTGAAACTTATCTATCCCTCGTAGTGACTCATACATTCAACAAAGAAAATGCGGTCATGGATTTAAGAACAAGAAATAGCAGAGAATTCAAAAATAACAAAGAGTCTACCATTCATTCAAACATATAGACACATAAAAACACACATTTGGGACATTATTCCTCTGTTATATTCATCCAACTGAAACTTACATACATTCATACAACACATCTCTATATCTCCCAGCTCTTAGCTTACAATGGAAATCTACACATTAGCTTCATAAACAACTGATTGACTCTCTTCTATCAGTAGCAACAACCTCTACTGGGAAATATTAAAAATATTTATAGAGAAGTGGTGCTCTTCGATCCTTTCCCTCCAGTTACTCTATGTTATCTCATCAGAATTAAATGTTATCAACTACTCCACATCTATTACAATAAATATTGAGTCAAACAGATAAGAGCACAAGCTCCAAATCTGTATTGTGGTCAGATTCATAAAACAAAATACATTTTCCATTGATCTTACGTGATGGCTCAGTCTGATCATTAAAGAAGTTCATAACTTAAAAAAATTTGTTAGATATTACATTAATACACTGATCTTTGAAATTCAAAATATGAGATAGTGCGCCCAACTATCTTCTATGCTTGTTCTTTGCTGGCGATGCTCCTGCATCATACTCCCTTGGCTGAAAAAAAATTCATGGACTCCTATCCATGAGCTCCTACACAAATATTCCATGCTTCTGTGTAATGATCCCAAGCCATTATGAAAGGATCATCACTGTTTTGGTGTCTTTTTAAAACCTTTTTCTGAGTGAGGTATTTCGTCAAACACTTTGTTGATCTACCTTTTATATGTGTTTATATGTGTGTATGCAGCAAATAATAGAAAGAGATAACCATGGAACATACCTCAACCATATGCAATAAGATAGACAAGCCAAAAC
>ML784768.1:163388-187733 GCA_009831015.1 Picea engelmannii | reverse complement strand
TGTCCCTCCAAAGTGACTTTCATTTTATTCATATTTAATTAATTAATTAAATCACTTTAATTAATTAATTAACCTTTTTACCTTTGAAAAGCTCCTTATCTCTCCTTGTGGCTTCCCTGGCCACTGAAAGTTACTTCTAGCCATCCCATCCTATAGTGTTGCTCCTCCCGATTCCAATGAGCTATTACACTAAGAGGTTCCTCCAAGTAATGTGCCCAAAATACCCTCTTCAGTGATTTTAATTAACTTATAGCTCAAAATAGTCAAAATCATGGAAATCGTCAGAATGGAACGAAACCAAACCCAACCTGTGCGGAATGGCTCATGATGATGGAATATGATTATAAATGCCAACTGGACCCCACAATGCCTCTCAAATACCCCTATTTTCGCTATAACATCCATCTGGATACTCTGGTCATCATAAGTCTCTGCCCTGTGATGATGTCCCAAAGTGGGGACATTACATTCTGGATATCTTCTTCACAAACCTAACTGGAATCTTCTATTGTTTGTCCTTTCCACTTTACCAAGTATTCAAAATATGTTTTCCTCTTGTTTTTCTTACCAACTTGTTGATCTATGATCTTTTCCATCTACGGCTTCTTTGCTGCAGGCATTTGTTTCTCCCACTGGATCCTCCCTTGATATTCAAATCTTTCATCTCCATCCTCCCTGTAAGGATACATGTATGCAATGTTGAATATGGGCGATATACCCACATCTTCTGGAATCTTTAATTCATAAGAATTCTTGCCAAATCTCCTTAGGATTTTACACGGTCCTATCTTTTTCAACTTTAGTTTATTGTATGTCCCCCTCGGGAATCTCTCTTTCCTCAGATGTGCTAGAACTTGTTATCCAACTTCAAACTCAATATTTATCTTGTGTTGATCAACTTTGCATTTTTATTCACTACTTCTCTTCTTCAACTACTCCTTCACCTGATTGTGAAGTTCCTGTATTTCTGCAGTGAAATCTTTGGCTCCCGCGCTTCTAAACTCGCTTTTATTCAGATTTCTCAATTCCAACATTTCTCTCAGATTCATTCCAAAAGAGATTTGAAATGGATTTTTCCCAGTCTTTTGTTCACAGAGTCATTATATGCAAACTTGGCTTGAGATAGAATTTGATCCCACTGACTACGGTGTTCAGTGATCAAACGCCTCAACAAATATCTTAAGATTATATTCACCACTTCGGTCTGTCCATCCATTTGTAGATGATATGCAGAACTAAAAGATAGCTTTGTCCCTAACTTTTTCCACAACGTTCTCTAGAAATGACCAATAAATTTGGTATCCCTGTTTGAAACTATACTCCCGGGCAATCCATGGAGTCTCACAACCTCTCTGAAAACTAAATTCGTGATATGCACTGCATCACTAGTCTTCTGGCATGGGATAAACTGCGCCATCTTTGAAAATATGTCCACCACCACAAATATGGAATCACTTTCTCTTTGTGTCCTTGGCAATCCCAACACAAAATCCATGCTTACTACATCCCAAGGCCTCTCTGGAATAGGAAATGGTTGATACAATCCAATGTTTTTCTTCTTCCCCTTGGCATACTGACAAATCTTGCAATTGTTAACAAATCCCTTTACCTCTTCTCTCATACCTGGCCAATAATATGAACCTTTTAATTGGGAATTTTTTTTTTCATGGCCTAAGTTTCTGGCTAGACCTCCGTTATGCTTTTCCTTTAGCAAATTATTGCTCTTCGAGCATCTTGTTATACACAACTGACACCCTTTGAAAAACAACCCATTTGAAATTAGATATTCGTCCCACTGGCTTATGTCTCTGAGCATAGGATTTTCACATGCTTCATATGCCTCTCCAAAATCTGGATCACTATGGTACATTTGTTTAAGGTGGTCAAACCCTAAGGCCTTGAATTGAAATTCCTGCAGAATAAAAATTCTCCTACTCAATGCATCAACAAGCTTGTTAGCATTCCCAAAAATATATTTAATGAAAAAAGTGAAATTTTGCATAAAATATATCCACTTGGCATGTATTTGGTTGAACTTCTCTTATCTGGTTATGAATTGTAAAGAATGATTATCACTATACAAAACAAACTCCTTTGGTACAAGATGGTGCCTCCATTTCTTCAAGGATTGAATTATGGCATATAGCTCTTTGTCATATGTGGAGTACTTCTTCTTAACATCATTCGGTTTCTCACTAAAATATGCCACACGTCTTTTGTCTTGACTTAAGACTACTCCAATTTCAACTCCACTCGCATCACACCTTACCTGAAATGTCTTTACGAAAATTGGCAAAACCAGAATTGGTTTCTCAGTTATCTTCTCCTTCAATATGATCAAACTCTTCTCAACCTTTTTTGTCCATTTGAAAGACTTGTGTCTTTTATTTACTGTATCCATCATCTGAGCACTAATCCCACTAAAATTTCTAATGAAATTCTGATAGAAACTTCCTAACCCATGGAAGCTCCTTACCTCAAACATATTCCTCGGTGACATCCATTCTTTGTTTTCTTTCACATTTTCGGGATCCATCTTCAACGCGTTTGAAGAAATCACAAAACCCAAATATATGAGTTCTGTCTTCAAGAAAGGGGACTTTTTCATATTAATCAACAATTTCTCTTGCTGCAACCTCCTCATTACCAATGTTAAATGTCTCAAGTGCTCCTCCTTAGTATTTCTAAATACTAGTATATCATCCAGATATGCAATCATGAATTTACCAATGAAATCCTTCAACACTTCATTCATTAGCCTCATAAAAGTACTCGGGGCATTCGTTAATCCAAACAGCATAACAAGCCATTCATATAACCCCTCATTTTTCTTGAATGATGTTTTCCACTCATCACCTTCTCTCATTCTTATCTGGTGATATCGAATTTTCAAATCTATTTTTGAAAAATAGTTATCTCCACTCAGGCAATCCATCATGTCATCCATCCTAGGTAATGGAAATTGGCATATGATGGTGATCTTGTTTATGGTTCTCGAGTCCGTATACATTCTCCATCCCCCATCCTTCTTCGGGATCAACACAGTTGGCACTGCACATGGACTCAATATTTTTGTGACCAATCCTTTATCTAACAGATATTGAACCTTTCCTTTTACTTCCCCATTCCCTTGAGGTGTCAACCTGTATACAGCTTTGTTCAAGATGCTTTCTCTTGGTATCAAGTCAATGTGATGACTGATGCTCTTGATAGGTGGTAATGAGTTTGGCAACTCATCCACTACAATCTCAGCAAAATTCTCTAGCAATTCCTGAACTTCCTCAGGAAAATATTCCATTGAAGTACCAGTAATGATAACCCTCAGCTTCCTCACTACAACAAACTACATCTCTTGTTCCTTCTTTACCTCATTCAAGAGTTCCTTCCCACTCATGAGAAGTATGCTCATGCTAGCTTCATCCTTTACCTTCTTTTCTTCAATTGGTAGCAACATGTGTGTCCTACCATTTCTCTCTAAGGTGTATGTATTTCTCCTCCCATCATGAATAAAATTCATGTCATACTGCCATGGTCTTCCCAACAAAATATGACAGACATCCATAGGAATCACATCACACAAAATCTCATCTTTATATCCTCCTATTTTAAATTCAACCAATAATTTTTTAGTAACGGTTACCTGATGACCTTTCCACAACCATGAGACCTTATACGGTGTCGGATGTGCAGTAGTCTCTAGCTTTAGATTCTCCACCATTTCTATGGATACTAATTTGTGAGTGCTCCCACTGTCAATTATCACCTTGCAAACCCTATCCTTCGTTTTGCAAGTTGTCATGAACAAATTGTTCCTTTGTGTTGGCCTTTCAATCTCTGGCTCCTTCTTCAAGAAAACCTTCTTCATCATCAAGGATCTTCCATCCTCTTCACCCTCTTCCTCAACATATCTCTTCTATGCTTATGAAATGTGACCTTCACCTCCTTTCTTCGTCTTGGGGCAATCCCAAGACATGTGTCATGCTTTTCCATAGGCATAACATCTCACTTCTCCTCCTCTTCCTCTTCCTCTTCCTCTTCCTCTGGGAAAAGAATTTCTACCACCACCATGCCTTCATTGAGAAATTCCTTCTCTCTCAGAGTGACTATGTGGTTTCTCCTCCTCGTCTTTGGGATTTTGTGCTTTATCCTAGGCAACTCCTTTGCCTCTATTCAAGATTTGACCTCAGTTCTATTGACTCTGCTTCCTGGACAAATTCTCTCCTGCCTTCAACGCCATTTGATATGTGTCCTCGATTGTCCTGACTGTTTTCATGCTGATTTCATCCTGGATATCATATCTTAGGCCATTTATGTACCTGGAAACTTTCTCTTCGTCTCTCTCTTTGTTCAACTCTAATATTCAATTTGTATAACTCTTATGTGTACTCCTTCATAGTCAATCCTTCCTATCTCAGGTTTTTCATCCTTCTGAAGAGACTTATTTGGTAATCCTTGGGTATGAATTTATACATAAGATTGGGTACCATTCGATCCCAAATCTTGATATTTTGTTTTCCCTTGCTCCTCCTATCGGCCTACAGTTCATCCCACCATAGTGCTACATGTCCTTTAAACCTAGTGACAACATGTCTTACCTTTTTCTCCTCTTCGACTCCTCATAGTCAAAATACTTGTCCATTGCTTGTATCTAGTCAAGAAATTATTTCATGTCTAAATTTCCTTCATACATAGGGATGTGAATATTTTCCCTGACACCCAATTTGACCACCACTCTCAACAATCATTCTTTCGCAACATCCTCAACTACAACTTCTTCAACTTCTACTTCCTCATTTTCTTCCTCACTGACGTCTCCATCATCAGGCACTCTCCTTTGTGCTGCCTCCATGGAATATAGCCTTGCACATAGTTCTCTCATCTCCATTTCCATTGCTCTGTTGGCTACAGGTGGCTCAACATGTCTTCTAGGCGACATTGTGTTGATGCTTTTGATACCCCTCTTGATATCATCTTACTCCTCTTTCTCTATAGAATTCAATTTTGTACTTTCTCTATTACCACTTTTGTCTCAAACCCGCTTCCCTCCAAAGGCATGCTTGACCTCCTGGTCTTGGATCGTTCAAAACAATGAGTCGAAGCGACTCCTTGGGTCCCTGCAAGCACCTGAAACAACTCTACCCACAAGCACATGTTTCCTTCACAAGTGACCACGGTTATGACTATGGACCTATTCCTTCGCGATTCGGACTTTGGGGATATCCTAAACTCTTCTTTAAGCTTTTCCCAAAGCTCTCTTCTATGAGGTCCCGAATTTCACCACGCGTCTCCTTAGATTCCGTCGACCCCACTGTAGTTTGATTTTTGTGACCTCGTGAAACTCTAGGCCTTTTACCCATGAACCTATAAACTTCTTATTCCTGAACTCTTTAATCCGTCACCACGTATCTCTTTCATGATCAACGACTGAGATCGAATCGCAACTTCGGATTTTGTGACTTTTCTTTCATCAAGTCTCCAAAATTGTCGAATCCCAAAGTACCAAAACACTTCATGATTATCCTCCTAGTAGTTATCCCAGATCCGATGGTCTGAAACTATTCATCTCCTTCTGGAACGAATCTCCTTCACTAACTTTGGTGAAAATTTCATGGATCTCTCTCCTTTGAGATTTCCACCACTCTTCCTCCTGGGCTTAACTTACTTGGCTTCCTCTAGACACTTCCTTCGACCCTTAGTCAAAATCTTGATCTATGCATGCCTTGCAACAAATATTCTTCCACATTTGACTACTCTGAGACCGACTTTCCACTCCTTGCAACTTCTCTCCAACAACTTATATCTATCATGGCTGAGACCATGCTACTCCTCCTGAGATTTCAAGTCTGGAAACTCTGTCGTGCACTCCTTGCGGATGTTTATGCACTCCTTGCATATATATAAGTTCTCTCTATCTCTTCTTATCCTTCGATTCAAAATAAACTCAGTCACACATTCCTTGCGGACACTATGCACACCTTACACTCACTCCAAGAAAGAAAACAATTGAAGCTTATCTATCTGTCACAATGACTCATACATTCAACCAAAAAAATACGGTCATGGATTTAAGAACAATAAATAACAGAGTATAGCATTCATTTAGACAGATAGACACATAAAAACACACATTTGGGACAATATTCCTCTGTTATATTCATCCAACTGAAACTTACATACATTCATACAACATATCTCTATATCTCCCAACTCTTAGCTTACAATGAAAATCTACACATTAGCTTCAACAACGACTGATTAAATCTCTTCTATCATCAACAACAACCTGTACTGGGGAATATTACAAAGATTTATATAGAAGGGGTGATCTTCGAGCCTTTCCCTCCAACTACTCTACACTATCTCATCAGAATTAAATTCTATCAACTATTCTGCATCTATTACAATAAATATTGAGTCAAACAAATAAGAGCTCAAACTCCAAATTTGTACTATGATCTGATTCATATATATATATATATATATATATATATATATATATATATATATATATATATATATATATATATATATATATATTTCCCATCGATCTTACGTGATGGATCAACCTATGATCATTAAAGAAGTTCGTAACTGAAATTTTCTTTTCATATATTACATTAATACATTGATATTTGAAATTTAAAATATTTCAAAATATGCGTTAGTGTGCCCAGCTGTCTTCCACGCTTGTGCTTTGCTGGCGATGCTCCTGCATCAACAAACATGTAAGATTGTGGAATTTTGGCCATATCGTTTCTATGTTTGTGATTTTAAGAAAGATCACTCAATTGTCTTCGAAGGGTTTCTCTACCAAAAGTTAATTTTGTATAAATTATGTGACATGACCAAACCTGGTAGCGAACAAAATGCTCTTGTTTCTCACAATGATGAGCAAGGTTGAACTTGGCATGAATGACTCAGACACCTGAATTTTGAAGTTTGCAGTTAATGGAAACTAAGAACATGGTTCCTAGTTTACCTAATGTAACATCCCCATTTATAATCCCCATGAATTATAGTGTAATTGTATAATGTGAATTAGGTTGGTGATTTGATGAGTTTGGGCAAAGGGCACGTATTGATTTAATGTGGACGAAAACCGAATTGCATACTATGAACATAGAAATAATAAATAACATAAATAAACGTTTTTTTTTATATGAAAAGGAATGAAGAATGATGGGGCGTTATGATTCCACAAGAGATATGGGGGTCCAAGGGGGGGAATTATTCATGGGTATTAATCCAACCCACATTCCTGAAATTATTATCATTGTGTAAAGATTTTATTTTGTTGGTGAGTGTTCCTTAAGCCAATTATTTAACTCATGTAGGAGGGTGGGTGTGAGTGGCCACATCCCATAGTTATTAGAGAGCATGGGTAGGAGTACAATCGATTTGGGGAAGAGTGTAATTCAATTCAAGCCAACAAGAAAACAAAAGGGAGGAAATTTGTATGACCAAGGGGCATAGTTTTGGGGGAAAACCACGTTTTTGCATGTAGTTTTGGGGCAGCAAGAGTGGTGTCGAGTACTTGGAAGAATACTATCCATGTTATTCTTGGAGGTAGCCATTTTTGGGTTGTGTTTATGTTAGATAAGAGGCTTGTGTGCCTGTAAATCAGGATGTAAGCTTGTAGTTCAGTTTCCTTCTTAGGAAATATCTCCACAACCTTGTGAAGGTTGTTGTAAAAGTTCCTGAAGTAGTTGAAAGTTCTTAGGTCCTAGGTGAGGAATTCCTGGCCAACCAATTGCACTAGGAACCCTGCTTAATGAATGATATAGCATGGCGAACTGTGAGCAGTGAAAGGGGTACACTTCTTGGGTAGTCCAAGTTGTGGGGAAGAGAGAGATAGAGAATTGGAACTGTTGGGGAGTAAAACCTGGGTTTCGAGATTGCTGTGTGTGGAGAGTTGACAACCCATGGGCCAGATCTCCTTATGGACTCATAACCTCAACTTAGGGGTTTCTTGTTTTTGAGACAAAATTAACAACAATGTCTATGGCTAGGAGGTTCGTAATTCGTTTGTATCAGGTTGGTTAATATTTAACATATAAGTGTTCATGTTTCATTCTTATGTTAATTCTTCTTTGTAAATGGTTTCTATGAATTCTATGCATTTGTTGTTCTCTTCAACAATTGAATTCATGTTAATATTTTTTTTTATATTCATTTGGAACTGTAGTATAAGTCAAATGGTCAAATATGTGTGCGATATGTGGTGGGTAAGCTACAAGAATTTAATTTAGCAACAAATATTAATAATTTAATGAGTTTTTGCACATACTGATGCTCAACTGGAGGTTGGTCATGTTACAAAGTGGTATCATATATTTTGGTTCAAACACTGGTCTTTTATGGGCCAAGAAGATTGTGAATTCATGAATTTTTTGTTGCAGACTTTGTCTCTGATGGGTTTGGGAAAAAACAAAGAAGAGCAGAGAAAAAATCCCCAAATTCTTGAGTGGAATTTGAGTTTGAATGATTCTTGACTATTTGATAGGTTCAATTCATTCGAGTTGTGAGATTGCAGAGAAAAATTCAACTTGGAATGGTCAAAGTTTGAGTTTTAATGGATGCCATAGAGTTACAGGAAGTTTGGTGAATCCACAACCAAGATCATGTTTGATCTCAATATCAACGGTCGAGATTCACTTTGATAAATTTAAAAATTTGTAATGTATCACTTGTTAGGAAGGTTGAGTGAATCAACGACCATGATTCATTTTCTTACATTTATAAAAAAATTCATATCGACGGCCCATATTCACCTAGGTTTTTGTGTCAAAATTTCCTATGTGTGATGTTCGACAACATAATCCGTCGATGACTGATTGTCAGATTAGTAAGTTTATACAAGTGTTGGAAATTTTACAAGAGAGAACATCGATGGAAAAAAACCAATGGAAGGTTGTCAACAGTGCTCTTAGAATTTGATACAATCAAACACCAGTATTCATTTTGGGGGATTTTGAGGCAGATGATATCGACGGTCTAAATCAATCAGAGTTTTGGTCAAAAATTCTTTGTGGAAAATTTGGTTCAGATCAGTCTAAATGGTGAAAATTTCAGCTCGACTAGAAGACATATCTAACCACCAATGGTCGAAAGTCAATTTATGGACGAATCCAACGAAGTTTTTCCAATCGCCAACAGAAATTGTGGATGACTGATGGTCGACGTCAGCTAAATTTCGCCGAAGTATTTTGAATGGTCAAGAAAACTCATCGATGGCTGATGGGCCAATGGTTGAAAGTCGATCGAATAGAAGACGTGTTCATTTCGTCCAAGAGAATCGTTCAATTTTCAACGAAGGAGAAGAGGATGATGATCTTAGCAGTTTCCATGTCAGCATAAACGTTGTTGATGGTCGATTTTCAGGTCGACTGATTTGGGGAAGTGTTGTCGGAAGTCATCGAGGATGTCAGGTTGCTAATGGGTTGATGGTCTTATGTCAGCAGAATCAGTGGCGTGTTACACTCACCAAAAAATATAGTCGATTACCAACAATCAGGTCGGTTGTTTTATAGTCATGCACAAATCATTCATTGGGGAATTCGGTCGATGGTTGATGGTCGGATCAACAGTTTTGGGAAAACGTTGTGCATGACTAAACAAGGATGTCAATTGTTGATGGAAGATATAGTCATATCAAAATTTTCTATTTCTCTTGATTTGAGATAAACAATTCAGATTTAAAAGGTTTTTATAGTAGTAAAACAATCATGTTTTTAAGAATTTGTTTGGGTTTTTATAGGTCACAAACTTGTGAGCCAAATTTAAGGCCCTAAATGAATTTTTTTGGTACTTGAAACCTACAAGAATAGAGTGTACGAAGGTACACTTTGCATTTTCATCTCAAATACAATAAATTGGAGATAGATATCCAACGAGATAAATGGTTCACAAAACTAAGCTCATATGAGAAAGTTATGACTGAAAGAATCAAGGTAAAATTTCAACACTAGTTTACTTTCAGAGAGCATAACTCCTAGCTTCGAAGTTCATTTGGGGAAAATAAGTATTCTATGGAAACATATTGAACCATAGAATGTAGAGGTGGATCCAAATTTAGAATATGGGTATGAAAAAATGTCTAAGAAGAGAAAGAGGACACATGTAGCTTACAGGGATAAAAATGTAAAAAAATCAAAACTTCTACATGATGTAACTAGCATTTCGGAGCTCAGTTAAGGGTGCAACTTGGAAAACATATTCAAAATATAGTAATGGACATATGAAAATAATATTCCGACAAAATCCCAAAGGAGTTGGTGTAGGGATACATAAACAGGGAGAAAATTGCTAAGTCAGGAAGTGCAAAAACGGACAAAGTTGTCACTTAAATAATGCTGCAGTTTTTTACCAGAGCATCGGTTTTACAATTTGAGAGTTGTTGTGAGTTCAATGTTAGAATTATTAACTGTTTCACATAGAAAACGTTTCTTGGTTCCTGGAGGATTTACCTCTGTAAGTGGTAAAATTTGGTGTTTGAGATTATTTACACCAGGAAGAAGGGTGTACAAAGGGGTTAAATTGACAAGATTCAATTGCCCATAACTTTCATCTCAGAAATAAGATTGGGAAAAATGAATCGTCATTGGAAATTTCTTGAGGAGTAGTAGAAATACATCAATCCAGGATTTGAATTAGGCACTAAAATTTTATCATAAACTCGTAAAGAGATTTTTGTAGTAATAAAATGGGTGGAAATTGCAACTTGTAAATGTTGTAACTTTTTGCTCAGAACTCAGTTGAGGTATGAGTACATTTGTTAGAAATATAATGGACTTTAGAATCCATGTATCCATGAAAATTTAGTCTTCACTTGAAGTATTCTCAAGAAATGAGAAAATAAGGTTTATGGTTAACTTGAAAGACACTATTGGATAGAATGGGAATTCAAGAAGCCATAATTCTAGGTTCATAAATCATATTGAAGCATGAGGATGGTCATTGGAAATGTAAAATCAGGGAAAATAGAACAGAAGTTTTGATTTCTCTAGGGAAGCATCAGGTTGTTCCATAAATTTGAAGGAGAAAGAGGAATTGGATTACATGAACCATGTAACCACCGAATGTGAAGATTTTTCCAAATAAAGTCAAAGTCTGGAGAAACTTTCCCAGCTATTAGAGTTAAGTGCTAGATATGATTTCTAGGTAAGGGAGAGTATTGAAATTTATGATAGTGTGTTTGACAACACAGGTATTCCAATAGAGGACGAACACCTTCAGTAACCAATCACATAACCAGATCAAAGATCAAAACACCGATGTTTTCACGTGGTAAAACCCCTACGGGGAAACATCCATGGCCCCAACCAACACGACCACTTGGAGAAGTTTATTAATGAAAAATAAAAACATTACTAAGAGATTTTACAAGAGATATTATCACAATCGATCATCGACAAATGACCATCCATGCTCTTTAAATAGAGATCATGGACCAATCGGGTGTTAAGCCACATATCAATGGTCGTTAAGATCAAGGAGAGTATGAACCGTCGGATCACTCTATGTTGGGAACATATCGTGACTGTTGGATTTCCTAAATACAAATTCATACTAATGCACACTAAAGAAACACACTTTTACCTAACGACACATTACACTAAGTATTTCTTAACTAAATCCTAAGTGTCTAAATATCCTAACATTCCCCCTTTAGAACAACTTGGGATATGATTGAAGGATTTACAATGTTGACACAATAGGATAAGGAAGGAGGAATTAGAGTCTATCCCCTCTTAATGAAAACTTACTGAACTCCTAACATAGATCCAAGTTTGGAAAACTTCATTTCTGTAAAAGACTTTGTGAAAATGTCTGCAACTTGATCTTCTGTAGGGAAAACGAGCACTTTAATAACTGAATCATGAATGAGCTTTCTGATAAAGTGCATGTGTAGCTCGATGTGCTTGTTGTCCTGATGTTGAATTGGTTCTTTGGATAGCTTGATGGCACTCTAATTGTCACACCACAGGATGGTCGAATGTTGTTTCTCGAATCCAAACTATGAAAGGATCCGTCGAAGCCACAAGGCTTCCTGAATTGCATTTACCATTGCTTGGTACTGTTCTTGTGCTGAAGAAAGTGAAATAGCCTATTGTTTATTATAGGCCCCAAGTGATAGGTCCTAAACTAAGGTTGAAAACACAACCTGTAGTAAACTTCTGATCACGAGGGTCGTTGGTCCAATCTGAATCAATGAAACCAACCAATAAAGGAGTCCCCCCTGAACTATAATGTATCCCGAATTGAACTGTACCATGGACATATCGAAGTATCCTTTTAGCTTATTTCCAATGGATATCATTGGGTGTTTGCATATATTAGGAAACAAGACCAACAACAAAGGAAAGATCAGGATGGGTATGAGTCAAGTATAAGAGGCTACCAACTAACTGACGGTATAGGGTGGCATCAACTTTAGGAGAAGTAAAGGTGGCAGTAAGCTTGACTCTAGATTGGAAGGGAGGAGGGGTTGGTGTACAATCATCCATGTGAAAGCAATGAAGAAGGTCACAAGCATACTTAGACTGGGAAAGAAAAATTCCTTCATTGGTTTGCAAAACTTGGAGGCCAAGGAAATAGTGCTAAAAACCTAAGTATGCCATTTCAAATTTCTTATTAAGGTTGCTTTTCACATGGTTTAAAAGTTTTGAGTCACTACTAGTAAGGATAAGGTCATCAACATAAAGGAAAAGGATTATGAGATGGCTTCCTACTTTATTGGTATAGACATTAGGATCACAATGGAATCTAGAGAATCCAATGTCAATAAGAAACTTATCCATTTTGGCATAACAAGCTCAGGGATCTTGCTTAAGACCATAAAGAGATTTCTTAAGGAGAGATACAAGGCTAGAGTCATTCTGGAGATAGTCAGGAGGTTGTTCCATTTATATTTCTTCTTGCAAATCTCCATGCAAGAAGGCGGATTTAACATCCTTCTGATGGATGTCCCATTTATGTGAGGCAGCAAGGGCAAGAACAAGGCAGATGGAATTCCTTTTGGAAACATGGGAAAAGGTTTCATTATATCCAATTCCTTCAACTTGGAAAAATCCTTTGCAAATTAAGCGAGCCTTATGTCTTTCAACACTTCCATATGATGCATACTTATTTCTGTAGACCCATTTACATATGATAAGTTTTCTTCCTTTTGGAACATGTATAAGATCCCAAGTATCATTTTCCATTAAAGAACGATACTCTTCATTCATTGTTGTATCCCAATCTAGATAACCTGAAGCTTCTGCAAATGTCTCTGGATCACGAGTCTCTGAAACTTGAGCCAAAAGAGAAGAGGCTTGCTGGAACTGTGAACGTGTTCGACGCTGATCTGAAGGATCACCGACAAGACCACTAGCTCCTTCTCTTGTTGAATGAACCCATCTAGGAAGTGGTGGAACTCGTGTGAGTTTGGGTTCAAAGGACTCATCTGGAGGAAGGTGAGCAGGAGGAGGTGGATTTTCATCCTCACTGTCGTCATCTAAAGAAGAAACCAGAATAGGAACAAAAGAAGACACAAATGTTGAAGATGGCTCGCAGGCCGAAGAAGGCACAACAGCCGAATTAGGCTCGCAGGACAATATATTTTCATCAAATTTAACATCTATTCTAAGAATAATTTCATTACAATGTGGTTGAAGAATTCTATAACCTTTGACATATTCAGAATAACCAACAAATATACAGTTCTCACTTTTAGGCTGCAATGCTTTCCTTTTCTCAACAAGAATGCCAAATACACGGAAATGGCTTACATTGTTCTATTATTACATATTCTCTTTAATAATTAATAAAAAGGGTTCATTATGACAAGAAAAGTTATGAGAAATGTGTAAATCAGTACACATGCATAGCCTTGTTATTGCTTTAAACCATCTTCCATGCAAGTTTTATTTACAAATTTGAATGAGGAAATGAGATGGAAGAGTTGGATAACATTTTCTTTACATTGGCGGCTTTACTTGCTTTAATTGAAAATGTGATTGCTTAAATAAGCTTGCATAAATATGCACTTTAATTTTCGGGCTTATATAGAAGTCATTTAAAGTTTAGATTTTTACTAAAGTGATTCATTGCCATGTGCATTTATCTTATGCTTTTGTTATCGTACTTGCTGGATTGAAATCCTTCACGATGCACATGATGATATTTAAGGTTGAAGGATTTGTAGATTTTTCTATGGAGAAACAAATCTTATGAATGTGGTAGCTAGAGTTTTCTTTGTTTATAAGCTTCAAAACTTTAGAAAAAAATGGTTTTAATCAGCTTTTATTTACTTCTTATGAGCTTGTATACAAATACCCGATATACAATAGACCAAAAAGGCATACTTAATATAATAAACCAAATAACATCGGTTAATTTTTTTTTATTTTTTTTTATCAAATGATCTCCCCAGCAAAGAATGCATATAAACACGTGCACATAAGGGATGTTAGACCCCATATATACATTGTCGAGATCACCCCACAGGATTTAAACATGGCTGAATAGAGAATAAAACCATGTCGTACTACATGTGGGGCTAGGCAAAAGAGGTTGAAACTGAATACAATTTTTTGAGCCATATGAATAGTTTAAGTATTCCATTTCTCAAATGATTAAAACCATATTCATTCAACTAGGGAATTTAGAATGTGAATGAAGATTCAGAACTTGAAAGGGTTATTTGTTTATGAGATTTTAAGTGTAAACCATAAGCCCAACTTATTTAGAAAAATACATAATGGAAAAGAATGAGGTTTGATTTTTATTTTTTATTTTTTATTTTTTATATTTATTGAAGGATGTATCGAAGAAGGAAGATTTCATAAATCCAAGATTTAATGAAGCTACAATGATTTTTTTTTATCTGGGTTCTCTGTGGTAAGTTTTTGAACACATTATTTAACTTTTGAATTATTATTGTCTTCTAAAGCCTTACGAGTGACATGAAAGAATTCAAGATTGTTAAATGTTATAGTCTAATCTTCATTCCTGATTTATATATTAGTGATATTTAAATGAGTTTAGAGTGTAGGATAAATCATATTCTCTTTATCTCCTACTTATAATAAAGGAGATCTATTTGAATAGACATATTGTTTTGTGCATTTGATATATTATAAAATGAGGTTTTCTCATCAAAAAATTTTCTTACTCATTGGCACAATCTCATTCTCAAAGTGTTGACTAAATTATTATCTCTATTCTTATGTTATTTGGAGTATTTGATACATGTTGGAATAACATGCAATGCAAGTTCATCGCACCTTTGATTCTTCTAGAGATAGTTAGTTGACCATCAATAGTCGACTAAAAGAGTTAACTAAGAAATCAATTGAATGGTTGACTAAGGGATCATCTAAATGGTCGACTACGCATTCAATTGGTCAAGCAATTAAATTATAACAACCTGTTAGCGCATAGAACAAGGTTGAATTCAAGGATTATGTTATGCACCTTAACCAATCTATGTGGACTTCATCTTCCTCACTTCAAGAGAGTTGGTTACATCTTGGTGCTAGATAATATGCTCCCATGGGTTGATCTAAACACAAGAAGTGAACATGTGTGTAGTATATTGTATATTTAGATATTTTTGTTTCTTACACTTCTATGCATGTTGAGCCATGCTTATTTATGCTTGAGTATTTTAATGGTGTCTTTAGACACTTCCACTCTCTTGGAATACCATGTATTTCATTTACCAAATCATATGATTCTCGAAAATGGTATTAGAGCTAGTCTGTTTGGCATATAGCATATACTTTACAAGTACTATGGAGGTTGTCCATTGTATGTGCTCCTAACAAGTCAAATGTATCTCATAGATTAACTCTAGGTTTCCAATTGTACACAGAATTGAGGATTAGATTTGTAGATCAACATTATGAGTTCCAAGAAAGATCCTATAGTTTTGAATAGACACAACAATGGAATTTAGGCACAAGATGTAGAAATGTTGTTGAAGAGTTAAGTGTTGTGGTAGTTTACAAAAACTATAGCTCTATATATAAAGGATGACCAACATAAGTTTGTCATCAATGAGAATAAGGATGATGTTGTATGATTCATAATGACCTACATCTCTAGAGAGGTTCACTTTCATAGAATTGGGTTACCTAAATGTTTTCTAGAAGTGACTAATGATTTTTTTTCATAAAAATGAGGAATGTCAAGTTATGTAGATTGAGAAAGAGTAGATATATTTAGATCACTTCAGTTTTCAAATAATTAAAGACTACTTTGCTCACGTGAAGAAACTTTAGAATGCAAAAAGGATTTTCCCAAGAAGGACGATTATCTCATAGAATTGATCTTAATGAATCTAAGGACATCCTATAATGTGTTTTGTGAAATATTTTGTGCTAGATAGGCCTCCTAAAAATATTATGGTAAGGATTATTCCTTTGACTCTTTCTTTGGTTTACTAATTAGGGAACAACTAAAATTGCTTGATCAGTGGAAAATTGAGGTCAAAAAATAAGCATGTTTGCTGAAGGGAACATGTTGACATAATTATAGAGAAATGTATTGATGGGTGAAACAATGTGATTGCATCCACTAGAATAATAAGAAGAAGCATAGTGATTGAAGTTTGAATAAGAAATCTATAAAGAAGAAGACCTAGTTCTATTATGGAAATTGGAACATATGGAGAAGGCTTGTTGGTATAAATATAAGGACCCAAAGGAGAGAGTGAAGAAACTTGAAGGAGACATGTTATTGAATATTAGATTTACCAATATATATAACTAAACTTCAAAACCTAAATGAAATAACTACACATATTTTGTTAGTTATTCATAAGCATTGCATGCTCATACTTCCTACAGTAAATGGATAACAAACTTTGATTTTTCTCATCATTTGGATAAGTAGGATTATGTCTTATATTCATTAAAAGAGGCTACTTAAAGGAAACCTTTGCACAAGATGATTATGCACTTATTATTGTTGGCTATCGAAATATTAAATTTTAGAATGGTGTGATCACTAGAGTGTATCAAGTACCTATCTTGAGTGTAAATATTTTTTCTGTACCCCAACTAACTCAATCTAAAAATAAGGTAGAGTTTTGACTATATTGGTTTATTGTGAAGCATATGCACAACAACTTTTTTGTTTCTTCTAAAAGTTTCCTTCATTTCAAGGATAGGATGTATAATTTTTTTTTACTTTTCCAAGCGATACTAAATATTGAATGCACTAATATCTCATGCTAACAACTAGAGAAAAATTTGGTAATAACGACTTGGACATCTAAATTTAAAAAGCTTGAAATAGATGGTGAAACACAACATGGTTACTAGACTACCTAAGGTTGTTACCCCTGATGGAGTATCTGAAGGGTGTATACTTGGAAATAGTCATCAAGCTACCTTTGAAACAATGAAATCTTGGAGAGAAAAGACTTGGTTGGAAATTTTCCATAGTGACTTGTGCTCCCTAAACAAATCATCACTACCCAGTACAAGGTATGTATTGACCTTTGATGATGGATTTTCTAGGTATAAATGGGCATATTTATTAAGGAATAAGAGTCATTGTTTTGAAAGGTTCAAGTGATTTAGGGCATTGGCTAAAAAGTAATGGGATTTACATGTGAAATCTTTAAGATTAGATACTAAAGGAGAATGTGTAGGAAAATATTTTGAATGATACTTGTAACATAAAAGTGTCTTGTGGAAAATATTAGTAACTTACAAACCTTGTGATCCCTAAACAAATCATCACTAGCTAGAACGTGGTATGATTTAACCTTTGATGATGTATTTTCTAGGTATAGTTGGGTGTATTTATTAAATAATAAGAGTCACTATTTTGAAAGATTCAAGTAATTTAGGGCATTTGTTCAGAAGTAATGGTATTTACATGTGAAATGTTTAAAATCAGATACTGAAGGAGAATATGTAGGAAATTATTTTGAATGGCATTGGTCACATAATGGTATTTTCTTAAAAAGATTAGTACCATACACACCTTAGTAGAATGGGATTGTTAAAAGAAAATAACAGATTTTGGTTGATGTTTTTGCTTAGGCCACTTATAGCTAGGGAATAGTGATAAGGTTCCCTGTGGAGGGAAAATACCTCCCCACTTTAGGCTAACTCAAAGAATATAGCAACCCAAGGGGGTAACACTCAAATATAAAAATCGTTCTCAATTTTGATTTTATTCGAATTAATTAAAGAAGTTTTAGAAATTTGAAATAAAACACAACTTGAAATAATTTTTTTGAAATAAATTATGCAATAAAAACAATGATTTTTAATAATTATTGTCATTTACATAGGGTACCATATTCTTGTTTAATTAACATTTAGAAAAGTGCGAAAAAAGATGAAGCAACACAAGAAAGACACAATCTTATTTAATAAAATATTACTCATGAAAAATACTATTACAAGAAAATATATTAACAAGTATATCAAGAATAACCATTCCTTAATACTTAAATTACAAAAGGTATCAACATATAAAATATTTTTACAAACATAATAATTCAGAAACGATTCCATGCATTTTCAACATGATTCAGTAGTAAATATTGTAAATCTTGATTAATGAAATAAAAGATATTACTAGCATTTAATATTATCATCCATAATTGCAAGATTAATCATGTGAACTACTTCACAATCCATTGATGATATAATAAAAATACAAATTTTTGAGATTAAATCTATGAGAACTCTCTTGATAAAACATTTGAAAACTTCACTAAAATATGTAAAACAAATGATACAAAGTGATGATTAAATAAGGGATGAATTGTCTAAAACACATAAGCAACATGAAGCAATTACAAATATAAAGGATAAAGAATGAAATGATTATTAGAAACAAGGTATCTTCTCATTTTAATCATTGATTCTTCATATAGGTGGATATCGATGAGCATCCACATTTTCCACTTAATCATCATGGTTCTTCATATTCACAATTTTGTTGCTGATTGTTTTGGTCCTAAACTTTTAAGGTCAATTTGAGGCCCTAAGTGATGAGTTTTGGGAATTTCATGGGCTGATGTTTGAATTTCACACATAAAAGTCATGCCACAAGTTGAGTTCTTAATTAGAGCTTTCCAACGAGCTGCTAGGTTCCCCAAATGGATATTTTATGAAAATTTCATACCCTCGGGAAGTTGACATATCAAATAAGCACCTCATGTCCTGCAAACCTTTTTGTTCTTATCCACCTAGGGTTAGGGATTTGGACATTTGAGGTTCTTGATTTATGTTGAAAGGTCATTCTTTCATCCCTTTGTAATATCTTTTATGATTGAGCAAGGTTAACACATCTCTTTTCAGATATAAACTACCACCATTCTAATTGGTTATGTAACTCTACATTTTATAGTATTTTCTAGTTCTCATTCATTAATTGAATTGGATTGGAGTTTGGTTGTAATACTATGTTTTCCATGATAATTTTTTTATCAGTATACGTTGTTATATTTCTTCTTTCATTTCATTCTCTGATAAATGTGAATAAATGGTATTAGACCAATATGATCGTTGTTTCGTAGTGCATGTCCTCAATGAGGTTAGAGTATGAGAGTTGGTTCTTTAGCTAGTTTCAATTGGGGACAACCACTCTCACTATCCCAAGTAGCCTCCTATGATAGAAAAAAAGAGATACAATGGATCACAAGATCTTTTCAATATGTTTCTCGACGAATCCCTAGAATGACAAACGAACGACATGACAGACAAAATTTCCCAAATCCTTCGATGACTACTGAAAATGATAGAGGGACCTTACACAAGTAATCACTTTGAAGGTGTTAGCACTACGAGTCACTTTCTGATTGCAAGGAAGGTAAGCCCAGTACCCATTAGATTATATGTGAAAGTATGTGTGTTTTTTGAAAGGTCGAATGGAAAAACTCGAAATGATAATATCCTAACTCAGAAACAGGGCTAACATGTACCAGCAAATAAGGTCTTGATAACTTCAACTAGTAGTTTGGGAGTAAATGTGGATAGAAAGAAGAATTGAAGAGATCTTTAACGAAGGGTGAACTCAATACCATGGCCTTGAACAAATTTTCACTTGAAATGGGGATCCCTGTTGTAGCTGAGATGGAGGCTTCAGTTACCTCAAATTCCAAATCTCCAACTCTGGTTTTCTTGCCATCAAAATGTAATGCAAATTGTTTTTCTACTTCTGGGTGGCCTCTTTGCATGTTCTGGCAGAAAGAGAGGCATCCTTCTCTTCGAAACATCTCCCTTGACATGGGTTCTATGTCAAAAAGGCGCATGTCCACAGGTTCTGTTCAAACTATCCTGCCACCTTTGTGTGCTTTCTTCCACTGAGGGGTCTCCGTGACTCAAAATGAGGGTTCTTAAGAAGCTTAAGGGATGTTATTGACCAGAAAGATTCAATTCAGGTTTCAAATGCACAAAGATGGCCCTCCAAATTAACAGTGCTTAGAAAAATAGCTTGACTATGAGAAATGGACCTTCATACTTATACAGGCTTTCAGAGTGTAGAATGTGAAGAGGTAATCCCAAAATGACTCGTCATACAGGATTAAAGGAAACAAAGGAGCAGTGCCTCTGGCTAGCGTAACGCATACACAAAAGATAGGCTATTGTAGGCTTGCGACTTTGAAAGGCTATAAAAAACAACAGTAATCAGACCATGGACACTAGCGAGGATGTTTATAGGTATGCAAATATCGCTCCCTTACTACCATGAAAGATTAAAAAACCAAAACCTGAACACAAATCTCCTGTGAAAATTAATATGCAAAGGAGGTTGCACAGGATACCTATGAAGTCGACATCTGTTGATATCCTCAGTGCGATCTTAGGATGATATTGAGGAAAATGTATCCCTGAAATCTCTCACAACATCGGATTTAGTTGACATGCGGTCTCCTGATCGTTACTGGAAAACTTACGCAACGCAACACTGCTAAAATTTTCAAATTTAGAAACCGTTACCAAGGATCATAAATGCAAGATCTTTTGAAAGAACTCCAACCGACTTCTATCATTGAAAACAAGGGACATGGTATCATTCGTGGAAATCATGACTTGAAGCGGATGAATGATAAACGTGACAGGTGCTACGAAACTGCCTGTTGAGTGGGTAGCGCTTCCAAATCAAACATTGGTTGGACAGGTAAGTGGGGATGATGAGGCATGCATGTGAGGTCGTGAGTGAGGAAAGAGGTGTGTCACATCATCCTAATCATGGGAGGTATCAACCTAGGGATGAATCACGAGAGGGGACATAAAGAATAGACGATGAGCTAAAAATGGTTTAAGGATCAAAAATAGAATTGAGGATCATCACATGAGCTATGACTCAAAGGTTTAGTCATCCAAAGGGGTCCTATCAAACATAACATTAAAGGGATGAGAAATTAATTTTAAAGAAAAAATAAGAATCTAAGGCTTTTAAAAATGATAAAAATAAACTAAAAGACCCAAGGTGAATTACTGTGATAATAGGAGGTACAAAGACCTTCAAGGTACATGTTAAATTTTATATCCATTTGTCTAAATTCATATAGATGTTAATTCCTTGGAGAAATGGTTCATTTAACTAGAGGGTTATTTCTATGTCCATAATATTTTCAATGTGGAAAAGATGGCCTTTACACTCCTTAAGGTTGTTCGCCATGTAAAATATTGGTGGGATACGTATTATGAACAATAGGATTTAGAGGAGTCCACAAGTTTTTGGATCTGAACCCACCTAAGAATATTTTGTTCATTCTGTCAAGGAGAAATACTATCCCCTTGAAAACTATGATGATTATTACATGATATGGACAACTCTGCATCAGGAGAGGAACCAAATGGTGCCAGAATACACCAGGAACTTCCATAAGTTATGTACAAATATAGGTATAAGAGACTTTAAGTATCACTTGATTCTTAAATAGTATAATGTCCTACATATGTACCTTCGAAAATAGATGGAATTCTTTTACATATAATCATTGGGAGACACTCATCAATATTTTTTCAAAATGAAGAAAACCTTTAAGAAAACAAATAAGAAGGAGTTTGGTTTTGCAAATATGTTGCAACAAAAGCATGGTAATGGAAATCTCAATTAATAGAACAAAGGACATATAAAGGATAAATAACTTTACGATAACCTGTCCAAGCTGCAAGAAAATAGAGGTAACGGGAAGATGAATAAGTACACTAGGAAATCGTACGAGCTCCACAAAATCCCCTGACACAACACTGATGAATGTCTCTGAAAGTAGTAATTAGTGGCTGAACTAAAAGCCTCAAAGTTATACCCTAGTTCTGAATCTGATTTAAATATAGACAAGGGGAAGTGGATCATTGATGTAGCACACCCTTTCAGCTACTAACCACTTTGTACATAACTCATACAGATGTTATACAAAGTACATGCATTTAAACAAATAAACATATTCACGTTCAGAGTAAACATATTATCTCTGCTATAATTAACAATTCATAGCGTTTCATAATAATTCCTATACACATCGGAAATCATGATAACATAAGCAGTAGAGTCATGCAGAAACATGATTAAAACATAAACAGATACTTATATTATAATAGTGGTAGAATCCACCAACCAAGTGCAGACCTTCCACGAACCTCCCAGCCTTAGACCGCACAGCTCATCAGCTCAAAAATGGGTCACCCCCGAGCTGGGACTAAGCTCCACCCCTAGGCAAGGAATCCTAGGCTAGGCTGAGGTTACAGGGGAAACAACACATAAAATCTGGAAGGATTCTTCCCAGGATGCCATCTTATTCCCACTACTATTAGACTCTCATTCCCCACATGCATGTTCCACCGGGGAGTATACACCTTCACAAGCATAGGCCATTGGTGCTAACCTCCCTCTCTGGGTCTCGGCAACAGGCCGGATCAGGAAGTCTCAGAGCCTGAAGCTGGTGCTGGACACTCTCTGGAAGAAACCTCTTCCAACAACATCCACCTCCCTCACCTAGAGAGAGATCACACACAGGCTCAATTACCACCTGCACTAGACAACAAATCACGCGCAGTCCCTCTCTGCATGACCACTACAGTCAACCGGGAATACAGACTCAAACTTCTCAAACAAGCTCAACAATGGCGGTAAGGTCTCACGGTGTTGATTTTCAGAATTGCATGAGAAGCAATTTCCGCAGGGAATTACACAGACTCTCTGGTGCAGAATGGGAGGATGAACCCGGCTTTTCAAAAAACAAACACAGGATTTTTCCCCGTTTCAAAATTGCACGAGGGTCTCTTGCAGAGGTCACACGGTTCACGCTCAGGATAGTTCAGGTTCGAATGAAGGAGGAGGAACCCCCAACACGGCTCGTCTCAGCCTTTTATTACATGCGGCAGGGTTGACACTTGTCACCCATGCATTCCTTCAGCATGCATTCCTCCCATTATTTGGAAAATCACCTGTCCTTCCAAAAGGACTTAGGTTAAAACATATAATGCACATATCTTTTGGAATAATATTGAAATATTATTCCCAGGCTTAATCCCCCTAGGCTTAGCCCCTAGGCTCAACACTTAGCCCCTTTTCCCACCTTCAACCCCTAATTCCTTGCCCACTTTGTCGATGCTTAGTCCCCCTTCACTCATTCTTCGTGGTCGGTTTGCACATGGCGGTGTTTATATTTTATTAATTGTTCTGCTTGATTACATTTACAACAACAGGCTCCTGGCCTTCAACACTCAGGCTCCCTGGCCTAATCAAACACATAAGCCTCCAACTTATAAAAACTTGTCTCACCAGCCTACGAATCATAATTACAATTCCTTTCAGAACATGTTTTACAACGGGGCTTGGCCTTGGGGACACTACAATCCCCCTCCCCTTATTTTTGCACTGTCCTCAGTGCAACTCACACTGTCTCGACAAGTCTTTCAAAATCTTCAAAAAGATGTGAGTACTCTGCCCGCATATCATCTGCATGCTCCCATGTCGCATCCTCAGGACCGTACCAGGTCCACTAGACCTTTACAAGCTCTATAGCTTGATTCCAGAGCTGTTTTCTTTTCCTGTCCAATATGCGCACAGGATGCACTTGCAGGACACCTTCTGGTTCCACCTAAATTACATTCCAATCAATAACATGATTAGCATTAGGTACATATTTCTTGAGCAGTGAAACATGAAACACATTATGTACAATCATAGATGCAGGTAATGAAAGCATGTATGCAACCAGCCCAATCCTTTCCAAGATCTCAAATGGCCCACAAAATCTTGCTGCCAACTTGGCGCAACTTCCCAGCTTTAGGGAACTCCTGTTAGTTTTCACTTTCAGGAAAACATGGTCACCCACTTTGAATTCTCTATGGGTTCTGTTACTATCAGCGTAACTTT
>ML784768.1:127270-163338 GCA_009831015.1 Picea engelmannii | reverse complement strand
TTAGTTTTCACTTTCAGGAAAACATGGTCACCCACTTTGAATTCTCTATGGGTTCTGTTACTATCAGCGTAACTTTTCTGCCTATCCTGGGCAGCTTTTAGATTATGTTTAATTTTTATCATTTGATCTTCCATCTCTTTGAGAAGCTCAGGCCCAACTACTGCTCTGTCAGCTGGGTTATCCTCGCTCACTCGAGTGTTGCACTTTCTTCCATAAAGCGCTTCAAACGGGCTCATCTTCAGTGATGTATGATACCCATTATTGTAGGCGAATTCTACCAAATGCAGGTAGTCTTCCCACCTTGATGGTTTATCCATTACATACATTCTTAGCATGTCTTCTATTACTCTGTTTACTCTCTCTGTCTGTCCATCAGACTCGGGATGATATGTTGTGCTAAAGTTCAGATTCGTTCCAAATCCTTTGAATAGTCCTTTCCATAAATTCGAAGTGAATTTCGGGTCTCTATCAGACACAATTGTCTTAGGAATTGCATGCAAGTGTGCAACTTCTTTTAAGAATATATCAACAACATCAGCTTCCCTGTGGGTGGTTTTCAGTGGAATAAAATGTGCAGCTTTAGTAAGCTTGTCCACCACCACCATGATTGAATCATGTAGCCTGCTTGTTCTAGGTAATCCTGTGATAAAATCCATTGTTACCACATCCCATTTCCATTCAGGAATAGGTAAACGCCGCAGCAACCCTGCTGGGTGCCTATGCTCCGCCTTAAACTTTTGGCACTCCATACATCTGGCAATGTATTCAACAATTTCTTTCTTCAAACCCGGCCAAAAATAATGGATTTTGACTACTGCCATAGTCTTCCGATATCCAGGATGTCCAACATAATCCACGTTATGCATCTCCTTTAGATTTGCCAGCTTCAATTCTCAGACATTGGTTACATACACTCTATTTTTATACAGAAGTAAACCATCAGTTCCCAAGGTGTAACTTTCCTTGGTCTGTGGTCCCTCATGCTGCTGTAGCTTTGCTACAAGACTTTTGTACTGCAAATCAGTATTTGCAGCTTCTAAAATTCTGTCTTTCATCTCAGTCCAGTACATGCTAATGGCTGTAGCATGTAATTCGTGCACTTTTCTGCTGAGTGCATCAACCACCTTATTTTCTTTCCCTTTGATATGCTTGATATCAAAGTCATATTCGCACAGAAACTCCAGCCATCTGATTTTCCTGGCATTTAAGGTCAGCTGATCAAATAAATACTTCAGACCGTTATGGTCTGTTCTTAACTCGAATCTCTTTCCCATGAGGTAATGTCTCCATTTCCTCAAGGCGTGGACGATTGCTGCCAGCTCTAAATCGTGAGTGGCATAATTCTTCTCATGCTCCTTCAAATTTCGGGATTCATAACAAAGTACAAATCCCTCTTGGCTGATAAATCCTCCCAGCCCCTCCTTACATGCATCTATGCACACTACGTAATCCTTGTTTGGAGCTGCAATCTTTAGGATTGGAGCACTGGTTAGTAGCTACTTCAATCGTTGGAAGTTGCTTTCACATTCTTCAGTCCATTGGAACTTCTTCTCCTTCCTTTGCAAGGAAGTGATAGAATGAGCAATCTTTGAGAATCCGGCTATGAACCTCCTATAATATCCTGCCAAACCCATAAAATATCTAACTTCTGCCACATTCCTTGGCACTGGCCATTCTCGAATGGCCTCTACCTTTTCAGGATCCACAACGATCCCTTATTCAGATATAATGTGTCCCAAGTAATGGATCTTCCTTTGGTAAAATGAGCACTTGCTCAGTTTTGCGTATAGCTGGTGTTCTCTCAACACCTACAACACCATTCTCAGGTGTTGTTCATGTTCTTCCTCTGTCTTGGAATACACCAAGATATCATCCAGGAAGACTATGACAAACTTGTCCAAGTAATTTCTGAACACTCCATCCATTAAGCACATGAACACAGCAGGTGCGTTGGACAGCCCAAACGACACCACCGTGAACTCATAATGACCATACCTTGTTCTAAAGGCGGTCTTGCTCATGTCCACATCCTTTATTCTCACTTGGTGATATCCTTATCGGAGATCTATTTTCGAAAATATTTTTGCATCCTTCAACTGATCAAAAAGATCATCAATCCTTGGCAGAGGATACTTGTTCTTGAGAGTGACCTTATTCAACTGCCGAAAATCAATGCACAGTCTCAACGTCCCATCTTTCTTCTTCACAAATAGGACTGGGGCTCCCCAAGGTGACACACTGGGGTGAATGTAACCTTTCTTTAGTAGCTCTTCAAGCTACAATTGCAACTCTTTCAGCTCTGGTGTACTCATTCTATAAGGAGCCTTTGAAACTGGAGTTGCTCCAAGCATCAAATTTATAGCAAAATCGATGTCCCTCTTCGGAGGTAGTCCATGTACCTCCTGAAATATGTCCTTGAATTCTTTGAGTACTTCTTGGTCTTCTAGATTCGAGACTTCATCTCGAGATGCTTCTTCCACCCAAGCTGCAAATAATTGACAGCCTTTCCGGTAACATTTCTTCAGCTGCATGGCTGAGATTTCCCTCACAGCCACAGCTCTGGGAATTCCTTGGACTATTACCTGATTTCCCTCCTTGTTTAGGCATGTAAACTTCTTGTTACGAAAATCCAGAAGGGCATGGTGTTGGTCCAACCAGTCCATCCCAATTAAGCAATCGTATGAGCCTAAAGGAAGAATGTTCAATTCAGCCTTAGTGCTCATTCCTTTCATGTCCACTGAACAAGACTTAACCAGTTCAGTGACCTTCCTCTTGGTCCCTGTGGCCAAATGCACTAACCAAGATTTCTCATGTTTTCTTCTCGTTATATGAAAACTTTCCACCACTCTAGGATCTACATAACGATGGCTATCCCCTGAATCAATCAAAATAACAAGTGGTCGGTTGTTGATCGTACCTTCCACTTCAATCATGTGCGATTGAAATTTTGCTTGCTTATTGTCTAGCGCTGCGTAGATCCTTGACATTCTGCTGCCCATATCCTCCACTGTTTCATCTTGCTAAAAAGTATGTACAGTTCTCTCTTTACCATTTTTATGGGGACAATCTCTGTACTTGTGGTTTCCTTGATAGCCCCAACACTGAATGGTTGTCTGTCTATATCTTTGTGCTCCCTCTTCAGTCATTCTCGGCTCTCTAACCGATGGCTTTCCCTGAAGACTATTTCTGAAAAAGGAAGGCTTGTTTCCTTTTTGCCTCTGTTCCTTCTTAAACTTCCTCTAATCATTCCAAACCTTCCGAAGGATGGGCCTTTTTCCTTGTTGTTCATACAAACATTTCGCCTTTATTATGGTTTCTTCCATGGTCTTAAGATCATCATATTGAATCTTGTCACTCATGGAAGGTGGAAGTCCACTTAGATATCTCTGAATTTTAACAGCCTTGTCTTTGATGAATGGAACATACTTCATTAGTTCCAGAAAATTTCGTTCATACTCATCAATGGTCATACTGCCCAACTTGAGTTTGAAGAACTCCTTCATCTTTCTGTCATAGTATCTTTTAGTCAGGTATTTCTTCTCGAAATACCTCTTAAACTCCTTCCACGTGACCTCTTTCTCTCTGATGTGTTTCACCTTCACCAACTGATCCCACCACATGGATGTTTTTCCTTTCAGTTGGTACATTGCAATTCTTCCTTCTGCATGGGCGGAATAATTCTGCAATTGGAAGTATTTCTTCATGCCAAGAAACCAAGTCTCAGCATCTTCCTCCTTCTTATGTTCTCCATCGAATGTTGGAGGCTTAATGTTGTTCATCTCTCCCTTCAATTCCTCCTTTCCAGATTTTAGATGTTTTCTGGTAGGGGATGGGCTTGAACTACTGTGTGTCTTCCTGTCAGAATGTCTTTGGGAGTCACTAAGATGTCGGCTACCACTCCTCAACCTACTTCTTCTCCCATGGGTTCTGCGACTCTCTGTCGTACTTGAGTCTCCTCCCTTCTTGAGTTTCTTCTCTATTCTTTCCAGGCTCTTCAAAAATTTTAAGTTTAATTCACCCTGTCGATCCCTGACTTTCATAAGATTTTGGCTATCAGCTCGGCGAGCCTTGTCCTCTCTTTGCAATCCTTCAATGATTTTTATTATGTGTCCTTCCTTATCCTTTTCTTTTCTGTTCCCATTGGAGTTCGATCCTTCCACTCCCATATTGACATCATTTCCTTCCCGTTCGTCTCCTATTTCGGGGGTAATCTGCACCTTTCCTCACTCCATACTCGGCGTTGTTTAACTAGAATCCTCAGCTTCGTTGAACTCTGCACATGCACTTTGCAATTAATTTCAAAGTTTGTCAGGCCATTAAACCTTCAGGAACAATCTTCAACATTTATAAGCCAGTACGAACAAAACAAACGACATTTCGATTCAAAAAAGTTTTCCGAGCTCCCGTTCGGTTCTGCAATTTTTGGGTTTTCGAAACTTTCATTTTTGACACTTCGAGATTTCGGGACTTCGGGTTTCGGGGTTTCAGCCCACGAGGCTTTCAAACTTACTTTCCTTTCCAAACCCCGACTTCCGAAATTCCGACTTACTTTATCCTCCGGGACCACATAGCACAGTGGTCACCCACAACTATGGTGGCACGTGGCACGTTCATGAGGGTCCACGTCACTTTCAACGATGTCATCAGGTCCCACCTCTCTCGCTTCTCTTCTTGACCCACTGGCACATGGTACATAGCCATGTGTCCACGTCCATTCCTAGAAGAATCCAACGGTCAGATCTTTCTCATATCTACGACACAGATCCTTTCGGCGTTTCGGGGTTTCAATTGTCGGAAGTTCGTGCATCCACACATATTGAACTTCCATTTGCCAAATCTCGAATTCACTGTCTACTAACTTACTTGATCCAATGGTCAATTTCTTCTCCCCAGGATCTACGGTGTAGATTGTTTCGAGATTTCGGGTTTCGAAGGTGTTCACCTCTTCTCACCTCCCATCTCCCACAATGTCGATTTCCTCCTCACATCGGACGGTCATTACAGACCCAGAGATTCCCTGAAGGAATGTCGTCCGTTCATCAGGAATTAGCCACATGTAAACGTCTCAATATTACGGGTCGGGACTTATCAAAGCGAGAGTCCGAGTTCTTGTCAACGGAACTCCCGAATCCCCGATCCCGAATTTCCTGAAACGGGTAATCTCTCGACACGTGGCCTTCTCAAATCAGACGATCCACAACTTCTCCGGGGTTTCCACCATGGAAAGTCCTGATCCCTTGTTACCAGGACTCCCAATATCGCGATTCTCGATTTCCCAAAATGGGAAATCTCATGACACATGGCCTCCGTCATTCGAACGGTCTAGATCTATTTCAGGGTTTCGCCCCTTATTCACTAGGGTTTTAACCCTTGGATATCTCTTGATAGAGCCAACGACTGTCGGGTTTTCCAGCCAAGATCTGACGGCTCAAACGGTTCGTAACTAACTCGGGATTTCGCGTATCATGATTTCCACACTCCTGTGCAATTCCAAAGGGATTTAAACCCCATGCACACTTTCCAGATCTAACGGTCACGAGGGTTCACCTTCCCGCCCGAACAGATCCTAAAGCTCCTACACTTCTGACGTGGAGTCCTATCTCCCTGTGGACTCATACCATACTGCCTGTGGTTTCAAAACGCCACTATACCTCCTGAGCTTAAAAACTTGTCAGGTAACTTCTTGACACTTTGGAGCACATCGGGGTCCAAAATTGACCTTCCAGACCCAATTTCTCCTCGCATTCTCGGTCCAAAGACCACTCTATTGGCCCATCTAGGCTCAGTGTCGAAACCTTCGCTCTGATACCAAACTGTAGTGCACCCTTTTAGCTACTAACCACTTTGTACATAACTCATATAGATGTTATACAAAGTACATGCATTTAAACAAATAAACACATTCAAGTTCAGAGTAAACATATTATCTCCTGCTATAATTAACAATTCATAGTGTTTCATAATAATTCCTATACACAGCGGAAATCATGATAACATAAGCAGCAAAGTCATGCAGAAACATGATTAAAACATAAACAGATACTTATTTTATAACAGTGGTAGAATCCACCAACCAAGTGCAGGCCTTCCACGAACCTCCCAGCCTTAGACCGCACTGCTCATCAGCTCAGTAATGGGTCACCCCCAAGCTGGACTAAGCTCCACCCCTAGGAAAGGAATCCTAGGCTAGGCTGAGGTTATAGGGGAAACAACACATAAATCTGGAAGGATTCTTCCCAGGATGCCATCTTACGCCCACTACTATTAGACTCTCATTCCCCACATGTGTGTTCCGCCCGAGAGTATACACCTTCACAAGCATAGTCCATCGGTGCTAACCTCCCTCTCTGGGTCTCGGCAATAGGCCGGATCAGGAATTCTCAGAGCCTGAAGCTGGTGCTGGACACTCTCTGGAAGAAACCTCTTCCAACAACATCCACCTCCCTCACCTAGAGAGAGATCACACACAGGCTCAATTACCACCTGTACTAGACAACAAATCACGCGTAGTCCCTCTCTGCATGACCACTATAGTCAACCGGGAGTACAGACTTAGACTTCTCAAACAAGCTCAGTAATGGCGGCAAGGTCTCATGGTGTTGATTTTCGGAATTGCGTGAGAAGCAATTTCCGCAGGGAATTACACAGACTCTCTGGTGCAGAACGGGAGGATGAACCAGGCTTTTCAGAAAATGAACACAGGATTTTTCCCCGTTTCAAAATTGCACGAGGGTCTCTTGCAGTGGTCACATAATTCACGCTCAGGACAGTTCAGGTTCGAATGAAGGAGGAGGAACCCCCAACACGGCTCGTCTCAGGCTTTTATTGCATGCGCCGGGGTTGACACTTGTCACCCATGCGACTACATGCATTCCTTTAGCATGCGTTCCTCCATCATTTGGAAAATCACCTTTCCTTTTAAAAGGAATTAGGTTAAAACATATAATGCACATATCTTTTGGAATAATATTAAAATATTATTCCTAGGCTTAAGCCCCTTAGGCTCAACACTTAGCCCCTTTTCCCACCTTCATCCCCTAATTCCTTGCCCACTTTGTGGATGCTTAGTCTCCCTTCACTCATTCATCGTGGGCGGTCTACACATGACAGTGTTTATATTTTATTAATTGTTCTGCATGATTACATTTACAATAGCAGGCTCCTGGCCTTCAACACTCAGGCTCCCTGGCCTAATCAAACACATAAGCCTCCAACTTATAAAAACTTGGCTCACCAGCCTATGAATCATAATTACAATTCCTTTCAAAACATGGTTTACAACGGGGCTCGGCCTTGGGGACACTACAATTGATGTGGAACCTAGTGTTACTATCTCTACCAGAAAGGTCTATCCATAGGAACTAGATGAGCTAGAGGAAGGAATGTGCCTCTTCCACTCATAGATGTGAGTGAAGGGAACTCCACTACATTTCATTATTGACAGTGGGAGATAAAATAACCTAATATTAAAAAAAATAATCAAGAGGATGAAGTTTCCAAAAACACTACATACACAAACCTACAACATTGGTTAGTGAATATGATGACAAGACATTTGTGTTAGGAAAAGGAAAACGCCAAACATGATCAAAAAAAAATTGTAAATACATTCAATGTGGGAGACAGGGTTTGGTTAGAGTTGAAAAAGGAAATACTATAGGGTCATGGTAAAAATATCCAGGATCTATAATGTGTCCCTTTTGAGATATTGGAGAAGGTGGGAGATAAAGCCTACATACATAGTCTACCCCCATACATGTGCATTTACTCAGTAGTGAATGTGGAGAATTTGAAACTCTATGATACTTCCATGTTGGATCAAGAGGAGGAGGAGCTACTACCTACCATAGATGACTTAACATCAAGTGCTCATGAAATGTTGGCAGAAGACATAGTTTTTTGAAGAAGTCAAGAATTGCAAGATAGAGGGCAACATGAACTTTGGTAGATTGGGGTGAAAGGATAACTTCCAAAAAAATAAAAATGCTACTCCAAGGAGAAGGTAGAGGAAATGTTTTCTTACCTCATTCGGTAAATATTTGGGGGACCAAAATCTTCCATAAATGTGGAGGTATGATCTAGATTGTATCATTATATATTTTTTCATTTATCTTGGTACTTTCTAGGTGGAACAAAATTGAGGAATTAGTTTGCAGGGTATTTTAACAATAGGACCCAATTTGGAAAATTGAGCTTTGAAACATTATAGAGCCCTTTGAGGCATCAAGTGTAATTTTAGGGGGTTAAAAATTCCTAGCTTTGGTTTAGACCCCTTAACATTGTTCTACACTCAAATTCCTTTCCAGTGGCACAAAAATCATGTCAATTGGACATCGTATGAAAAATTATGGCCCCCACACATTGACATATTGTGTTGACCACCATGGTATGAGAGGATGCCACACCATTCCTTGTTACTCATTCATATGGGGCTATCCACGTGTTGAATTTCAAGAATACTATAGAAGGTCTAAAACCTTATAAAAAATGAGGATTGAGGAAGTCAAAACCCTACCCGTATATGGCTATCGTGGTATGCTAAATACCTTACTGCTAGGAGGAGAATGGGTTCCATTGTTTTGCATTGCATCTTGTTCCATAGATGAGAAAAACATATGAGAGTGGTATTTTGTGAGCATAATAGAGGAGGAGAAGGATTTTGTAGTAGTTGTTTAGGCCATAGTGACAAAAGGTAAATCCATAGTAAGTTCCCATTCCTTTGTATGTGCATTTTATAACTGAAGAAAAGAGAGAAGAGCATAGACATCACCTTCAAGAAGAGTTTTATTCTGTATTGGGTTTTCCAAGATACATCTTGAGTTAAATTGTGTGGATGGTGTTTATATTCTTTCCTGTTCTTTCACTTTCATATTTATTTACTTTCATAAATTCAAACAAAGCTAGTAATCAACTAATTTGGTATCTAAGGAAATACAATGCAAAAATTTAATATTTCATAATAGTTTAGATTTGTTGCAACATGTTTTTCCTGTGGAATATTCACGATAGTTTACAGATCACTTATGTGTTACTTCCTCGCAAATTATCAACAAATGGAGCTACCTCCACCTACACAAAGGTATTCCTTTTCCAATTCACCCAGGAGAGTAGCACTATCTTTGATCTTAAGGGAATCCATGAAATAAGGACTTTGATTGAGATAAAAATCAAACAGGTGTCATGCTTCTCTCAATCATATTTTCATATTTCATCATGATCCATTTTATGACAACCAAACAATGTCCATTACACTTTCTTGTTTTCTAGATCACTAATATTTTTAGTATAAAATATACTCTCATAAAAATTAACATAGTAACAACCATTGTAGTAGTTTGCCATAAACCATGAATAGAGAAATTATATACAATATTTTTTGTTTCATCATAACACCTGTAATATAGTATTAACATATTGAAAAATGATGTCGGCCATTATAGAACCAAGTAAGAGAAATCGAAGAATAGATCTTCTCCACAGATTACATCCACCAAAGAAAACAAGGATTCGACAATTTTATTGGTTGATTCCTCATGGGTGGTTAAGAATGGCTCAATGGAAATGAATAGAGGTTGAAAAATATCCTTTTACTATCCTCCTTGTTTTCAAATAAATAAAACCCCTAAAAAGGAATAATTGTAGCTAGCACATTGAATGATCAACAAAATACCATTGGAATTCCTCAATGTTCCCGAGACTATTGGATTTCCCAGACCATTGGCATATTTTAAAGAGCTTTTGCATTGACATAATTCCAATACCATTGGAATAAAATTTCAAGATTGCCTGGAAAAAAATATAGTTGGGATTCCAATCAACTTCCAAATCATCCATTCAAATGATGAAGTTATTTTGTTGGTGATAATCACTTATTAACCGTACTAAGAAAACATGGAAATATTTTGAAATCAACAGTTGTATATGTTAAGGAAAATGAGTTGTCATGAGGTTTTGGATTCATTACATACTCATCAAAGAGTGAATTTAATGATTCCATTATTTCTCTTGATGGCACTGATATGGATGGGAGGCCATTGAGAGTGAACATTGCACTCACGGCTCATGATAGATCTAATCTTCATTGTTTGAAATGTGGAAATAATGGAAATGGAGTAGAGACATGTATTATCCCATGGGAGAATATCAAATAACAATATAATAAAAAAGAATACAAAAGTAAAACTGCTTGCACCAAGCTTGTTTTTTTTCTCCTTAGGAATTAAGACATAGTAGGTGGAACCAAAAACCCTAAGATTCCTCATCAAAGAAATCATGAATATGGAATCATTTTCCTAATATAATGATATGGAATCATGATTCTCACATACACTACATATACAATTGCATCGAACAAAAACATCAACTTCACATTCTTGAAAAATAACATTGAATGTACCATATTCAAGAGTGTCATGTTCATTATTTTTACTAGACCATTCTATTGAGCATTGTATGGAATAATGGCTTAATGTCTTCTCCCATTTTGGAGAAGATAAATATTGGACTCATTTGAAGTGCATTCCCTTCACCTATCAATACGAAGAGTGCCAATATGAGATTGAGCTTCCTTTTCAATCCATGGATGGAAGTTTTTAAAAGTTTCAAATTATTGAGATTTACGTTTCAACAAATAAACCCAACACATATTGATGTAGTCATAAATAAAATTCATGATATATATATTACCAAAGGAATATGGAATAGGCATGGAACCACACAAATGATAGTTTATCAACTCTAGCTTTCTACATGCTCTCAAAGTGGAATCATGGAAAAACTACTCGTTGTTTTTACCAAGAATACAAGACTCACATTGCTGCAAATTGCTTGGAATGGTAGGAAGACCATAAACACCATTTTTATTAATCATATAAAGACTATGATAGTCTATGTACCCAAATATAGCATGTTGCCAAAGACTGGAACACAATGTACCTTTATCATGGTGAGAAAGGTGTGAAGAATTACGTGCCTATGCAGATGTCCATTTCAAATTCAACAATGTGTCATATCCTCTCATGATGACAATTTTGCCCAAATATCTCCTTATTTCAACCTTTCCATAAAATATGTGAATGGAATTGACTTCCTACTAAATGTGCACAAGAGACAAGAAGTTCCTCTGCAACTCAAGAAGATAGAGAACATTATGCAAATAAAATAATTGCAACTATTGAAATAAAAGAGCCATAAAACAATAATTAAATGAAACATAAATTAAACCTAATCTATTAAAACAAAGTGAATTCATTCTTCACCAACCACAAGATGATGGCATGCTAGAATAGGAATCACACACCCTTCAAATAAGAAAATATATTCTATGGAAAATAGAAAATCTACTCTATAAAGCACTCTTTAAACCAACACATTGATTCCATAGCCAACAACTTGACCGTGGCATGTTGGAAGAGAAATATATGGGTAGATGCATTTATGGAATTAATGCACAATGAATTATTTATTCATGGAACATCTATTTGGAGAATCCATGAAATCATAAACAAATGAAATTGTAGAGAAAAGTAAATATAAAAAGGAACGTTCAACAAAACAATGAAAACAATGAAAGAAAGCTACAACTATTAAGAAAATAAATAAAAAGTAATATAATATATAGGTAGAGGGTATTCAATATCTAATTGTATATTTTGAGTATTCATTTACTTTATAACAATCAAGTTTTTGAATCCCTCAAAGAGAAATACTATGGATACCAATCCAGTTAAAACAATAATTGTGATCTTACCTTATATGATAAATTTGAAATTGCAATGTTCCAATGAAATACAAATCGCTCAATGTCTTGTTGAATATATTGGTTAATGTATTCTAGGTTATATTATTCATAGAAATAAAAATAATCTCAAAGATTCCCTAGAACAAATCCTAAGAAATTTGTGGGTGCCTCTAACAAAATTCCTACATATCAATGATATGCTTTTGGCCATTATCAATAATCCAAGTGTCCAATTCACTTGAGTTTTATCATTTCTTCACTTGTTGTGTGTCTACCTTGAGATACATTTAAGCATCCTTAGAGTTCCATGTGATGAGATACATGTTTTAAATCATTATGATTTGTGGGATTTGAACTAATGAAATATTCAGATCCATTCCTTGAAATGGAAATGAAATCTACAATATGCATTTTGACATAATAAGTATTTTGCAATGTCAGTTGATTCCAATTGTGAATTATGAAACACATGCATATTTCACATATAGCTGAGCCATCATAAAATACATAATTTCAATAGCATAACATTTTGCAACATATTATTCTATAGCATATGGATACTCATGAAACCCAAATATCATATTACTTTGATATTATAATTATGCCAATAACATCAGTTCAAAAGTAAATATTACATAAATTGAAATGGATAAGAATTGAGAATTATGGAAATATTTCAAGTATGAAAACAAATATTGGGGGTTTAAGGATGGAAAAATAGTCAATAAAAGATAAGAAAAAGTAGGAAATTTAGAGACTCATCAAAGGGTGACACATCGTATTCTCGTATGGTGTCATATCTCATAGATTATATGTGCGTCTATATGGAATTTTCTATATTCAAGCCAACTTGGGAATGTACCTTTATTCTATTGCATCCATTCAGGATACTCTTCACAATAAGGTGCATGGAAAAAAATGTCTCAATTCTCGATTTAATCCATTCAAATTTTTGAATTAATAGGAGATTGGTACATGCACAAGGAGAGTTCTTACAAAATAATATTTAGGATATCCACAAGTCCACAAAGGCTACTGAAATATGTATAAATGACATTGTTTACTAAAGAGATAACTTTCCAAATAGTTTTACGAGTGATGACAATGTTGCAAAGTAGTAGTAAGGAGCTATGGCCCAAGTAACTTATGGTAATTGAATATTATGAAATATTTGACATAGCCCAAAGAAAGAAAATTGTAACTTATAACTTTCGCATGAATACAATCAAGGTACATGACCCCTTGCACATGCTTGAGAAGGTATTTGTATATTAGAGATTAATCTAGAGGATCTATGATCAACATAATGAGTAGGAATAATTGTATAAGAGAACTATGAATTTAGTGAAGGTAGAGGGGAGAAGAAGGAAAGAGGTGGAGAAGTCTTTGACTTAGCAAATCCAAGGCCATGTTTTGAACCACCATCATCCTTTAAGATAATATTCATCACACCAATAAATCAAGTGAAATGAATTTCTAAGTTCATAAATGAGACTTTGATGGTGAATATATAGATATATTTATAATCATGCAATGTGAGGGAGATTAAATCACCTTATGTTGATATTTGTGAGGGTTCAAGATACTCAAACCTCAATTAGAACTCAAGAGAAGGAGATTCGATTGTGTCCTACAATAACCAACCTCATGTTATTAGTATGCATAGCATATAGGTGGGAAATCCTAATAGGAAGAAGGATGAAGGTTCCCTCATGGAAATAACTATTTGAACAACTGGGCTAACACCTTGGTTTACTCAATAGTTCAAGGATCCCAAGAAATACATGGAACCTGAGTTCCATTTTGACAACTTGAAAATTAATTAAATATGATTCAATATTTTAAGTGGGTGACTTATGAAAGTAAGGAAGGTGAGAATATGAAGCCAACGATTCAGATGACTAAGGAATGCAATTCCAATGTGGACAATGCGCATCCTTTATCCATTGAAACATTGAGAATTTATTTTGCACACATTTTACACAACTATCTAATGAAAAGTTGAAGAAGATATAAGTTGACACGGTGATCAAGGATAAAGAGATCACCAACTTGCACTACAAGGAAAAAACCTTTTAGAGGAGGTTTCTGGAGTTACAAAATTGGCAAAACTTGTCAAAAAAAACTTTGCTATAAAATATGTTTTTGATAGCGGATGTTTTTGTGAATACTATAACGAAACTTGATTATAACTAAGAAAATATGGGCGGCCGGAGGTGTTAGATGATGTTTACAAATCAATTTTTTTTATGAGGAACAAGCACTGGTGCATACATACATGTACCGCACTAGTGTTGTAGACTTAAATTCAAGCACCGGGGCAGTAAAATATGAAAGCATCAAGACAATAAATATTTAAGCACTGAGGCTTGAACAGTAAAATGCACCAAGAGAGTTAAAAATATTTAATCAACGAGGATTTATTCTTAGAACACACTGGTGTGTTATTAATAAGAAGGCATCGATGTTGTTTAAAATAATATGCACCTATGCATTACTTGGAAAAACCCCCTTGGTGCATTAAAAATAGAAAGAACCAATGTTTTTTAGTAACAAACAAGCATTGATGCTTATCAATAACACAATAACATCAATGTGTATTAATAACATAAACATACCGACCATGTTTATTAATAATCCTAAAGCACCGATGCTTATTAATAACACAAAAGCATTGGTGCTTCGTATAATCTTAATGCACCGAAGACCAGTTTTTGTATATAATTTTGTGGCATTAAATAAATATTGAAACTAGTATTAATTGATTACATAAAAGCATCGGTACTCATTTCATATGAAATGCAACAATGATTTTTAATATTAAACACTCTGATGAGATTAATAATTAAAATACACCGTGAAACATCGACCCGTCATAGTGAAATCGTTGTTATTTTTTAATTCCATTATTTATCAAAATATTTACATATATCTTATATTTTGATTAGTGAATTTGGATATGATGTTTGGATTAATTCGTTGTATCATATTTTTCATCTCTTCATTATAATATCTAGTCATCCATATATTTAATCAATGATTTAACATTTCACAATGACATTGGACAACGCAATAGAATAAATTAAAACATATTTTATTATATGAATAAGAGGGTCTTTGTAATACAAAATGGGACATGTTGGTGTATATATATGCTTAGTATATTGAACTCATTTATATGTCAATCCGGGATTCGTAATCAAAAGAGTTGTTACACTATATTTGCCGAAAACAGGTAAACTATCTATGTATGTTGTATCTATCTCAATCGGGAAATGATTAATAACATAACACTCTATATCTGAATATTTCATACAACTTCATAAAGATTTTAAAAACTCTCTAACAAACACTCAATTAAAAACATTCTTTCTTAGATAAGAAGTCTATTCATTAGAGGCTCATGAAATGAAGAGACGAACTGAGATCTTGATTCTTGTAGCAATTGAAATAGAAATTAACAATTCAGTTTATTCACTCTTAGAAAGAAACCAATCATAGCCCTATAAATTCCAATCAAACCTTCTTTAATACAGGAAAGAGTCAATATGATTGAGAGGCTTCATTACATGGAGCATGAAGATGAGAGATGAAGTTTTATTGTTCCTGTACCTACTAAGGACATCAAAATCATAAATTCAAAACAATAACAAATGCTTATTCAACAATCCCACACATCTACCCAACTCTTCATTACATGGAACATGAATATGAGAGATGTGCTTCATTACATCGAGAATGAAGATGAGATATGAAGTCTTATTGTTCGTGTACCTACTAAGGACATCAAAATCATAAATTCAAAACAATAACAAATACTTATTGAACAATCCCACACATCTATCCAACTCTTTTTAACTAAATATCAATCTGCAGAAATGGAAATAGAATTATCTACTCTGCTCAATGTATAACCATTCACTCACACTGATTCAAAGTTAAATAAATATGTATTGTACTTAGAAAAGTTTATGCATTTAAAATCGTTTGCAGCACACAACTATTAAGTTTTCACTCTTACACAATTAACTTACAACACACAAAGACATGTATAGGGAGGCTTACCTTGGTTGGGGTGGTGGGCCCTTGCCAAACAAACAAGGTAACTCTAAATAAATTACAGACTAAAACACTTTACTCATACTCATGAATTGCACAAAATAGCATTTCCATTCCTTCAATTGATCGAGTGAATCAGAAGTTCAACATTTCATTTCCCAGCATAACAATGTATATCATTCTCTACTTGCTTACTACTTACTCTATCTCATATACACACCATCCATTTTAAACAAGGTTAGCAATTATAACCAAGGTTTGAGGATAATTATCAATTTTTTTCAAAATAATACAATTGGTGATTCATATCGTATCTCAAGGGATGGACTTCATCCTCATGACATGAAGTTCATGAGTGATGAAGTCTATCATGGTCTCAAAACTATCTAAAGATAATTCCATCCAACTAATTTCTTGGAATCACCACCAGCATACTCGTTCAACACGTTAATCCTGTAGATATGGGTTTAGTGCCGGACTAGCACAATCATAAATATGGGTACCAGACCAGCGCAATGGTGGTACCTGAATAAGCATAGAGATGGTACCGAAACACTGCAGAGTACTGGATCAGAAGGAGTATTGGTACCAAATTATTATAGAGTACCAGATCAGGAAGAGTATCAGAGCATGTAGGGTACTGGATCAGGCATAGTACCATATCAAGCAGTTGGTGCAGTACCAGACCAGTGGTAGTACCATATGAAGCTATTCCTTGTCATGAAGATGCTTAGTAATAGTCAAAGTAATTAAGAGCATAACAATCAACCATTTAATTCCAATTTAATAAAAAAAATCAAACAAATCATGTTTTAACATAGGTTACCTCTCTATGCATATGGACAAGGTTACAAAGTAGGTTTGTGGAGTAAATGGTCAACATATACATATATCATAGGTAAAATAGACTCAGATAGATGATAATAAAGGATAATAGAAGTGTCAAAATGGAGACTCAACATTTCCCCCATGCTCAATTCATTGCATGTCATGCAACAATGTCAAAACTGATACTCAAAACTTTGCAAAACTGAACCATCTCCCATCCTGGTTGAACATCATTTATCTGGTTGTAGAATGTTGAGACCATAATATTTACTCCTAAGTTCCTTCTTAATCACCCTGGTGTATTGGATCCAACATAAAACATTGTTGATTTTAACAAAGACTTCTTCTTGTGCATCCTGTAACCTTAGGTTATATTCTTTCAATTGTTTATTTTCTTCCTTAATATTCCTATCCAACACTTGATCATTTGTAACCTCCTTTTTCATCTTCTCATTTTGTTTTTTCAAATTACCAACCTTCACTATTAATTGTTGTTTGCTCAGAGAATTGTCAGGATCAGAAGTGGTTGTTTGTTCAATCACCTCCTCTTGGGATTCCTTCTCCTTTATTAGACCTCTCAAGTTTTATGTCACTAACCCATTGGTCTCACTAATCGTCCATCCATAGTGACTTTCTTTCTATGGAGAAATTAGAATATCAATAGGCTTTTTGGTAGAGAAGGCAAATCTAGAACTATTATCTGTTTGGCCATGCTCCTTCTGGTTCTTAATATAGGAAGGGAGGCTTCCTCAGATTTTCTGATAGGGGTGGAAGTATCTTCAAAGAACTTCATCTTCTTTGTTTTAATAGAAGTTATAGGCATGCAGACCTATTTTGTTTGTATATATTTTATTTTCACCTTAGAGGACTAAAGTGTAGGTTCTGGAGTTTGTTCTTGTTGAACATTCCTTGTTTCCACTATGGAGGTCTGAGGTGTAGGCTCTGAGATTTGTTTCTTATGAACCTTGCATGTTTTAAGCTTCCCCTTACTTCCACTTGTCACCTTAGTAGTATTCTCCAACTCACTAATCAGATATTGAGGAAACACAATAGTTGCTTCAGGGGTCTTCTCCAACTCATTAATCGATTATTGATGGAACTCAATCATTGCCTCGGGAGCATCATGTGAAACTTCCTTTTGACATGTTTTCTTCCTTTTTCGCCTCTCACTTCGTTGAATTTGATTTTTAGGGATTAAGGTTGACTTGGTTCTTTATATTGGGCATGCCTCTCCTTCTTAGATGTAGTGGGCTCCTCTAGGATTTGTTCTGCTGGCACAACCTTCTTTTGACACGTTTTCATGCTCTGAATGTTTAGTTCATGGACCTTTTCCAAATTGCTAACTGGCTCTGGTGATAATTCAATGGTTTCCTCAAGAGCACTATTTGATCGTTTACCTTTCCCAGAGTCCTTTATCTTCTGCCTTTTATTTTTTGGAATTAGGGTTGGACCTATTTTTTTAGATTGGGAGGTTTTCTTATCTTTGGATGTAGTAGGCTCCTCCACAACAGACTTATCCTTATCTAATTCATCAATAGGATGGGATGAGCTAGGTGTAACAATATCTTCTTCCCCCCCTAACTTATTCCCTTTGTTTTTATTTGTATTTCTACTGGACCCCTCACTACATGCCTTTGTTTCATGTTCTTCTATAGATTTAGACACTCCTTCTTGAGCAAATTATTTTTGAAGTAGTTGTTTCCAACTACTGCCTCATTTTCTCAAGGCATGGAAAACCAATAATTTCACTAGGCCATGGTGATGGATACTAGTTTCAAGTTTCTTGGATGTTGATTTAAATCCTCTCACCATTTTATTTAAACTCATCTGGAGGAAGTGGGGAAAATCGATTTGTGGACCTCCTTCAAAATGTGACAAAAGTTTCAAATGGTATAGGAAGTTCATGGAATACCTCCCTTCACAAGTGAGAAATATCTGGAAACTAATTAGCATCGCCCAATATTCTTCCTTAATGCAGCTTCAAGGAATGCCCTTAGTCCAATCGAGGTCCTGATGCTCCAACCTTTGAAATTTCTGACAAAGCTTCAAGTCAACGATCACCCCCTTAAAGAAATTTTCTCCAGAGGAAGTTAAGCCTGTAGCTTCTACTATGGTGTCCTACAAAATCATTGATTTCATATCTCCAAATAGAACACTTTCTCTGTCATAGGTCTACGCAAAAGAAAGAGAAAATCCCTCGTGATAGCCTTTGAATTTTTCTAGAAATGGAACCCAGTCGACCTGTTCAAATCTATCCCTTCAAGATTGATATTCCTGTTTCTCCCTATATAACTGGAACACAGGTTCGTGTCTATCAACCCCCATGCTAGATTGAAACAATTCTTAAAGCGTATGAGGCAATGGAACAAAGGATCGAGGGTTGAGTACTAGATCAATGCGGCCCGCGATGGAGTGTCGAAAGAGGATAAGTATGCAAACGATATGAGGGGACATAATCACAGTGTAAATTCAAGTGTTGTGACAATAAAACGGTAAATAACACTCATCTGGATGGCGAAGCCATCCAGAGGAGTGTTTATAAGTTAATATTCAGATTTCAATGGGCACATCCATGGTAATGATGGAAAGGTAAGATAAGTTGAATTCATGAATAAATTATAGACTCGTATGGAGGTTTGTGTCAGATCATGTTCACAGGAGTGTTGGGAAATGATTACAATATATGTGGTCATTATGACTGTAATTCACAACTATGAAATCATCGGACGTCATCGTGATCGTAATAAAATCATAGTTTGACATGCATTAAGATGTGGGTTAAGTCATTCGTATGGCATGATGTTGGATTATGGGATTCTGTCATTTCTTCACCACATAAATGGAAAGAATGAAGTTGATCATTTTAGAGGTACAATTACCTCATACTCTCAACATTTCAGGTGTATAGGAATGATTTCTACATGAGGAGATGTATACGAGGGCTTGCATAAGTTCATGGTAGGATGCATGCAATAATTGAGGACAGGAGGATGTATGAGAGTAACCAAATTTTTAATACATAATTAGTCTAATTCCTTAATAAAACGTAAAAAATCTTTAGTTCATACCTCCTATTACTTGAAGAATTTATATCGAGCAGCAAAAACTTTGAGTATAAGATAAGGACTACCAACACCTCATTACCAGTTCCAGATCACACCTTAGTACCAGACCACTACTTAGTGTTGTACCACTGCAAATATTTTTTGTAGTACCCGACCAACATAGACCTTTTCCTTCAATACTAAATCAACACAGGGGTGAATTTGTTGCAGTACCAGATCAACGTCGAGTTTTTCCCAGTACTAGAACAACACAGGCCTTCCCCCACAGTTCCAAACGAGCACAGAGGTGAACATTTTTATAGTACCAGAACAACGTAGGCCTTCTCCTTAAGTATTGGATGAGCACATAAGCGAACATTGTTTATAGTATCGGATAAACACTGAGTTTTTCCCAGTATCGAAATATCACATGCCTTCTCCCACAATATTGGATGAACACAGAGGTGAACATTTTTGCAGTACTGAAATAGAAAACATATGTTATCCACTACCAGATCACCACAAAATTGTATTTTGATACTCAATGAGAATTAGATAGGGTACCTGGTGGTGGTGTTCTTTAGACTAAAACTTTGTAGGCTGCACTTTGTAGAAATTGTTGGTATTTTTTGATGCTATGGAAGAGAACATGTGATTTAATTCTACTAAATTTCCATATAGGTGAAACAAATATCAACACTTGATACAATAACTCTAAATTTGTAGTGGAAGTGTCAGAAAATAAGGAAAAATATTTTAGTGATAGGGCCCCAAGCTCTGTAACAAGAAGGTACTTTGTAGCTTGGACAACCTTATGTCAATATTTAGAATCCTCCTCTTTTTGGAACCAGTCTGATCACTTCTCTTGTTTCCACTTCCTTTTTATTATAAAAATAATCCTAACTACTACTATTCTGTGTATTTTTCTCGAGCCCAGATTAGTTAACGCTCCCCGGTGTTTTTAGTTTTATGGAGTTGGAAAAACTTAAAGAAAACTCTATCTACTATCTTGTGGATTTTTCTCGAGCCCGGGCCAGTTCCTTCTCGCCGATGTTTTCAATTTTTAGGAGTCTGAAAAACTTAAAGAAAAATCCATTTAGCTTCTTTTCCAAAACTGATGTACTAGGGATGCATAAAGGGGTAGGCCTACACCTGGGAGATGTCCTCCTTATTCATTTATCTGCATGAGAACACAATCAACTTTTTTTTTTTGCTAGTAACACCAAAATTTATATCTAATGAAACACCCATTTACATATATGTAAAGAGACAAATTAATTCACACAACAAACTTACCATGGTGGATCAACAGGAGGAGAAATCCCCATGCTTACCAGTTGTAGTTCATAATTCTGAAGAACATGTCTGACAAAATCCTCTTTGGATAGAGTCTTATCATAAACCTCCAATCGATGTCCATTCATGAAAAAGGATCTTTGATTCTTATCAATATTATTTATCTTAACTGAACCATTGTCATAAACTGTATCAACTTCATAGGGTCCCAACCATCTAGTAGACAATTTACCCTTAAAATTTTTGAACCTACTATCATACAGTAGGATCCAATCGCCTAACTGAAAATACTTCTTCTTGATGTACTTATCATGACATTTAGTTCCTTGTTCTTGTATAAGGGTGGTCCTTTGAAGAGCATATTGTATGACCTCATCAATCTCATTCAACTGTAATAGCCTATGTTTTTTAGTTTCATCCAAATCCATCCCTAGTTGCATGGTAGTCCTAAAGGTTTTCACTTGAAATTATATGGGAAGCAACACCTGCTTCCCATATACCAACTCATGGGTTTTATGGCCTGTTGTATTTCTCCAATCTATCCTATTGACCCATAAGGCCTCGAGAAACCTATCAAGCCAGTCTTTGTGATATAGTTGAACAATCTTAGTAAGAACAACTTTTACCACCTTGTTAGTTCATTCCACCTGTCCATTTGCTTGAGGGTGATAAGGTGAAGATTTTATATGTTTGATTTCATACTGTTCAGTAAGAGATTTGACCAAATTGGAGGTGAATTGGGTTCCTTGGTAGGTTATTATTTCTCGAGGAACACCAAAGCGAGTAAATATTTCTTCAGAGAGAAAATCTACAACAGATTGTTCATTAGCAGAATATAAAGCTTTAGCTTCCACCCATTTTGTCACATAATCTGTGCAGACCAAGATGTACTTCTTCCTTCGAGACATAGCGTTAATAGTTCCTACAAAATCCAAAGCCCATTTCTAAAAAGGTTCAATTACTACCTAATCTTGGAGGGGAATCTCATCGACTGTAGTAGGTTTTCACATCCTTTGACAGTCATCATAGCTGGCCACATACTTCTTTGCATCCTTGAAAATAGTTGACCAATATTAGTAGGATTGTAAGTACTTGTATGTTGTTCTTTTATCAACAAAATGGCCCCCACATGGACCATCAGGACAGGCTTTGAATATATCATGCATCTCATCCTCCTGAACAAACCTTTTGATCACCAAACCACACCTAGTTTGGTATAAACAATCATCATACCACATGTAATTGGCACTTAGCTTGATAATTCTCTTTTTTTCTCAGGAGGACATATTTTGAGGTAGATTTCATGTTACAATATAGTTGGCTACTTCTGCATACCAATGAATGTAAGTATAAAATTGAAAATAGATTCTCATCTGAAAAATTGTCATCTACTAGCATATTATCGCATGTATGAATGAGTCTAGAAAAGAAATCGACAACTAAATTATCTCTTCCATGCCTATCAATAATGGTGATATTGAATTGTTGCAGTAATAATAGCCATCTAGACACTCTAGCATTTGTAAGAGGTTTTTTCATCAAACATCTGATGGTTGAATGGTCAGTATGTAAAAAAAATTCAAACCTTGTTATGTAGTGTCTGAACTTATTAATGGCATGTACTACTGACAATAATTCGTTTTCAATCATAGTGTAATTTACTTCAGTAGGTGAAATATTCTTTCACACAAAGTATATATCATATGGAATCTGGCCTTCCCTTTGTCCTAAAACAACCCCCAAAGTTGTATTTGAGGAATCTGTGAAAATATGAAAAGGAAGAGATGAATTTGGTCCTCTTAAAACAAGGGCATTTGAAAGCCTTGTTTTTAAAATTTCAAAAGAAATTTGACATTGTTCATTCCATAAAAATTCATCCTCTTTTGTTAACAGTTTGAACAATGGGGTATCTAGGTTTGTAAAATTTTGAATGAACCTCCTATAGTAAGTAGAATGCCGTAAAAAGATTTTGACTTCTTTCTGTGAGCTAGGGATTTTGATTTTAGAAATGATGTCAATCTTGGCAGGGTCTACCCTTATTCCAGTACCAGAGATGTGATAACCTAAAACAATTCCTTCAGTGAGAATCATTCTAGATTTTTCATGACTAAGGGAAAGGTTGGTTTCTTTACACCTAATCAATACTTTCTCCAAATTTTCCAATGCTTGTTGGAAATCATCCCCATATACTGTGAATTCATCCATGTAGAATTCTACATAGTCATGGGTCAAATCAGAGAAAATGGCCAAGACAACCCTTTGAAAAGTAGTAGGGGAATTACACAAACCAAAAGGAAGAACCCTATAATCATAGGTACCCCATGGGAAAGTAAATGTGGTTTTGTCCTGATCTTATGGTGAAATTTGGATCTGATTGTAATCACTAAACCCATCCAAGAAATAAAAATACCTCTTCCCAGACAAAGTGTCCAAGACCTGGTCTATGAAAGGCAAAGGAAAGTAATCCCTATAGGTAGACTTTTTCAATTCTCGAAATTTCACACAAATTCTCCATTTACCATTTTTCTTAGGGACAATAACTAATGGGGATACCCACTTGCTATCTGATATAGGATCAATAAAATTGGCATGCATGAGTTTCTGGAGTTCTTCTTTCACTATGTCTTTTAATGTTGTATTAATTCTTTTTTGGGCTTGCCTAACAGGTCTGATTTTCTCATTAGTGTAGATATGATGCATACAAGTTTTTGGGTGAATCCCTTTCATGTCGGAGTAATCCCATGCAAAAGCACCAGATTGTCCTTGAATCATTTGAATCATTTTTTTTTCTTGATCTATTTCTAAACTAGCATTGATGTACAAGGATTTTCCATGGCTGATTTCAACAGCCTGGACAACTGATTCTTTACCTTCATCTAATTGTGAAATGGTGGCTACTATAGAGGTGGAGGGGTGCCAGATTTCCTAGAATTCAGAGCTAAAGATATGTGTGTATTCAGGAAAATATTGAGGGTATTCAATGCAATATGTATCAGCCAAAAATAGGCTTAATATTTGTTCTTCCTTTTTCTCTTGAACTCCTTTTACTTGTTTGAGTGTTAACAAGGGATGAGTACAGTCCTCCTCCCCATAGGGATTCTCCAACCATAGAGGAAATTCAATGGTTTTTTGGGTAGGAGGAAAGAGAATAATTTTTTGAATTTGGGTGCCATTGAAAATTGTCATCTCTCCAGACCGACAACTAATAAACGCATCACCAGTGGCTAACCAAGGTTGACCAAGCACTATTGGATGCACTAGTTTGGAGGATTTGGAATGAATCACTAAGAAATACATAGGGTATTCCCAAGAGGCCAAAGTGACTGTTACATCATCTAGACTAATTGTTGGGATGATGAATGAATTGTCTGCTAATTCCAACAAAGTCTGTGTTGTTCTTAGGTGATTTAGTTACAGCGTTTTCATGGTGTCAACTGGCATAAAATTTATTGTTTCTCCTAGATAAATAAGTGTGTTTGGAAAAGAAACACCATTAATCCCTATGGTCACCACTGGATTTCTTGGATCGTTGTATTCGGATGGCATTTATGATATAAATTATGATAATTGTCCAACCACGTGTATTAAAGAAGGCTTCTTCCTCTTCCTACTTGACCTTTTAATGCAAATATCCCTTATAATCTTAACATAAATAGGTGTGTCCTTGATGGCCTGAAGTATGGGAATCTTTACACATATGTTTCTAAGTTCAGTCTCTAGATTATGCCCTAGAGGTACCTCATATTTATCACAAGTTACCTTTCTGGATAAGGAGGAGGATTATTTTTTTGAGGTATTTCTGCTAGGTAGGAAGTGTGAGGAGGAATTTCTTGTTGTACATGGGTGTTTCTTTGTTCATCTGATTGGTTATCCATTTGTTATTCTCCTTGAACTACTTGAATTATATATTTTTTCTTCTTCTTGAACTGCTTGATTATCTACTTGTTCTTCTTCCTGAATAACCACAGTAGGATTTGGTTTATTCAAAACCCTCCATGATCTTAATTCAATTCCATTAAATGAAGCAAGAGTTATCACATAAGTGGGGAAGGTTTGTACTTCAAGATTTTGTACACACTGTGTAGGTCTATTATTTTGATTAGGAATGGGTTTTGCAGGAATAGGGGTAGGCCAAGGAGGGTTTGGGATAGGTACAACTTGCATTTTTTGTTGAACATTTGGGTTCATAGGCAGTGCAAGTTATCACTGCATTTGTGGAGGTGGAGGAAGAGTTGGGGGATTAAATCCTAGTAGCAAATGACATATATTGGAAGGGTATTGTGGGTAGGTGGGAAAGGTTGTTGGTTGAATGGTAACATTCCCATATGCAGACCCCCTCCATCCTTTTTTCCAAGGATGGATTTGTGGTTGTTGAGGTGACCATTCAAGATAAGACATTGGAGGTACCCATTTTTGTTGTGAATATTGTGTGGTAGGATCTACAAATATATTAGGATTTTGTTGTCTCCATGCACTCTTGGGGGGATATGATGTTTCCTGAGGTTCTCTCCCTCCCTTGAAAATGGGTGTTAGTCCAGGTAAAGAAGGGAACTCATTGATAGGGTGATATTATGTACAAAGGCCACATATTTCAATAATATTAATGGGACATTCCTTTTCAGGATTCTTTTTCCTACACCGAGGACATAAAATTGCCAAAGTAGCATTTTATTCTTTTTGTTTTCTTTTAATTTTAATAGTATGAAGTTGGGAGATGATGGTGTTGATGATGTTTGTTTTGAATTTTTCTAGTAGATTCCCCAATTCTATCCTAGTAACACCTCATGGTGTGGGTTTGGTAATTATGTTTATAGAATCCCTTACACTTTTTCTTGTTTTGGCTTGACTGCGGGAGTATCTTTTACAATACTCTACAATGTCTACAAATGGATTTTGGTACACATCTCCAGAGATCATGAGGTTTAGTACCTCAATGTAGTCATCCCTCACAACTTTTAGGAAGATGATCCTAATTGTGGTTGTGTCCAAGGAAATTTTTTTGTCTTTTGGTAGTTGTATAGGAAATTTTCTAGGTAATCTTCCAAACTTTCCTCCTCATACCTTTGAATTTAAAAAATGTCATTCCTGGCATCCCTAGGTCTGCAATAATCTTGATATTTTTGGAGCAAAGTCTCCTTCTTACCATTCCAATATAATATAGTGTGTTCTCCTAGGCTCATAAACCACCTTAATGCTGAGTCTTTTAGTGTGGCTGTAAAAAGTTTTAGTTTTTGTGCATTATCAGTGTAATTATAACTCCTACATAGTATATCAAATTCAAACAAAAATGAATCAAGATATTTTTTTGACATACCATGGAAGTGAGGCAGTGAAGACAGTGGAATATTCTTCATAGAAACGTCTCTGGCGATGTCTAATATTGGGAATCCAAATGTCTTTGTTTCGTTGTTTGCATTTCCCTCTTCATCTTCCATGTCTCCAAATAACAGGTTGTAGGGTGTTGGTGATGTCTCCCCAGTAAGTGATGGTTCAACCACTGGGTTGTTTGGTATATCCAATTGTTCCAATACCTTGTGCATTGCCCCAATGGAAGATGCATCTTCTTCTATCACTACCTCTATCTATTTTCCAACTCCTCCTTCTGATGGGGTTGTTAGTGCTTCCCTTCTTGCTTGTTGTATTATGATTTCAAACTGAACAATGGATTTAGATTTAGTTCCTTTGGTTGTTGTTTCAATTGTTGCCTTTAAAATTTCTCCTCTGAGAATTGTTCTTGCACAATTTTTAGTTGAATTAGTGTCAAGTGGGGGGTACTTGTTGTTTATTTTTCTAATTTTTTTGAAATTTTGAAAGTAATAAATATACCTTTACTATCCCCATATCTACTCACAAAAATAAGAAACTCTAATACTAATGAAACACAAACTTTTAACTACCAAAGGTAAGAGGACAACATGAATTTGGAGCAAACCCACCAAAGTGGATGCACAGGTTCTTACCTCTCATCTTACTGTCTTATCTCCACCCTCGTGTTGTCCTTAAATCCAATCCAAACTCATTAAACCAATCAAACTCAAAATTCTACCTATTACCATTTACAAATCTCTGAAAACGACACCAAAATGTTGGTGTATATATATGCTTATTATATTGCAGTCATTTGTATGTCAATACGAGATTCGTAATCAAAAGCATTTTTACTCTATATGTGTCAAAAAAAGGTAACCTATCTATGTCTATTGTATCTAGCTCGATCAGGAAATAATTAATAACATAACACTTTGTATCTGAATATTTCATACAACTTCAAAATCTTATAAAAAATCTCAAACAAACGCTCAATTGAAAAGGTTCTTTCTTAGATAACAAGTCTGTTCATTAGAGGCTCATGAAATGAAGAGATGAACTGAGATCTTGCTTCTTGTAGAAATTGAAATAGAAATTAACAATTCACTTTATTCTCTTTTAGAAAGAAACCAATCATAACTCTATCAATTCCAATCAAAATTTATTTAATACAGGAAACAATCAATATGATTGAGAGACTACATTACATGGAGTGTGAAGGTGAGAGATGAAGTCTTATGGTTCTTGTACCTACTAAATACATCACAATCATAAATTAAAAACAATAACAATTGCTTATTGAACAATCCCACACATCTATCCAATTCTTGTTAACTAAATATCAATTTGTAGAAATGGAAATAGAATTATCTACTCTACTCAATGTATAACCATTCACTCACACTGATTCAAAATCAAATAAATTTGTATTGTACTTAGAAATGTTTATTCATTTGAAACCATTTGCAACACTGAACTATTAAGTTTTGACACTTACAAAATTAACTTACAACATACAAAGACATGTATAGGGAGGCTTACCTTGGTTGGGGCAGTGGGCCCTTGTCGAACCAACAAGGTACCTCTAAAACAATTATAGACTAAAACACTTTACTCATACTCATGAATTGCACAAAATAGTATTTGCATTCCTTCAATTGATCAAGTGAATCAGAAGTTCAACATTTCATTTCCCAGCATAACAATGTATATCATTCTCTACTTACTTACTACTTACTCTCTATCATCTACACAACATTCATTTTAAAGAATGTTAGCCATTATAACCAAGGTCTGAGGATAATTATCAAATGTTTTCAAAATAATACAATTGGTTATTCATATTGTATCTCAGGAGATGGACTTCATCCTCATCACACGAAGTGCATGAGTGATGAAGTCTATCATAACATACAAACTATCTAAGGATACTTCCATCCAACTAATTTCTTGGAATCACCACCAACATACTCGTTCAACATGTTAATCTTGTAGACAGGGGTTTAGTACTAGACTGGCAGAGTCATAAATCTGGGTACCGGACCAACAGAATGTTGGTACCGGAATAGGCACAAATATTGTACCAGAATAGGCACAGAGATGGTAACGGAATAGGCGTAGAGCTGGTACTGAATCACTGCAGAGTACCGAATCAGGAGGAGCATTGGTACCGGATCACTGTAGAGTACTAGATCAAGTGGAGTACCAGATTAGGCAAAGTACCGGATCAAGATGAGTTCTAGATCAAGAGGTTGTTGCAATACTAGACCAGTGGTAATATCATAGATTATTCATGAGGCTATGCCTTGTCATGAGGTTTCTTAGTAATAGTCAAAGTAATTAGGAGCATAATAATCAACCATTTAATTCCAATTTAATAAAAAAAATCAAACAAATCATGTTTTAACATAGGTTACCTCTCTATGCATATGGACAAGGTCACAAAGTAGGTTTGTGGAGGAAATGGTCAACATATACACATATCATAGGTAACATAGACTCATATAGAGGACAATATAGGATAATAGAAGTGTCAAAAGGGAGAATCAATAGGAAACTTGTCGGTAATCCCTTGTCATTCAAGTGGGACACTATGTCCATTACATTAAACAAAAATGTCCAATTTTCAAAGGCAAATATTTCAAAATAATGCAATTGCAACTTGCATTGATATCCAAATATATTGGTCATCATTATTCACTAGAACTATTGTTAGTACTTGAGTTACTTCCATGCCTTTGGTTATTTTGTTGAATGTTTGGTTGACTGCAATTGTTTTCTTCTTCTTCAAGTTTCATATACAACCATAAAAATAAATTGTAATGAGTCTATCTACATTGATGAGAATAATGAAAATTGAAATAAATAATATACATGAATGTCAATTGAAAAGCGATGTATTTGAAAAGTAAGAATTGACTCATGAATCATACATATATGTTCAAAATCAAATCTCATGCCTTGTTTCAACAATTCCTCTATTGGCTCAGTTCGATACTTTGTTTCCTGCAAGTTTTATACCCCATAATAAATCATAAATTTAATATAAAGTATTATTTTTGTTTCATTAATTACAAAATGATAGAAGTAAAACAACATAGATTATACTTACAAATTCCACAATTAATTTTTGATATGCCAACATATACTCAAAACCCTTAATTAACCCAATGTCAATCAATTTTTCTGATGGCTCTTCTTTGTATGTTAGCACCTGTTTGAGTACATTCAAGGATGGTTGTTGTAAAACAACTTAAAATATACAAAAAAAAAACCTTAAGGTGTTATAAGGAAATAACAATTACTCACAAACTTTATTATCAACCCTTTTCTTCCTTGAAGTCCAGTTTTATGTGCATAATGAGTTCCATTTTCTTTTCTTTTATGTAAGAGAATATTTTAGAATCAATATTTAATGCCAAATTAATTATTTGTACCTAATATAAAAGTCCAATGATTACATACATTTGAAGTACGTTGTTGCTAAGATAACTCCTCCTGCGATGCAATTATGTCCATTTATTTGACCATCTCCTTGTACACTTTTTTGGACATTCCTACTGACATATTTCAGATATCATCTCATTGGTCCTCTCGGATTTTTTTAGGGTCCTAATCTACACATAGGTACAATAATATATTCAGATGTAATAAAGGTCAATATTAATAAGGCCTTGCAATACAATAGAATAAGTTGAATGTAAGAATACCTAATAGAAGATTCTGCTTCTAGAAGGATCTTCCTCTAGATGCTTCTTTTGATAGACATATTTAGTATAAATAGCAGTTGAGGGTATGGGAACCCTATCTTGGATATTATTGTAATAGAGCTATGCTCGACTGGAGGTTTCCCCCTCGAAGAGGCCCGTGAACATTTCTCTCAGAATCAAAGTGTTATTTCTGTTGTTATTCTTATATCATTTCAATGTTATTGTGGTGATTGTTCTAGCTATATTGTTGTTATTCTGCCATTTCTAGCATTTTATTAATGTTCTGCATATGTTTTATATCTGGTATATTACAAGTGGTATCATAGCACTTTCCTTGGCAGAAATTGTAGGTATATTTTTTTTCAGGGTAGAGACGTATTCCGGTGTCTTTAAGCCACAAAGATCTCTCGTTACGAGCATAAACCCACAGTTGAGGTATTCATACATGCAGGAAATACAAGTGGTTCTTAAGCACACATCTATTGGCTACCCTTGTAACCCCTATTGGTACCCCTTCGAGGGGTAGAGCATCAGACAACACCTTTGTATGGATCTACCTAGATTTCCTAAAGCCCTCTTTAGATAAACCGATCGGTCGCCTGACTACTACAGTGCCACCAAGAAAAACACTCGAGAAGATACTCTCTAGTACCTGGGTAGTCGGGTAGTACGGCTAAGGGTATGGTCTATCCTCCTTAGTTAGTGCCCTAATATATTGGGCCGAGTACTACTTTTGGTCCCCGCACGTATATTAGAGAGCTATAGCACATGACAAACCCTTGTCTGTAGAACCCTTGAATACCTAACCCTTGGGGACAGAAACATAAACAAATTAAAATAGACAAGATCTATTGTCGCACAACTATGTTTGGGTTGCCAAGTAACTACCCATTTCTTCCTAGTTAAGCATTTGGGCATTTCATCACTGCAATATTCTTTAGACCGGAGTATAACTCTGCAGGTGTAAAAAAAAAAAAAAACTCTGGAAATATTTTCACCATTATTTGAGACCTATTCCATTGGATTCATCTCTTCACCCTTATCACATTCATACATATCATTTTTCAGAAAAAAAAAATTACCCCACCTTCCCCTTTTCGGTTCCCTTGTCCTCATTGCCCATACCCATAGCCAAGACTTGGAAGCTTGCTTCAATACATTGCAATCTAGTCCTACCGAGACCCAACAAGAAGTGAAACAACTCAGTGCCAATGTTGTTGCCATCAATACAACCATGCAATCTTCAATGGAGGAAATCAAACAAGACCTAACCACCCAGCTTGAATCTATCTTTTCGACACTCGGCACCAAGTTGCATATCCATACAAATAACCCTTCCTCTGACTCACCTCCATATACTGAAGGTGAACATTCCTCTCATTCCCATAACTTTCAACACCATCACTTTCAACATGACCTACACCTTCTACGGGTGGATGTGAACAAATTTGATGGCTCAGACCCCATTGGTTGGGTAACCCAAATGGAACAGTATTTCTCTTTATATGACATTACAGATGACTTGGAAAAAATCTAGTATGGTGTTCTCCATCTAGATCAAGAATGTTGGCAATGGTGGCAAGGAAGAAAAACTTTTCGTTAAGGGTATATTTCTTAGACACACTTTGTGGCAGAGCTCTATGAACGCTTTGACAATGACACCAACCATTTGGGTCATTTGACAAATTTGAAACAATCAGGAACAGTGGAAGACTTTATAACTTCCTTTGAGCACATGGATTTTCGGACAGAGGGCATGTCTGATGCCTTTTTTCAAGAGTGTTTTATCAGTGGCCTCAAAGATGAGATTCGGGCCCATGTCCTTATGGATTTTCCTTAGAGTTGGGTGGAGGCTACTAAAAGAGATCAAGAAAAAAAACAAGTTGTATGTTCTCAAAACTGGAAACCCTCCTTTATCCCTCGCCCTAAACCAGTAAATCCCACTACTCCCTCTTCTCCACTACTGATCCAAAAATTGACTAGGGCTGAAATGGTTGAATGCCAACTCAAAGGCCTTTGTTATAATTGTGATGAAAAATATTTCCTCGGCCACAAATGAAAGGAAAAAAATATTTTTATGTCCATCTCCGGGGATATTTCGGAAGAGGATGTTGAAACTTCGTTTGTGTCTAAGTTACCTGAAAGCACTGACATAACCCCTCCCTTAGACCCACTCGAAGTAGAACCAGTGATTTCCCTCAATGCTCTCACTGGCTTCTCGGCTCCCTAAACCCTCAAGCTAATCAATTACATCAAGTATTGGAAGGTCATCATTCTGGTTGATAGTGGAAGCACCCATAATTTTAGTCATCGCCGCATTGCCCAAGAAACTCATTGGTACATCCATGCCATCAATAATTTCCCAATCATGATTGTCAATCGTGGCTCCATGAAATGTGGAGGGCATTGTGAAAATGTGCATCTCTAAATTGGTGACTACCACTTGAAATCTCATATGTTTTCTATCGACATGGGTGGTTGTTACATTTTGTTGGGTGCATACCGGCTAAGGACTTTGGATCCCATTCTCATGGATTTTAAGGAATTAACCATGCAAATTGACAGGGAGGGATACCAATATAAGTTCCAAGGCATCAATGTCGGTTCACCTGAGATCATTAGTTCCCATCGCATGGAAAAGATGCTCTAAAAAGGTCATCCTGGTATTATTTCCCAACTCCATGCCATACAAGCAACAAAGACACCCTCGGTGCCGCAATACCTCCAAGCCATCCTTTCTAAACATAAAGTGGTATTTTCCACTCCCTAGGGACTCCCTCCTTCCCATGGTGTTCATGATCATTCCATTCCCCTTGTACTCATAAGCCTTCCTCCCAATATTCATCTGTATCGTCACCCCTTTTCCCAAAAAAATGAAATTGAGAAAATGGTCTAGGAACTCCTAAATCCAGGTCTTATCCTCCCTAGTACAAGCCCCTAATCATCTCCTGTGGTCATGGTCCTGAAGAAACAAGGTTATTTTTTAATGTGTCCTGACGTCCATGCCCTCAACAAACTTACCATTAAAGACAAATTTCCCATTCTTGTCATTGATGACCTCCTGGATGAATTGAGTGGCCCCCAATTCTTTACTAAACTTGATCTTCATTCAGGCTACCACTAGATACGTATTAAAGATGCAGACATTCCCAAGGCTTCCTTTAGAACTCATGAGGACCACTATGAGTTTTTTGTCATTCCCTTTAGCTTGTGTAATTTCCCCTCCACCTTCCAAAGCCTCATGAATCATGTCTTCCATCATTTTCTACTTCATTTTGTCTTAGTTTTCTTTGATGATATCCTCATCTATAGAAAAACCTAGACAGACCATCTTGCTCATGTGGACCGAGTTCTCCATCTACTCTCTCAGCACCAACTTTTCCTGAAACATTCTAAATGTTCTTTTGGCGCCTCCGGAGTAGAGTACTTGGGTCATCTGGTTGGCAAGGAAGATGTCAGGGTGGATCCTAAAATGATTGAAGCTATGCAATACTGGCCTCACCCAAATACTCTCAAAAGTTTGTGTGTATTTCTGGTCTTAACAGGTTATTATCGCAAGTTTGTTAAGAATTATGGAAAGATTGCAACACCTCTCACTACTCTCCTAAAAAAGAACTCTTTCACTTGGAATCCATCTGTTGCACAAGCTTTTCAGACCTTTAATATGGCCATGTGCACCACTCCAGTCCTAGCCCTTCCTGATTTCCCAAAGACCTTTGTCTTGGAACGTGATGCTTCAGGGAAATTAATTGGTGATGTCCTTATGTAAGAGGGTCAGTCTTTGGCCTTTACCAACAAGCAACTATCTGAAAGAAATCTGGGCAAATCAATCTATGAAAAGAAAATTTTGGCTATTATGCATGCCATTGATCTGTGACGACCTTATCTATTGGGGAAACGCTTCCAAATTAAGATAGGCCATCAAAGCCTCAAGTATTTTCTAGAAAAACACATTTCCTCCCCGGAGAAACAAAAATGGGTGACTATTCTCTTTGTATATAATTATGAGATCATTTACAAGAAAGGCAAAGACAATGTGGTTGTGAATGCACATTCCTGAAAATATGAAGATGAAGGATCCCTTTTTTCGCTTTCCTTCATTGTACTAGATTGGCTCCAAGCCGTTCGCCGGGAATGGCTACAAGATCTCAAAAGTTCGCATCTGATCCAACAATTGCAGTCCAATGCTCCAGATTCCCTAGGGTACTCTTGGCTCCATGATGAGCTTTGATACAAAATCCATTTGTATTCAAGTAAACAATCAAAGCTTAAATCCATGGTACTTTCTGAGCTTCATGCTACACCCACAGCGGGGCACTCTGGGTTCACATAAACATATGATAGGTTCAAATGTTCTTTTTTCTGGGATGGTATGAAAGAGGGAATTCGTAATTTTTTCGCTGAATGTGATGTGTGTCAACACAACAAGGGAGAAATAGTCAAATCTTTGGGCACACAACAACTGCTTCCAATTCCACCTGCTATTTGGAGGGATATCTCTATGTATTTTATTACAGGCGTACCCAAATAGGGAAATAAATCATTCATCATGGTGCTTGTTGATCTTGTTTCCAAGTATGCTCACTTCTGTGCTCTTCAACACCCATTTATAGCATCCACGATGGCTCAATTTTTCATGGATCCGGTATTCAAGATTCATGGCATGCCACACTCTATTGTTTCTTATCGCGACCCAACTTTGACAAGCAATTTTTGGAAAGAAATTTTCAAGCTACAAGGCACCCAATTGCATCTCAACACAACTTATCATCCCCATACTGATGGTCAAACGGAAGTTGTCAACAAGTGTTTCGAAACATATTTGAGGTGTTTTTCCTTGGAAAAGAAAAATCAGTGGGCTCAATGGTTACCCCTAGCTGAATGGTGGTACAACACTTCATACCATACATCTACATGTATGACTCCTTTTGAAGCGGTATATGGAAAAAATCCACCTTCAGTTCTCTCATACTTACCTGGTGTCTCGAAGGTCCAGGCGGTTGACCAAACACTTACAGTTCGAGAGGCTATTCTTTGTAACCTCAAAGAGAATTTTTTCATGGCATAGAATCACATGAAACAACAAGTAGATCAAGGTCTCTCTAAACGTCAGTTTGCAAAAGGGGATGAGGTGGTTCTTCGACTGCAACCTTACAAGAAAACTTCCCTCAAGGTCGAGCATTGTCAGAAGCTAGTGCCCAAATTTTATGGTCCTTATACCATTCTCAAGCATGTGGGACAGGTGGCCTATCAGTTAGCTTTGCCCAGTCATTCAAAGCTACATCTTGTTTTTCATGTTTCATGCTTAAAGAAGGTGATTGGAACTAAGTGTCAAATTCAAACCAACCTTCTCGAGTTAGCCTAAGAAGTATCCATTTGGCTACATCCACAAGCAATTTTGGACCAGCGTGAGCGTCGTTTGTGTTAGAGAACTATCAAGGAAGTGTTAGTCCAGTGGAAAGATACAACTCCAGCAGATGCCACTTGGGAACCAACTACCATTTTGTAGCAATTTCCACATCTCAAGCCTTGAGGACAAGGTTGTTTTTAAGGGGGAGGACATGTTATGGTCCTAACCCACACATAGGTAGAACAATATATTCAGATGTAATAAATATCAATATTAATAAGGCCTTGCAATAAAATGGAATAAGTCGAATGTAAGAATACCTAATAGAAGCTTCCACTTCTAGAAGGATCTTCCTCTAGATGCTTCTTTTGATAGACATATTTAGTATAAATATGAGTCAAGGGTATGAGAACCCTAGCTTGGAGGTTATTGTAATAGAGCTCTACTTAACTGGAGGTTTCCCCCTCGAAGAGGCCCGTGAACATTGCTCTCAAAATCAAAGTGTTATTCCTGTTGTTATTCTTATATGGTTTCAGTGTTATTGTGGTGATTGTTCTGGTTATATTGTTGTTATTCTTCCATTTCTAGCATTTTATTTATGTTCTGAATACTTTTTATATCTGGTATATTACATATTTTCATAATTTTCCTGAAAAAATAACATGACAATAAAGTATTTTTATATTGATATATGAAAAATAAATATCACAAAATTGATATATTAATAAATAATA
>ML784768.1:107019-125610 GCA_009831015.1 Picea engelmannii | reverse complement strand
CGTTTGAGATCCGATGCAAAAAGTGGACCTTTTGCATCACATTCCAAACACTTATATATAGAAAAAGAAACTCATTAGATCTAAAATACCTAAAAGAAAAGACCCTAATTCTGAAGTGATAGAGGGAGTTAAACCCTAGGGTGAAATTTTACATTCATATAAGCAAAAAAAACAAGCTTTTAAGGTAAGTATGAATTTTTCATCTTTTTTTTTTCTGAATTTTAATTAAAATCCAAATAGAAATAAAATTTGTCAAAATATTTGTCATCAAAGTCAACAATAAAATTTAAAAATTTTACTATGTAGTTGAGTGAATCACCATACCCTTCAAATCCTATTTTTTTGAATATTTTTGTTGTTCCAAAGTATTCTTCTTCTCCACGGTGTTATAAATAAGGGGGTGTGCTCATTTTTCCATAGACAATATAGCAATATTGTCACCCAACCATAGGCATGCAACCACCCTCGAGCACCATAACCTTGACAGACAGGATAATTCTTATAGAAAACCAATAGCCAACCCAGGCTAGCGCTCCTTTCTCCAAGGATAATGCACCAAGAAAGAATAACCAAAAATGAAGAAGAAAGTCCAAACCATATCCAAGAGACCAAGTCCAACCAAAAGCCAAAATTCCAATTGCAGCAGTTGGAACTGCACTCCTTCTTCAAACTTGCACACCACTAGTCCTTATGCATTTGTGAGAGTGAGAGTGAAAAATTAGCTCTAGCACCCTATATTTATACTTTTCTATATCACTTGACTGGGCTGAATTCTCTTTCTGGAGGCTAATAACTCAATATTAAATATTCTCTTGAGATGACTTGTCTCCTAGGGTTATTATCCAACATTTTAGGGTTTTTCTTGATTCTCAGAATATTCTAGTCTTGTCAAAGGTTACACGTAGAGGTTAATACCTACAACAAATGTGATATTATTAACACTCCCTTCTAGAGGGGTAGGTATTAAAGGTAATGGTATTGAGCACAAACATACCATTCAAATGGTAGCATCATCATAGCCACATAGGCTACCTCATGATCACGTAGATCAACTCACGAGTAACATCATCACTATCAGTATAATCTGATAGAATCAAATGCATCATCTCTAGAAGCCATACTCGATCTGGGTAATCGGGCATGATGTTGAATAAGTCACTCATTGTGCAGAGTGATACAAGAGCCATTCTTCTAATCCAAACATATGTCCTAGAAGAATAATTGTTCCAAAAGATGCTAGAAGTCACACCATGGGATACAATGACTATTCTTCTAATCCATACATATGCCCTAGAAGAATGACTGTCCTGGACCATTTTCCCTCTGGCCATTACTATGGACTTAGGGAAAATGTCTATCATGTACCAATCTCTTCACTCTAGTCCCTACTGTGAACTTAGAGAAATGGACCATTCTTCTAATATGGACATATGTACTAGAATAATATATTTCCATGGTACATCAACAATATGTCAACCTAGACCATTGTCCATAGGGAGAATGTTTGTCCACCAATAATTTCTCAACCTAAACCATCCTCCCCAGGAATGATGTTTGTCTAGCAGTAATCAGTCTTGCCTGGGTCATTCTTCACTTGGAGAATATCTGTCCATCAACACATTGACTATCCATCTAGATGAAAATCATTTCCAATACTAGTGATAGTTGTTGGGCTCATGATTTGGTTGTTTTATGATGATGATTGAATCCTTTTTATATTGGTATTATATGTGTTACTAACCATTTTGAAGATTTTTTTGAAGGATTTTGTATCAATTCATCATGGCTTCATAACATGTATGCGTAATTGATATTTTGCAATGGTTTGGAGTTAGATTCAGTTTGATTTAATGTTTATAAGGATATAATGTGCGACCTATGTGTCACAGGATGAATTTGCAAATAAATTGTTCATCTGGTAGCTCGTTCGACACTCCATCCAACACCCGATCTCGCACTTCATCCAAAACTGCATCTGGCACTGCGTCCAACACTTGGAGTGTAGGCGAGTTGGAGGTTTTTATATTGGTGGCATGTGCTGGGTTAATCAGAGACCTGGGTTTTGTCCCCCCTCATGGCCTCTAGCTACAGAGATCTTGACATCTCATATTAAGGAGTTATGTTAATCGTTGAGTGGATCGTTCATTTTCTAGGAGCTAAAGGTTGTTAGAGTGCATTAAATGGAATTTACAATTTTTAGAGGAGGTCGACCCTTCCAGTTGTTGACCTCTCAAATTCTAATCGTTATAAATACCACCAGTAGTGGCCAAACCAAAGACAAGAATTGTTAGAATGCATTTCGATGTGCAACTCAAACATTTCTAAAAACTTGTGTTAATACTACGTTTTTTTTATTTTAGTGACAGAACCGTGTTGATTAAGCTTGTGATTTGTTATTGAGGAGTATCCATGACCTACTAGGGGGGCCATTAGTGGTTTGGGTGAATACTTAGATAGATAGATTGCATAAATCAGTTGTGTAGTTATCATTTACTTCATTTCCCTGTCATATGTGTTTTGTCATTTTAAATGTTGTGTGTTTGTTGTTCATCATTTAATTGTTTAAATTCCATTTTGCAAGTTGATTGTAGGAGATAACTATCTATTATGCTGTGTATTTTATTTATTAGTAAATGGCTTCCAAGCTACTAACTTTTCTAGTGTGTTAAAAGTTAATTTGATTTACGTAGGTTGAAACAAAGTAGTCTTTAAAACATAGTACTAATTTAATATAGAGTTTCTTTTACAAGTTTCGATGGATTAATAAATTCATTTTTTGTTAATTAATTTAATTATCAGTTTTAGTTATGCCTTAATGAATCTATTTTGATTTTCAATTTTGTCTTAATGTGATAGAATAGAAGTAGGTTTTGAATTATGTTTTCACTAGCATTCTAGTTTGCAATCTGAGTTTTTGATGATAGAATTAAGCTTAGTTTAATTTATAAAATCTCAGTTTTATATTCAAGTTATGATTTTAATTAGAAGTTTGGATTTAAATTAAGTTTTTAATCATAAGTTTACAGCCTTGTGAATTTACTTGAGTTAGAATAAGAGTGCATTTGAATTAAGTAGAATAGTGTTTTCTTATCATCGATGATTGATACATGAAATTGAGAGATCACATGGATTTTCAATATAGTTAATATTTATTCTATGATGGATAAGCTTTCGTAAGATTGCTTGATTCATACATTTCATTTCTCCATATAAGCTAATATTGAATTCATTCCTCTTGAGCTATCACTAATCTTTATATTCCATTGTGATGTTATTAGGCACTGAAGACATAATCATCATCTTTGAAGTTGTTGGAAGATTGGTTGTTGTCATTGATGTCAACCCTAGTCATTGGTTTTGGACCCCAATATTGATGAAGGTATTTGGACACGAAGAAAAATGCACATGTAGATAAAACACCCATGCATGGATAATATACATCATTTTGTTTCTGGTTGTATGTGGCACATCACATGGATCCTCATGGTTGAGGAGAAATGAATTTTTGAAGATGACAAAGTGAATTGAATAAGGAAGTACATGTAGCCCCTGAAGATAATTAAAGAAAAGAATTACAAAATAAGAATGTGTCAGGTCGTCACTAATGTTAAAATGAAGTGACATAAATGGTATAAATACATATCATTATACATTCATTGTATACACAAGTCGAATTTCAGAGGAAAACAAAAGTAAAGAAGGTCGGATTTCAAGGGAGGATGAAGTATTTTGGTGATGTGTTCTAAGGTATGTTATTTATAGGTCATCTTACCATTTTCACTATAAATGTTTTTGTAGAACGATTCAGATGGAAAATTTTCTATGGTGTTGAGAATACATATCAAGGTATCTGTGGTGAAAAATCTAGCTCTTTGTTCGCTATAATTGTGGAGATACACTCTGTGGAAGATAGGGTTTTTTAGTAGTCCTGAAGCTAGTCAATAAACATGTGTTCCAGGTAAAACAATCATAATTTATTCATAGAGAATCCAAATGAAGTGAGACAAATTGCATTGGAAATAATACGAAATTTGGTTTCTTCTGTGTGATTTTTGAATATGATGTTAAATATTGATTGTGGGGCATTATGTATAAGTTCTCTCTCCTAAATTTACTAGAATTGAACAAGGTCTACCATTCTCTCTATAAGTTCTTTTTGGGGAGGATTCAAGGAGTGAAACTAGGAGAACTTTCAAACAATACATTGAGTAATACTATCTAAAGGATCATAGTATTCCAAGAGTTGAATAATTGCATAAATTGAAGACGTCTCAGGAAGCATTATCAGGATCTATGTGATGGTTGGTTGATGGTGATGATTTAATGTAAGGTTTTATTATCTCTCAGATATTATTGGGTGGAAGGAAGGGGAAAGGATGGATATTTCAACTCTCTCTTGATATTGGAGGATTGTATCTTCCTCTTGGACGTTTATCCCTCCATTTACATTTGGAAGTTGTAGCTACCCATGGAAGTCATTACTTCCCTTTAACAATAACTATTTATTATTTCTCATATATTGTGCATGGTGTATTGTGGTGTATTGGTGTAACTCTTATACTATTGTTCATTTCTCATTGGATATAATTGAATGGTTTAAGTATAAGTTGAAAATGTTTTTAAATTTTACTTGATACTGATTCACCCCCCTCTCATTATCAACAATTGGTATCAGAGCAGGTTACCTTCAGTACAGTTTAACCACTGGAAGAAAAATCCTAAGAAAAAATGGAAGACAAAATTCCAAATGGGATTCCACCATTTAATGGAAAAAATTTTGAATATTGGAGTAATAGAATGGAAACTTACTTGAAATATCTTGGGGAAGATGTTTTCTTCTCAGTTGCTTCAGGATACAATGCTTTGAAGAAACCAAAGACTGCAGCTCAGAAGGAAGCAAAATGGAACAACAAATTGGCAATAGATACCATCCTAGATGGATTGACAAATTCAGTGAAATCCAAGGTGGGATCATGTGCATCATCAAAAGATATTTGGGACAAGCTACAAGACCTTTATGCAAGGGAAGAAGAAGAATAAGAAGAAGAAGACGAAATTGAAGAAAATTACAACATCTCAGATTTCAAAGAAGCAAATAGAGGTCAATTATTTTTCTTTAATTGTGAAGGAGTAGGACATGTTTAATTTGAATGTACTCATCCAAGGATTGAAAGAGATGAAACTGAAGAGGAAAATTTCAATGAAGAAGAAGAAAATCATGAAGCAAAAATTATTTAACAAGAAGATGAGAATCTTAAAAAATTGAAGCATGTTGAGATTTAAAATAGCAAGCTCAAAGACACACATAGAAAACTAAGAATTGAATTGGGTAGTTGTGAAAAGATAGTTGTAACCTTGAAGAAACAATTAGAAGACTTTGAAAAACTAAGAGAAGAAACCATTTCCTTGAAAACTCTACTCGAGGAAGAAAGAAGAATAGGAGAGGTAAGGAATATCCAAATGATGAAGAAGGAAGAAGATTGTGAGAAACTTGAACAAGAAGTTGTCTACTTGAGGAAGAGCTTAAGAAACTCTCAGGTGCCAAAAGACTTAACACATCTTGGATGCATGGGTGAAACTTCATACAAAGAAGATGCAAATACCAACAAGAAGGTTGAAGAAAGAGCTACACAGACAATTGATGAGAAGTGGACCAGGATACCAGAAAGAAGGAACGATTACAAAAGAGACGAATATCCAAGAAGACATCCTACTTTCAGAAATCAAAGAAGATTCAATCAGTATGAAGGAAACTATAGAAGAGTAGATCATGAAACCAGATGGACTACATCACAAAGAAGGTCACTTGCTCCAAGGTATCAAAATTTCTTTCTTCGTCATTGTTATACTTGCAAAAAATTTGGACGTAAGACAATTAATTGCAGAATCAATGAAAGGAAGAAATACACAAGAAACATGAATGGTGTAAATCGAAGATATGGAAATAATCGTGGATTTGACAATATAAGTTATAATTCATTTTCCCCATTGATGGACAAAAATACTATATGCTACAAATGTAATTATCTTGGTCGCAAAGCAAAATATTGCAGATATATGAATGAAGATGTCCCTATACCAACCACGGTATGGAGAAGGAAAGAGATTCCAAACAATGAAGATTGTCGAATAGCATTGACCGTTGAAAAATGTAAAGAAGAAGATGAATGGTACAAAGACAGTGTATGTTCTTCACACATGACCGGGGATCAAGACAAATTCATCAGCTTGAAGAGAAAGGGTAGCAATGTTGCATTTGGAGATGAATCATCGGCCAAAATACTTGGAGAAGGTGTAGTAGATATTGGAAGAAAAAATGTAAAAGCAAAGAATGTACTATTGGTTGAAGACTTGAAGCATAATCTACTCATTATTAGTAAAATGTGTGATCAAGGATACAATCTTACGTTTGACTCTTGAAAATGTAAAATCGGAGAAAATAACTCAGGAATATTGGTTGCAACTGCAACAAGAAGACCGAACAACATATACATCATAGACATGAAGAAGAGAGAGAAGACACAAACCAAGAAAAAGTATTCCAAGAAAGAAAAATTCCCAAAGACCAAAAATAAGGATGAAGTATTATTGAGTGCCACATGTTCAGGGGGAGCAACCCCAGAGAAGAAGGTCACCTTCTGCCATTGAACTCAGGGGGGGAAGCCCTACCCTTTTACATTGATGTCAAAGGGGGAGATAAATCGGGATCATGATGATAGGGGGAGCATGAGTTTTTCCATCAATGACAAAGGGTGATATTGTTGGAAGATTGGTTGTTGTCATTGATGTGAACCCTAGTCATTGGTTTTGGACCCCAATATTGATGAAGGTGTTTGGACATGAAGGAAAATGCGCATGCAGATAAAACACCCATGGATGGATAGTATACATCATTTTGTTTCTGGTGGTATGTGGCACATCATGTGAATCCTCATGGTTGAGGAGAAATGAATTTTTGAAGATGACAAAGTGAATTGAAGAAGGAAGTGCATGTAGGCCCTGAAGATAATTAAAGAAAAGAATTACAAAATAAGAATGTGCCAGGTCGTCACTAATGTTAAAATGAAGTGACACAAATGGTATAAATACATATCACTATACATTCATTTTATACACAAGTCGAATTTTAGAGGAAAACAAAAGTAAAGAAGGCTGGATTTCAAGGGAGAATGAAGTATTTTGGTGATGTGTTCTAAGGTATGTTATTTACAGGTCATCTTACCATTTTCACTATAAATGTTTTTATAGAATGATTCATATAGTAAAATGTCCATGGTATTGAGAAGACATATCAAGGTACCTGTGGTAAAAAATTCATCTCTTTGTTCGCTATAATTTTTGAGATACACTCTGTGGAAGATAGGGTTTTTGATTAGTCCTGAGGCTAGTTAATAAATAGGTGTTCCGAGTAAAACAGTCATAACTTGTTCATAGAGAATACAAATGAAGTGAGACAAATTGAATTGGAGATATTATGGACTTTATTTTATTGTGTGCAATTTTCAGAATCTGATGTTAATTATTGAGTGTGGGGCATTATGTACAAGTTCTCTCTCCTGAATAAACCAGAATTGAACAAGGTCTACCATTATTTCTATAACTTCTTTCTGGGGAGGATTCAAGGAGTGAAACTTGGAGAAGTTTCGGACAATACATTGAGTAATATTATCTATAGGATCAAAGTATTCCAATAATTGAAGAATTGCATAAATTGAAGAAGTCTCAGGAAGAATTATCAGGTTCTATGTGATGGTTGGTTGATGGTGATGATTTAATGTAAAGTTTTATTATCTCTCAAATATTCTTGGGTGGAAGGAAGGGGAAAGGATGGATATTTCAACCCTATCTTGATATTGGAGGATTGCATCTTCCTCTTGGAGGTTTATCCCTCCCTTTACATTTGGAAGTTGTGGCTACCTTTGGAATTCATTACCTCCCCTCAACAATAGCTATTGATTATTTCTCATATATTGTGCATGGTGTATTGTGGTTTATTGGTGTAACTCTTATACTATTGTTCATTTCTTATTGGATATAATTGAATGGTTTAAGTATAAGCTGAAAATGTTTTTAAATTGTACATGATACTGATTCACCCCCCTCTCAGTATCAACAAATGTTTCTTGTTATTGTAGATTAAGAATAGTTTTTGATTAATATTTGAATACTATCATGATCGTTTTAATTAAGTAGGTTAATATTTCCCTTTGTATATTAGAAATGATTATGAGTTTTATCTTAAGAATAGAGTTTACTTGCTGAACAATTTTTGTTAGTTTACTTTCTGAATAAAGTTTAATAGGTTAGTTGTTTGATTGCTTACCTGCTTACTTGTTGATGCTCATTAGATTGAATAGACTGAATATATTAACTTACTTGGTGATGCTCATTAAATTAAATAGATTGAATAGATTAATTTTTGTTTATAATTGTATTAACTAGGTTAACTTGTTCAAAGTATGGTTTTTGATATGCTTCTTTAGGAATAGTCCAGTGATCCATTGTTTAAAAGTTTCTTAGGGTAAACAGTTCAAGTTATTTAATAGGGTTTTATGATTGATAGTCTTTGCTTGAGTAAATTAAGCCTTATTTAGAACATCTCTTTAGTTAGATCATACTTCCTATAGATTTTCTTCCTTGGAACATATAGTGATACAACTCTAAGTTTACTTACCCTGTGTTGACAATTTAATTGAGGGATTTAGTGCATATAGAACACCCATCAATAGTCTCCATGGAAATAAAAAAAATGCCATCCAACAGAACACAACTTTCTTTATCCATAGGAGTACACAACTACTACCTAGTGGTACACAACCACTCCTTGTAGCACAAGGCTACTAACCAGTGACACAGTCACTACTAGTGGATCATCCATCAAAATAGCATACAAATAATATCCAGAGACATACAGTCTCCACAATAATCAGATCATCTTATATCAACAATATCATGATATAGACTGAGTCATATGCACCATTCTTCCACTCACATTTGTGAGATCTGGAAGAGAATATTCCCTCGAAAAGTAAAAATATCAGCCATGGGCTATCTAGACTATTCTTCCCAACCATAGAAGAATAATTGTCCCTTATTTATGAGCCTAGACCATTCACCTAACTGGGTCATTCCTCTGGCACTAATCATAGTGAAACAAGGAAAGAATGAGTCTTCCCTAGGAAATGCATGTCCCTGATTGATGAACCTCGAACATTCACCTAACTAGGCCATTCCTCCTGCACTAAAAATAATGCAACCTGGAGAGAATGAGTCTTCCTTAGGGAATGACTATCTGGACCATTTCCTATGGAAATGATTGTCCTGCACCAATCTACAAAATGGACCATTCTTCGAAAATTATCACAACTGTGAACTTCAAAAGAATGATTGCCCAACAAGGTGGACCATTCTACTTCATCACTACTCATAATGACTTCCAGGAAGAATGAATGTCCTATATCATTCCTCCACACTAGACACAAGGGGAATCATTTTCTATGGTACATAAACAATCTATCGAACCATTTTCATTACGATAATGACTATCCGATATGGACCATTTTCCAAACTGGAAAATGACTGTCTGTTAGAAATCTCATACCACTTTCCGAACTAGAAAGGAATTGCCCAACCTGGACCATTTTTCAAACTGCAAAATGACTATCCATAAATCAATAACATATCAATGCTCCCTCCCAAAATTGGATTAATCACTTCCTTTTTCAATAAGAAAGTCGTCTCCGTGAGCCCCAGCTTGTCCCTTAAGTACACAAAATTTTCATCTTGGACAAAGGAGTTACCAAAATATATGTTATCTTCTCATCTATGGAGATATACTAGAGAACCACTTCTCCCCTCTGGACTTTGTCATGGAGAATATAATGCTTGATCTCAATATACTTCGACTAGTCATGGAACACTAGTTTCTTTGAAATCTTCACATATATCTAATCATCAAAATATATCACAGTCTAATTCAACACCTGATCAGTCAGTCCATAAACCAACTTATGGAGACACACTCCTTCTGTAAAATCATCAAAAGATGCAATATACTATGCTTTTGCAGTGTTGTGTGAAACAAACTTATGCTTCATGCTAGCCCATGACATCATGGAAAAGATCAAACTGAAAAATATCCAAGTAGCACTTCTTTTGTCATCTGCAATCCCTTCCCAATCTAAATCAATAAATCCATGGAGTTGTATAGCATAAATCAAACATCCCACAAGGAAAATATTTGAATGAGTATTCTCCAAATAAATTAACAAGAAAATCAATTGTTGATACAAAGATGGTTCTACTAGATTAGAGTCTCTGAAATTCATCAGATATGTCATCATGGATTTTTCCATGTATTTGCAATCCATAATCCTAGACTTCTCAAGAACCATTTCAATATACTTCCTCTATCATCGAAAATTTTCACAATGCTTCTATTGTAGATGACAGGCTCTGCACCAAGTTTTCTTGAATCCATACAGGGTCTTCTTCATCCACATACAAGGGTCTCTTTCTTGTATACCTAAAAACCTTGAGGTTTATTTGCATACGCTTCTTCTTCAATTACTTTGTTGATAAAAATAGTATTTACATTCATATAATGTAAACTCCAACCCATGGATACTGTAGGATAGATAATAGCTCAGGTAGAGGTATATCCGGTTACTAGAACAAGATGTCATCGTAGTCTTCTCCCTCCTACTGGGAGAACCCTCTACTCCCGAGTCTCTCCTTAAATATATCAATGCTTAATTCTTTTTCACAATTTCTCACATACATTGTTCTTCATCACAACTTCCTTCCATTCCTTTTTCTTGACTTATTCTAGTGGGTTCAAACTAGTTCAATTGGTTGTTCTAAATTTTATTTCTTTCTTGTTATCTTCATTTTCTTCCTCATGTTTATCTTCAATGTTGGAGTCCATGGAATGTTATACAGATTACATCCCCTTCTTTATTGAAGGCTCCAACCTTCTTCCATAGGAATATAAATGTATATGGACAACCAAGGATATTCAAGGCTTATTTTCGAAGAAGACTTCTTCTAGAGTCAAATTGAACACATGTTCCTTATCATGGTTGTTACTTCCAATGAAGAACATGGACAAATACTTCATGGTATTCATAAATTATTCAATGGATCATATAGTCTAGGATTATCTCCCTGTTACAAGGGAAACACTCTGTATGGCCAAGGGTAAACTACAACAGACATGTATGACTGTAAAAATCAACTCAATTCCATTGTATGCTATATAAACTAATTTGCAAGATAAGAAAGAGGTCTACCTCAATCGAACGTTTGATGACGTTCCACCATTGAGCACTTCGACCAAAATCTTTGTACCTGCAATAAGTTCTCAATGAAAAATCAAAGAAAGTATATAGTGATAATGTAAAAGGGGTTAGAACATTAGATAGCATAATACATTAATAAACATTACAAACCTGCCCATGGATAATAATCTTATATTTTCACGATACCAATAGGACGGGAAATGAGTATTTCTATGAATAATTGACCAACATAAATGCCAGCATTGCAGACTTCCATGTCGGCATGGTTTGAAACCAAGGAAATAAGTTCCTTCCAACTGGGTCTCCACCAATTCAATCCTCCACCAAAGAAAATCCCAAAAGAGAGAGACAATGAGGTTCTCTCAACAATAGGGAAAGATCTTGGGGGCTGAACACTATGTTCATACTTGAAGGAAAAAGGGATGCAGACTCAATACGAGGTAACTTCTCCAAAGTAACTTTGCTCTCAAAGTTGAATGCTTTCTCCTCCTTTCCATAGCTCGAAATTGTGTTCTTATAGCCTTCAAAATGAAACTGAGGGGCCGAGTTGAAACGTTTCCAGTATATGGAAAGCCAAGAATGAGATATCTCTTGTCATGATATGGAAACCCAACTCCAGTTTTGTATTTTTTGGCACAAATCTCGATGTACACGAGCTATAGTGGAGCAGCCTACATATACGCATGTTGTATAGCTGATACAATGCGTATATGTGGAAAAATGTTTATTTTTAGCTCTGGATTTGTCAAAAAATGGAAGATAAGTCTGCATAGGGAAATGGAAAAAGGCCCTCTATGCAAGATAGCAATGGTGAGGAAAATCTTGCTATAACACTCCCTCCTAATCCCAACTTCATTCATGAATGAGAAATATGCATACTCTTCTTTTGCAATTATGTGATCAACTCCTTCCATCCGAGAGATTCCATGCTTCCATCTCCCGCATCTCTCTTTTCTTTCTACAAAGTGTTACAAGAATGTTCTAGTTTCCTTTTGATTTATGAATTCCTTCGAGTCTAATTCCTCTGAGTTTATTAATTTTTTTTCTATCTACTCTGATTGATTCCCATCTGACAATTATGTCATTCTTATAAATTTCTTCTATCACAACTTCCACAAGGATTGTTCATCAAACATATTTGACAAGAGTACCTGCCCAAAATGTTAGGAACCTAAACCCTCATGTAGGTATAATAATATATTTCGATGTAACAAAGGTCAATATTATAAGGCCTAGCAATAAGGAAGAATAATTTGAATGTAAGAAGACCTAATAGAAGATTCTGCTTCTAGAAGGATCTTCCTCTAGATGGTTCTTTTGATAGACATATTTAATATAAATAGGAGTCGAGGGTATGAGAACTTTTGTCTTGGATATTATTGTAATAGATCTCTGCTCTGCTGGAGTTTTCCCCCTCGAAGAGGCAAGTGAACATTGCTCTTAGTAATCTAAGTGATCTTTCTAGTGTTATTTTGGTATCATTTTGGTATTATTGTGGTGTTGTTCTAGTTATATTGTTGTTCAACTACAATTTCTAGCATTTCATTTCTATTCTAAATACTTTTTATATCTGGAATATTACAAGTGGTATCAGAGCACTTTCCTCGGCAGAAAATTGTGGGTTAATTGTTTTTAGGGTAGAGACGTATTCTAACGTCTTTAAGCTACAAATATCTGGCATTACATGCATAAACCCGTAGTCGAGGATTCATACACGTAGGAAATACAAGTAGTAATTAAGCACACATCTCTTGGCCACCCTTGTAACCCCTGTTGGTACCCCTTCGAGTGGTAGCGCATCATAAAACATCTATATACGGATTGACCTATATTTCTTAAATCCCTCTTAAGATAAACCGATCAGTCGCTTGACTCCTATAGATCCACCAAGAAAAACACTTGGGAAGATACTCTCTATTACCTGGGTAGTCAGGTAGTACGACTAAGGGCACAGTCTAGGCTCCTTTGTTGGTGCCCTGAGATATTGGGTCGAGTACTACTATTGGACCCCACATGTATATCAAAGAGCTATAACACATGGAAAACCCTTGTCTCTAGAACCCTTGAATACCTAAGCTTTGGGGATGGAAACAAAAAAACAAAACATACAAGATCTATTGCAGCACAATTGTGTTCGAGTTGCCAAATCACTATTCATTTCTTCTTGATTAAGTATTTGGGAATTTCATCACTGCATTGCACCATTATTTGAGACATATTCCATTGGATTTATTTATTCACCCTTATCACGTTCATACCTATCATTTTTCTGATTTTTTTTTTACCTCACACGCCCCTTTTTAGTTCCCTCCTGATCATGGCCCATACCCATAGCCAAGACTTGGAAGCTCGCTTCAATACCTTGCAATCAAATTTCACAGAGACCTAACAAGAAGTGAAACAACTTAGTGCCAATATTTCCACCATCAATAAAAACATGCATTCCTTCATCACTGCCTCAATCAAGGAACTCAAAGAAGACCTCAAACAAGACATTACTACCCATCTTGAATCTGTTGCTTAGATGATAGGCACCAAACTACATATCCCCCTTTATCTGACCCATATTTTCATATCGAAGATGAAACTTAATCTCATTCCCATAAGTCTCAACACCATCACTTTCAGTGTGACCTATGCTTTCCGCGTGTGGATGTGACCAAATTTGATGGCTTGGATCCCATTGGTTCGTTAACTCAAATGGAACATCATTTCTCTTTGTCCGACATTATAGATGAGTTGACCAAACTCCAGTATGGTGTTCTCCATGTATATCAAGAATGTTGAAAATGGTGGAAATGGAGAAAAATTGTTCGTCAAGGGTATGTTGCTTGAACACACTTTGTGGCAGAGATTTATGAACAATCTGACACTGACACAAACCATTTAGGCCATTTGAAAAAGTTGAAACAATATGGCACAATGAAATACTTTATAACTTATTTTGAGCGACTGTATTTTCGTACAGAGGGCATGTCTGATGCTTTGTTCTGAGAATGTTTTAGCAGTAGCCTCAAGGATGAAATTCATGCCCATGTTCTCATGGCTTGTACTTAGAGTTGGGTGGAGGCTACTAAAAGAGATAAGGAAGCACAAAAGGTTGTCTCTTCTCAAAACCAAAAACCCTCCTTTATTCCTCACACTCCAATAAATCCCACTCCTCCTTCTACTCCACTAATGATCCAAAAATTGACCAGGGCCAAAATGGCTAAACGCCAACTCAAAGGCCTTTACTATAATTGTGATCACAAATATTTTTTGGGACACAAGTTGAAGGAACAAAATATTTTTATGGCCATCTCGGAGGATGTTTTAGAAGAGGATGTTGAAGCTCCCCTTGTGTCTGTGTCACCTGAAACCACAGACATAACCCCTCCCTTAGACCCTCTCAAAGTCGAACCGATCATTTCCCTTAATGCTCTCACTGGCTTCTCTTCTCCCCAAACCCTCAAGATAATTGGCTACATCAAACATAGGAAGGTCATCATTCTTGTTGATATTGGAAGCACCCATAATTTTATTCATTGCCACATTACCCAAGAAACTAATTGATATATCCGTGCAGTCAATAATTTCCATTGGAGGTTCCATGAAATGTGGAGGGAATTCTGAAAATGTGCATCTCCAAATTGGTGACTACCATCTAAAATCTCATATGTTTGCTATCAACATGGGTGGTTGTGACATTGTGTTGGGTGCACACTGGCTAAGGACTTTGGGTCCCATTCTCATGGATTTTAAGGAATTAACCATGAAATTTAACCAGGAGGGCCAACTATATAAGTTCCAAGGCCTTACCATCGGTTCTCCTGAGATCATTAGTTCCCATCTCATGGAAAAGCTACTCAAAAAAGGTCATTCTAGAGTTATTTCCCAACTCCATGCCATACAAGCAACTGAGACACCCTCTGTGTAGCAGGACCTCCAATCCATCCTCTCTAAACATCAAGTGGTTTTTTCCACTCCCCAAGGACTCCATCCTTCCCATGGTGTTCATGATCATTCCATTCCACTTGTCCCCATAATCCTTCCTCCCAATATTCATGCCTATCGTCACCCCTTTTCCCCAAAAAAGGAAATTCACAAAATGGTTCAAGAACTGCTTAACGCAGGTGTTATCCACCCTAGTACGAGCCCCTACTATTCTCCTATGGTCATGTTTGTTAATAAAGAATGTTCTTGGCGCATGTGTCCTCACTTCTACGCCATCAACAAAATCACCATTAAAGACAAATTTCTCATTCCTGTCATTGATGACCTCTTGGATGAATTGAGTGGCGCCCAATTCTTTACTACATTGGATCTTCGTTCTGGCTACCACCAGATCCGTATGAAAGAGGTAGACATTCCTAAGACTTCCTTTTGAACTCATGAGGGCCACTATGAGTTTTTGGTCATTCCCTTTGGCTTGTGTAATTCTCCCTCCAATTTCCAAAGCCTCATGAATCATGTCTCCCATCCTTTTCTCCATCATTTTGTCTTAGTTTTCTTTGATGATATCTTCATCTATAGAAAAACATGGAGAGACCATCTTGCTCATATGGATCGAGTTCTCCATCTACTCTCTTAGCACCAATGTTTCCTGAAACAATCTAAATGTCCTTTTGGGGCCTCAAAAGTCGAGTACTTGGGTAATCTTGTTGGCAAGGTCGGCATCAGGGTAGATCCTAAAACGATTAAAGTTATGCAAGAAAGGTCTCACCTAAAGACTCTCAAATCTTACATGGATTTCTGCGCTTAATAGGTTATTATCGCAAGTTTGTTAATAATTATGGAAATATTGCGACACCTCTCACTGAACTCCTTAAAAATAATTCTTTCACTTGGACTCCAGCAACTGCTCAGGATTTTCAAACCTTGAATATGGCCATGTGCACCACTCATGTCCTGTCCCTTTATGATTTAAAAAAGACCTTCTTCTTGGAATGTGATGTTTTAGGGAAAGGAATTAGCAATTTCCTTATGCAAGAGTGTCGGCCTTTGGCCTTTACCATCAAACAACTGTCTGAATGAAATTTAGGCAAATCAATCTATGAAAATGAAACATTGGATATTTTTCATGTGGTTGATCTTTGGCGCCTGTATCTATTGGGGATACACTTCAAAATTAAGACCTATCATCAAAGACTCAAGAATTTTCTGGAACAACACATTTCCTCCCCAGAGAAACAAAAATGGGTGACTAAGCTCTTTGGATATTATTATGAGATGATTTACAAGAAAGGAAAAGACAATGTGGTTGCGGATGCACTTTTTCGAAAATATGAAGATGAAAGGTCCCTTTTTTCTCGCTCCTTCATTGTACTAGATTAGCTCCAAGTCGTTCGCCAAGAATGGCTACATGATCCCAAACATTCGCATCTGATACAACAATTGCAGTCCAATTCTCCAGTTTCCCCAGGGTACTCTTGGCTCCATGATGAGATTCGATACAAAAGACGGTTGTATTTAAGTAAACAGTCAAAACTTAAATCCACGGTACTTTATGAGATTCATGCGACACCCACAGTTGGGCACTCCAGGTTTACCAAAACCTATGACAGGGTCAAATGTTGTTTTTTCTAGGATTGTATGAAATAATACATTCGTAATTTTGTGGCTGAATGTGATGTGTGTCAATGTAACAAGGTCAAAATAGTCAAATCTCCTCTCACACTACAGCCGCTTTCGATTCCACCTGCAATTTAGCGAGATATCTCTATGGATAGTATTACAGGCTTACCTAAATCGGGCAATAAATTATTCATCATGGTGGTAGTTGATCGTCTTTTCAAGTATGCTCATTTATGTGCTCTTCAACACCCATTTATAGCATCCATTGTGGCTCAATTTTTCATGGATCAGGTCTTCAAGCTTCATGGCATGTTGCATTCTATTATTTTTTATAGCGACCCAACTTTCACCAACAATTTTTGGTAAGAATCGTTCAAGCTACAAGGCACCCAATTGCATCTCAACACATCTTATCATCCCCAGACTGATGGTAAAACTGAAGTTGTCGACAAGAGTTTGGAAAAATATTTGAGGTGTTTTTCCTCGGAGAAGAAAAATCAGTGGGCTCAATGGTTACCACTACTTGAATGGTGGTACAACACTTCATAACATACAGTTACTCGCATGACTCCTTTTGAAGTGGTATGTGGAAAAAAACCACCCTCAGTTCTCTCATATTTTCCAGGTGTCTCGAAGGTCCAGGTGGTTGACCAAACTCTTACAATTTGAGAAGCTATTCTTCGTACCCTGAAAGAGAATTTGGTCGTGTCCTGGAATTGCATAAAGCAACAAGAAGATCAAGGTTGCTATGAACATCAATTTGCATAAGGGGATCAGGTGTTTCTTCAACTGCAACCTTACAAGAAAAATTCTTTCAAGGAAGACCATTGTCAGAAACTAGCACCAAAATTTTATGGTCCTTATACTATTCTCAAGCATTTGGGATAGGTGGCCTAAGCTACATCTTGTTTTTCATGTTTCCTGCTTAAAGAAGGTGATTAGAACTAAGTTCCAAATGAAAACCAACCTTCTTGAGTTGAACGAACAAGGCTCCATTTGGCTACAACCAAAAGCAGTTTTGGACTAGCATCAGTGTCGCCTGTGTCAGCGAACCATCAAGGAAGTGTTAGTCGAGTGGAAATATATAACCCCAACAGATGCCACTTGGGAACCAACTACCATTCTGCAGCAATTTCCACATCTCAAGCCTTGAGGACAAGGTTTTTTTTAAGAGGGAGGACATGTTAGGGACCTTACCCCTCACGTAGGTAGAATAATATATTCTGATGTAAACATAGTTACCAACTTAACGAGAACTCTACAGAGTTCTCATTTTTTGGGGAGTCAAGTTTTTTACCCTGTTTTTAAAAATGGTGCTACCGGTAGCACCCCCCTCCCTTTTTAGATGGTTTTTTGATATTTTAAATTTTTCGATCCACAATGTTTCCACATTATTTTTTTAAATGGTTGTCTTTCATGTATTTTCAATTTTGTTTCTAATTATTTTTATTTTTATTTTTTATTCAACGATGTTTTTAGTAATTTTGACATGCTCCTTTCAATCTTATAAATATTTTTTTCCATTTATTTTTTGAAATTATGTTTTTTCATGTAATTTTTTCTCCTTAATTGATTTATTGTTCCGTACTTTTAAAATGTAGTAAAAAACATCATTTTTAAGATATTGTTCATCGTTACTTCAATACATAGAAAATAATTGTACTAAAATAACACTATTTTTGAATATTTAGAAAACAAATATAATTAAAAAAAAAATTGATAAATTAAAAACTTAAAA
>ML784768.1:70479-84957 GCA_009831015.1 Picea engelmannii | reverse complement strand
CCAAAGTACTATGGCCCTTATAAGGTGTTGCAAAAGATTGGTACTATGGAATACAAATTGGAGTTGTCTGCATCTTCACGAGTACACCCAGTTTTCCATGTTTCATGCTTACAGAAGGTTAGAGGTGACAAGATCCCAGTTCAAACTATATTTCCAGAACTTGATGGGGAAGGAAAAATCATATTGGAGCCTGAAGCCATCACTAACACAAGAATTCGCCAACTGAGGAATAGATCCATTTCAGAGTATCTCATTAAATGGAGGAAACTACCGTTTGAAGATTCCACTTGGGAAGATGAGTATTTTATACAGAAGCATCCAGAGTTACTCAAGCATTGCAAACAACACTTGTCTCAAGTGGAGGGACATGTTAAGCCCTAATATTGTCTCATTACCCCTTAATTGGGGCATATTAGATTAGTAATGTTATTTTATTTATGTCGGCTTTAGGGCATTAGTTGTAATTATGCCTCCTAGTCTCCTATATATACCAAGGAGACATTTTCATTTTGAATCATCTTTTACTTGAACATTTAAGTGGGGTAAAAGGAGGTTTCTGAAATTCTCTCTTTTTCAAGGCGTTGAGTACTTTTTCTGAGGATTATCTATGCTATATTGATATTTAGTTCTTAACACACTATCCTGTACCAAACAACATGTAATCAACCTGTACCATAAACAAGTGCATCCAACCATGTACCAAGTATGTACCAATCATGTGTCAACTACTCATCAACTATGACTCATCAATATGTACCAAAATCATCAACTATACACCTCATTTATGTGCCAACTCATCCACTACTTGTCTCAACCATGTACCCAACATGTACCTTAACCAAAATCCCTCATCAATTTCATCATCCAAATATGATTTGTAACTCTGTAATAGACCTGGTGTATATAATCACATACCTACAAACGTTCCTTAAATTTCACAAAAAGAGACTAGCATTTTAATCAAACTTTTCTTTAGTCTCACATGACTAGTTTGGGATTAGTCAACAACCCGACCTTGAAGTAATCATAACTATGTACATGTAATGAATAAATATATGAAAATAATACACAATGTTCTTCAATTCATTTTATGCAATTACTCCAGGTGTCACTACTTGGAACCTCTTAGAAAAGGAGTTATAGAAAAAATTACATGCCTTACTGAATTATGGCTTATTCTAGAGATCGACCTTGTAGAGCGTGACCCGCACAAAATATTTTTTGAATGGATCTTAGAAAGCATCATCAAAACAATTTATCATAACTTGAATTTTGGCCATCTTTTCTTCACCTTCCCTTTGAAATTCGGTTTAGATATCCTTTGGTTATCTCAGTCACCTATAGATATTCAATATGTTCAAGTGTTATGTAAGATGAGAGAGCCATGCCTCTTATTTATACTCTCTAAGTAGCTTCCTTAAAAGCATATTCTAGGTCACTTTGCCCACTTTCTTTATTTTAAGGTTAACCCACTTCTAATTTATCCATTAAATTTATTATTTAAATAATTTATTTTGTACTCACTTTGAAATATAGTACACTCATCACTTCACTTTATTATTTACCTTCTAAAATATCTCAAACATGTTTGACTACTTTGACCTTTTTTGGGCTTCTATATGACATATGAGGGTCCTCCAACTTCGTAAGGCCATAACTCTGAAACCGTGAGGAGTTATGTGGTGTTCCACATACCACTGAAAATGGCATGACATGTACTATCCATATAGAGTAGTATTACCTACAAATATATCAAAACTCATAACATTATACATCAAACAAACTTGGGATCATTACCCAAACCTTTCTGCTACTAAAATTCACTACAAGACTTTATTCAAAGGTTGACATCAATAAAAACCAACCTTAATCAATAATATACCCCTTTGGAATTGATGGAAACACTCGGATGTAATACTGAAATCATTTCATGCAATACTAAAGTCATATCACTCATGATCCCCCTGGAAACATGCCTCTATCCTTTGCATATATGTGACCATTTCTCCCCTATAATCATTTCTTTGTCCTCTACATATGATAAATCTCTCCCCCTTTGTCATCAATGGAAAAGGTATATTTCCATCTGGGGTTTCTCCCCCTAACTGAACTGTCCTCTTTATGGCGCTTCGTCGTATACATCTAAGACATATAAGATAATCATTCAAAATAATTCATTTTAGAGTAGAAATAACTCCGAGCCTCTAGGGAAGATACTCAAAGGATTCCATTGGAAGTGGTTTTGTAAAGATGTCTACTAGTTGTTCTTTTGTTCCCACATACTCAACTCCGATGTTCTTTTCTACAACATGTTCCCGTAGAAAGTGATACTTGATTGGAATGTTCTTCATCTTGGACTACGTCACCGGGTTCTTTGAGATACTAATGGTGCTTGTATTATTAGAATAGATTGGAATGGACTTATCATACACAACCTGCATATCTGTCAGATTTTGTTTCATCCAAAGAACCTGTGTACAACATGATGTTGCTTCAATATACTATGCCTCAGATGTATATAGAGATACTCATGATTATTTCTTGCTTATCCATGATACTAAACACTCACCCAAGTAGAACGTTGCTCCACTGGTGCTTCATCGGTCATCAGTACAGCTTGCCCAATCTTCATCTGTGTAGGCAGTAAGAGATAGATCATTTCCTTTTGGATACCATAATCCAAACTCTTATGTTCCTTTGATATATCAACAAATCCTCTTCACTTCTAACACATGTGATTCCTTTGGTGGTGCTTGAAATTGTTCCACCTGTTCAAATGCCTGCATTACATTTGTTCTCGATGATGTCACATATAGTAGGCTACCAATCATTGACCTGTATTTCCTCTGATCTGTAGACTTTGAATCATCATCTTTGCTTAACTTGCAACGGGTTTGCATGGGAGTGATAATTGGTTTTCAATCTTCTATTCTGGACCTCTTTATCATTTCTTTGATATACTTGGTTTGAGAAAGAAAAATTCATTGGTTTCTTTGACATATCTGAAGTCCCAAAAAGAAGGATATTTCTCCAAGTAATGACATTTCAAATTCATTTTGCACATACTTTGCAAATTCCTGGCTTAACCTGTCATCATCACTAACAAAAATAATATCATCAACATAAACTTCAATTAATAAAATATTATCTTGAATGACCTTGATGTAGAGGTTTTTGTTTGCACGTCATTTTCTAAACCATGTATGTTGTAGAATTTATCCAGTTTAGAGTACCATGCTCTAGGAGCCTGTTTTAGACCATACAAGGACTTCTTTAATTTACAAACATAATATGTGTTCTATGACAACTAAAATCCTTCTGGTTGTTCAATGTAGACTTCTTCTACAAGTTCCCCATTCATAAAATCTTATTTTATGTCCATCTTATACACTTTAATATTTTTGGAGCATGAATAAGCTAAAAGAAATCAGATTGCTTCCATTCTGGCAACTTGGGAAAATGTCTCTTCAATGTCGATTCCTTCAACATGTGCATATCCTTTACATACTAATCTATCTTTGTTCCCTGTAACATGTCCATCTTCATTCAATTTATTCCTGTCGACCCACTTTGTGTCAATCACATTCTTATCCTTTGGTGTTGGAAACAATTCCCAAGTGTCATTTTTCTCTATTTGATCCAATTCTTCATCCATGGCCTTGTTCCAAAATTCATCCTTGTTGGCCTCTTAAAAATAGGTTGGTTTAACCGTAGATGTGATTTTTTCCTCATGTTTATCTTCAATGTTGGAGTCCATGGCATATTATACATATTACATCCACTTCTTTCTTGAAGGCTCCAACCTTCTTCCATAGGAACATAAATGTATATGGTTAACAAAGGATATTCAAGGCTTCTTTTCGAAGAAGACTTATTCTAGAGTCAAACTAAACACATGCTGCTTATCATGGATGTTACTTCCAATGAAGAACATGGACAAATACTTCATGGTATTCAGAAATTATTCAATGGATCATATAGTCTGGGATTATCTCCCTGTTACGAGGGAAACATTCTGTATGGCCAAGGGTAAACCACAACAGACGGGTATGACTACAGAAATCAACTCAATTCCATGGTATGCTATATAAACTAATTTGCAAGATAAGAAAGAGGCCTACCTCGATCCAACGTTTGATGGAGTTCCACCATTGAGCACTTTGACCCAAAGCTTTGTACCTGCAATAAGTTCTCAACGAAAAATAAAAGAAAGTATCTAGTGATAATGTAAAAGGGGTTAGAACATTAGATAGCATAATCCATTAATAAACATTACAAACATGCCCATGGATAAAAATCATATATTTGCACGATACCAATAGCACGAGAAAGGAGTATTTCTATTAATAATTGATCAACATAAATGCCAGCATTGCAGACTTCCGTGTTGGCACAACTTGAAACCAAGGAACTAAGTTCCTTCCAACTGGGTCTACACCAATTCAATCCTCCACCAAAGGAAAGCTCAAAAGAGAGATACAATGAGGTTCTCTCAACAATAGGGAAAGATCTTGGGGCATGAACACTGTGTTCAGACTTGAAGGAAAAATTGATGCAGACTCAATATGAAGTAACTTCTCCAAAGTAACTTTGCTCTCAAAGTTGAATTCTTTCTCCTCCTTTCCATAGCTCGAAATTGTGTTCTTATAGCCTTCAAAATGAAATTGAGGGACCGAGTCAGAACGTTTCCAGTATATGGAAAGCCAAGGATGAGAGATCTCTTATCGTGATATGGAAACCCAACTCCATTTTTGTATTTTCTGGCACAAATCTTGATGTACACGGGCTATAGTGCAGCAGCCTGCATATATGTTTTTTGTATAGATGATACGGTGCGTATATGTGGAAAAATGTTTATTTTTAGCTCTGGATTTGTCAAAAAAGGGATGATAAGTCTACATAGGGAAATGGAAAAAGGCCCTCTGTGCAAGATAGCAATGGTGAGGCAAATCTTGCTATAACACTCCCTCCTAATCCCAACTTCATGCATGAATGAGAAATATGCATACTCTTCTTTTGTAATTATGTGATCAACTCCTTCCATCTGAGAGATTCCATGCTTCCATCTGTCACATCTCTCTTTTATTTCTACAAAGTGTTACAAGAATGTTCTGGTTTCCTTTTGATTTCTGAATTCCTTCGAGTTTGACTCCTCTGAGTTTCTTAAGTTTTTTTCTATCTTCTCTAATTGATTCCCATCTGAAAATTATGTCATCCTTATAAATTTCTTCTATGACAACTTCCACAAGGATTTTTCATGAAAAATATTTCACAAGGGTACCTACCCAAAATGTTAGGAACCTAACCCCTCATGTAGTTAGAATAATATATTTCAATGTAATAAAGGTCAATATTATAAGGCATAGCAACAAGGAAGAATAATTTGAATGTAAGAAGACCGAATAGAACTTTTGCTTCTATAAGGATCTTCCTCTAGATGGTTCTTTTGATAGGAATATTTAATATAAATAGGAGTCGAGGGTATGAGAACTTTTGTCTTGGATATTATTGTAATAGAGCTCTGCTCTACTGGACTTTTCCCCCTCGAAGAGGCAAGTGAACATTTCTCTTAGTAATCTAAGTGATCTTTCTGGTGTTATTCTGGTATCATTTTGGTATTATTGTGGTGTTGTTCTAGTTATATTGTTGTTCATCTACCATTTCTAGCATTTCATTTCTATTCTGCATACTTTTTATATATGGAATATTACAAGTGGTATCAGAGCACTTTCCTTGACAGAAAGTTGTGGCTTAATTGTTTTCAGGGTAGAGACGTATTCTGACGTCTTTAAGCTACAAATATCTGTTGTTACATGCATAAACCCTCAGTCGAGGATTCATACACATAGGAAATACAGGTAGTAATTAAGCACACATCTCTTGGCCACCCTTGTAACCCCTGTTGGTACCCCTTAGAGTGGTAGCGCATCATAAAACACCTATATATGGATTGACCTATATTTTTTGAAGCCCTCTTTAGATAAACTGATCGGTCTCTTGAATCCTATAGTTCCACCAAGAACAACACTTGGGAAGATACTCTCTATTACCTGGGTAGTCGGGTAGTACAACTAAGGGCATAGACTAGTCTCCTTAGTTGGTGCCCTGAGATATTGGGTCGAGTACTACTATTGGAACATGCATGTATATTAGAGAGATATAACACAGGGAAAACCCTTGCCTCTAGAACCCTTGAATACCTAACCTTTGGGGATGGAAATAAAAAAACAAAACATACAAGATCTATTGCAGCACAACTGTGTTCGAGTTGCCAAATCACTACGCATTTCTTCTTGATTAAGCATTTGGGAATTTCATCACTGCATTGCACCATTATTTGAAACATATTCCATTGGATTTATTTCTTCACCCTTATCACGTTCATACCTAGCATTTTTCAGAATTTTCTTTTACCTCACCCGCCCCTTTCCGGTTCCCTCCTGATCATGGCCCATACCCATATACAAGACTTGGAAGCTCGCTTCAATACCTTGCAATCAAATTTCACAGAGACCCAACAATAAGTGAAACAACTCAGTGCCAATATTTCCACCATCAATAAAAACATGCATTCCTTCATCACTTCCTCAATCAAGGAACTCAAAGAAGACCTCAAACGAGACATTAATACCCATCTTGAATCCGTCGCTTAGATGATAGACACCAAACTACATATGCCCCTTTATCTGACCTATATTTTCATATCAAAGATGCTTCCTCTCATTCCCATAAGTTTCAACACCATCACTTTCAGCGTGACCTACACCTTCCACGTGTGGATGTGACCAAATTTGATGGCTTGGATCCCACTAGTTCGGTAACTCAAACGGAACATCATTTCTCTTTGTGTGACATTATAGATGAGTTGGCCAAACTCCGGTATGGTGTTCTCCATCTAGATCAAGAACGTTGGAAATGGTGTACATGGAGAAAAATTGTCCGTCAAGGGTATGTTGCTTGGACACACTTTGTGGCAAAGATTTATGAACAATCTGACACTGACACCAACCATTTAGGCCATTTGAAAAAGTTCAAAACAATATGGCACAATGAAAGACTTTATAACTTCTTTTGAGTGACTGTATTTTCATACAGAGGGCATGTGTGATGCTTTGTTTCGAGAATGTTTTATCAGTAGCCTCAAGGATGACATTCGTGCCCATGTCCTTATGGCTCGTCCTTAGAGTTTGGTGGAGGCTACTAAAAGAGATAAGGAAGCACAAAAGGTTGTCTCTTCTCAAAACTAGAAACCCTCCTTTATTCCTCACACTCCAGTAAATCCCACTCCTCCTTCTACTCCACTAAAGATCCAAAAATTGACCAGGGCCAAAATGGCTAAATGCCAACTCAAAGGACTTTGTTATAATTGTGATCACAAATATTTTTTGGGACACAAGTTGAAGGAACAAAATATTTTTATGGCCATCTCGGAGGATGTTTCAGAAGAGGATGTTGAATCTCCCCTTGTGTCTGTGTCACCTGAACCCACTAACATAACCCCTCCCTCAGGCCTTCTCGAAGTCGAACCGATCATTTCCCTTAATGCTCTCATTGGCTTCTCTTATCCCCAAAACCTCAAGATAATTGGCTATATCAAGCATAGGAAGGTCATCATTCTTGTTGATATTGGAAGAACCCATAATTGTATTCATTTCCACATTACCCAAGAAACTAATTGATATATCTGTCCAGACAATAATTTCCAATGGAGGTTCCATGAAATGTGGAGGGCATTCTGAAAATGTGCGTCTCCAAATTGGTGACTACCATCTAAAATCTCATATGTTTTCTATCAACATGGGTCATTGTGACATTGTGTTGGGTGCAGAATGGCTAAGAAATTTGGGTCCCATTCTCATGGATTTTAAGGAATTAACCATGCAATTTAACCAGGAGGGCCAACTATATAAGTTCCAAGGCCTTACCATCAGTTCCCCTGAGATCATTAGTTCCCATCTCATGGAAAAGCTACTCAAAACAACTAAGACACCCTCTGTGCAACATGAACTCCAATCCATCCTCTCTAAACATCAAGTGGTTTTTTCCACTCCCCAAAGAATCCATCCTTCCCATGGTGTTCATGATCATTCCATTCCCCTTGTCCCCAGAATCCTTCCTCCCAATATTCTTCCCTATTGTCACCCCTTTTCCAAAAAAAATGAAATTCACAAAATGGTTCAAGAAATGCTTAACGCAGGTGTTATCCACCCTAGTATAATCCCCTACTATTCTCCTATGGTCATGTTTGTTGATAAATAAGGTTCTTGGCGCATGTGTCCTCACTTCTGCACTATCAACAAAATCACCATTAAAGACAAATTTCCCATTCTTGTCTGTGATGACCTCTTGGATGAATTGAGTGGTGCCCAATTATTTACTACATTGGATCTTCATTCTGGCTACCACTAGATCTGTATGAAAGAGGTAGACATTCCCAAGACTGCCTTTCAAACTCATGAGGGCCACTATGAGTTTTTGGTCATGCCCTTTGGCTTGTGTAATTCTCCCTCTACTTTCCAAAGCCTCATGAATCATGTCTTACATCCTGTTCTCCATCCTTTTGTCTTAGTTTTCTTTGATGATATCCTCATATATAGAAAAACATGGAGAGACCATCTTGCTGATGTGGATCGAGTTCTCCATCTACTCTCTCAGCACCAATGTTTTCTGAAACAATCTCAATGTCCTTTTGGCGCCTCAAAAGTGGAGTACATGGGTAATCTTGTTGGAAAGGTTGACATCAGGGTGGATCCTAAAATGATTAAATTTATGCAAGAATGGACTCACCTAAAGAATCTCAAAAGCTTGTGTGGATTTCTACGCTTAATAGTTTATTATCGCAAGTTTGTTAATAATTATGGAAATATTGTGACACCTCTCACTGCACTCCTTAAAAATAATTCTTTCACTTGGACTCCAACAGTTGCTCAGGATTTTCAAACCTTGAATATGGCCATGTGCACCACTCCTGTCCTGTCCCTTTCTGATTTAAAAAATACCTTCGCCCTAGAATGTAATGCTTCAGGGAAAGGAATTAGCAATGTCCTTATGAAAGAGGGTCGGCCTTTGGCCTTTACCATCAAACAATTGTATGAATAAAATTTGGGCAAATCAATATATGAAAAGGAAACATTGGATATTTTTCATGTGGTTGATCTTTAGCGCATGTATCTATTGGGGATACACTTCCAAATTAATACCGATCATCAAAGCCTCAAGTATTTTCTAGAACAACACATTTCCTCCCCAAAGAAAAAAAAATGGGTGACTAAGCTCTTTGGATATTATTATGGGATGATTTACAAGAAAGGAAAAGACAATGTGGTTTCAGATGCACTTTCTCGAAAATATGAAGATGAACGGTCCCATTTTTCTCTCTCGTTTATTGTACCAGATTAGCTCCAAGTCGTTTTCCAGGAATAACCACACGATCCCAAACGTTCGCATCTGATACAATAATTGCAATCCAATTCTCCAGTTTCCCCAGGGTACTCTTGGCTCCAAGATGAGATTTGATACAAAGGTCATTTGTATTTAAGTAAACAGTCAAAACTTAAATCCACGGTACTTTATGAGATTCATGCTACACCCACAGTTGGGCACTCCAGGCTTACCAAAACCTATGACAGGGTCAAATTTTCATTTTTCTGGGATGGTATGAAGCAATACATTCATAATTTTGCATCTAAATGTGATGTGTGTCAACACAACAAGGTCGAAATAGTCAAATCTCCTGTCGCACTACAACCACTTCCGATTCCACCTACTATTTAGGGGGATATCTCTATGGATTTTATTCCAGGCTTACCTAAATTGGGAAATAAATCAGGAATCATGGTGGTAGTTGATCATCTTTCCAGGTATGCTCATTTTTTTTCTCTTCAACACCCATTTATAGCATCCATTGTGGCTCAATTTTTCATGGATCAGGTCTTCAAGATTCATGACATGCTGCATTCTATTATTTTTTATCGTGACCCAAATTTCACCAACAATTTTTAATAATAATTGTTCAAGCTACAAGGCACCCAATTACATCTCAACACAACTTATCATCCCCAGACTCATGGTAAAACTGAAGTTGTCAACAAGAGTTTGGAAACATATTTGAGGTGTTTTTCCTCGGAGAAAAAAAATCAGTGGGCTCAATGGTTACCACTAGTTGAATGGTGGTACAACACTTCATACCATACAGTTACTCGCATGACTCCTTTTGAAGCGATATATGGAAAAAAACCACCTTCAATTCTCTCATATTTTCCAAGTGTATTGAAGGTCCATGTGGTTGACCAAACTCTTACAATTTGAGAGGCTATTCTTCGTACCCTGAAAGAGAATTTGGTCATGTCCCAGAATTGCATGAAGCAACAAGCAGATCAAGGTTTCTATGAACGTCAATTTTCATAAGGGGATCAGGTGTTTCTTCGACTGCAACCTTACAAGAAAAATTCCTTCAAGGCAGACCATTGTCAGAAACTGGTGCCAAAATTTTATGGTCCTTATACTGTTATCAAGCATTTGGGATAGGTGGCCTATCAGTTAGCGTTGCCCAGTCATTCTAAGCTACATCTTGTCTTTCATGTTTCTTGCTTAAATAAGGTGATTGGAACTAAGTTCCAAACGCAAACCAAACTTCTTGAGTTGGACGAAGAAGGCTCCATTTGGCTATAGCCAGAAGCCGTTTTGGACCAGCGTCAGCGTCTCCTGTGTCAGTGAACCATCAAGGAAGTGTTAGTGGAGTGGAAATATACAACCCCAACAGATGCCACTTGGGAACCAACTACCATTCTGCAACAATTTCCACATCTCAAGCCTTGAGGACAAGGTTTTTTTTAAGGGGTAGGACATGTTAGGGACCTAACCCCTCACGTAGGTAGAATAATATATTCTGATGTAATAAAGGTCAATATTATAAGGCCTAGAAATAAGGAAGAATAAGTCAAATGTAAGAATACATAATAGAAACTTCTTCTTCTAGAAGGATCTTCCTCTAGATGGTTATTTTGATAGACATATTTAGTATAAATAGGAGTCGAGGGTATGAGAACTTTTGTCTTGGATATTATTGTAATAGAGCTATGCTATGTTGGAGGTTGCCCCATCGAAGAGGCAAGTGAACATTGCTCTCAGTAATCTAAGTGCTCTTTCTTGTGTTATTGTGGTATCATTTTGGTATTATTGTGGTGTTGTTCTAGTTATATTGTTGTTCATCTGCCATTTCTAGCAGTTCATTTCTATTATGCATACTTTTTATATATGTAATATTACATGGAACAACAACAACAAAAATAAACATGAATATCTATCTCGAGGAGATGTTTGTTCAATTTCGTAACAAGTACAATAAACATTTATATCAATAGTATTCATATGCATTCAAGTATTCATTGCTCCTATCAATAATAGAATATTTCAAAGATTTCTTTCACAATATGTAATGTAGTAACTATCACCTTTGTTATAAAAAATATTTGAAGCTTAACAATTTAATCAAACTTGGAACCTGAAGCCTCAACTGAAATGCATGGTTAAATTGTTCTTTTGAATGCATTGAACCCAATATTATAGCTTGAACAAGATCTCTAGTACTTTCCATGTAAAAACACTCATGTTTTGTTAGATGATATAACTTAAATAACATATACAAGTGAATACCTTTGAAACCTTGTAGCATCGTCCAACTTGTCTTCCAATCTGAAACTAGATACCATATTGACAAGAAGACATTAGAAACTCAATCAAAATATTCTATGATTAGAACAAGATAAAAACTCTAAAATCTCAACTTTGATCACATAATCAATTTGACCAGAAGTCAACCTTTGACTTTGACTTTGACCAACCAACATTTGACTTTGACTTTGACCAAAGATTCAAACATAATTTTTTTGCTAGATGAGAGTAACAAGAGGTGCGTTAGTATAGGGCTTAGTGGGGTGTCAAGGAATTAGGTCAAATGCTTCACCAGAAGTTCCCAAACACAAGGGTTAGGTTTTGTTGCAGCTGCATAGTCAGAAAACCTAGCTACAATTGTAACTAGTGCCATAACGAGCAGAAAAACTAACTTCCCAATATATCTTCCAGTGGTTATATTGTCTGGAGATAGTGTGGCTCCATAACCTATTATAAATAAAGGGATGTGCTCATTTTTCCATATACAATATAGTGATATTGTCACCCAACCATAGGCATGCACCCACCCCTGAGCACGATAACCTTGAGAGACAAAATAATTTCAGTAGCAGATCAATAGCCAACCAAGGCTAGTACACCTTTGACCAAGTGTAGTGCACCAAGAAAGAATAAACAGAAACTAAGAAAAAATTTCAAATCATATCCAATAGACCAAGTCCAACCAAAAGCAAAATTCTAGTTCCAGCAATTGCAGCTGCACTCCTTCCCCCAAACTTGCGCACCACTAGTCCTTATGGAGTTGTAAGAGTGAAAGTGACAAATGAGATCTAATGCCCTATATTTATATTTCTCTATCTCACTTGACTAGAATGACTTCTCTTTATGGAGGTTAATAACTCAATATTAAATATTCTCTTGATCTGACTTGTCTCCTAGGGTTATTATCCAACATTTTAGGGTTTATCCTGCTTCCCGGAATATTATAGTCTTGTCAAAGGTTACATGTGGAGATTAATACCTCCTGCAGGTACCATAATATCAACACATAGTGCTCCTTGGTATGTCTTTCTTCCAAATATTTCTCCTTTAATTTTGGAAAAATAATGAAAATATTGATAATATTGAATACCTTCTTAATATATAAAACCTTTATGAAAAGGGTTTAGATTGAATCACCATACCCTTCAAATTCTCATATTCTAAATAATACATTGGTTACAAAGTATTCTTCTCCTCCATAATGTTCATCTTTATCTCTCTCTTGCATGTATCTCCCCTGCACATTTTTGAAAAATATTGAAATAGTGAATAGCTTTTTAGTATTTAAAGGACTTTATGAAATTTGATTCCCAGTCTTTTTTTAATTGTTTAAAAAAAATCGATATCTCTTTTTAACTTTTTCGGCACGATGATGCATTTATGTAAGATGCACCATTTCATCCATATTACATTACGTACTCTTGCATCCATATTAAATGATGCACCGGTGCATCCATATTACATGAATCATCGTTGCATCCATATTATATGACGCACCAATAAAATATAATTGTTTTTTATTAAAAAAATCACGAAACACAGTGTGGCTAATTTTTCAACGCACTGATGCTTATTATTAATATGAAAATCAGTGTGTTTTTGGTTTATAAGCACACTGAGATGCTTTTAAAGTTATTTAAATTTTTATTTGCACATAAAATAGTATATTCATCTCAAATTAGTTTTTAGGATGAATTCACATGACTTACAATACTTCAATATACATTTTACTTTTTGCATCCCCTTATTCTTAAAAATTAATTTCAAAACTATGTTCAAACTCAGATTGTGGTATGTGTTGGATTATTGAGAGGGGGGGTGAATCAGTAATAAAGAAATTGTTAGGAACAAAATACCAATATAGCATAGAAAAACCTCAGAAAAAGTACTCAACGCCTTAAAAAAGAGATAATTTCAGATAATAAGCCTCTTCGAGAGGGAAACCTCCTTTTACCCCACTTAAATGTTCAAGTACAAGATGATTCAAAATGAAAATGTCTCCTTGGTATATATAGGAGACGAGGAGGTATAATTACAACTAATGGCCTAAAGCCGACATAAATAAAATAGCATTACTAATATAATATGCCCCAATTAAGGGGTAATGAGCCAATACTAGGGATTAACATGCCCCTCCCCTTGAGACAAGTGTTGTCCGCAACGCTTGAGTAACTTTGGATGCTTCTGTATAAAAGACTCATATTCCCAAGTGGAATCTTCAGCCGGTAGTTTCCTCCATTTAATGAGATACTCTGAAATGGATCTATTCCTCAGCTGGTGAATTGTTGTGTCAGTGATGGCTTCAGGTTCCAATTTGATTTTTCCTTCCTCATCAAGTTCTGGAAATATAGTTTGAACCAGGATCTTGTCGCCTATAACATTCGTTAAGCATGAAACATGGAAAACTAGGTGTACTCATGAAGATGCATGAAACTCTAATTTGTATGCCATAGTACCAATCTTTTGCAACACCTTATAAGGGCCATAGAACTTTGGTGATAATTTATTATCCTTCTTGGATTTCTTGAGGGACATCTGTTTGTATGGTTGTAGTCTTAAAAACACCCAATCCCCTACTTCAAAACTTGTTTCACTATGATGTTGATCTTCTTGTTGTTTCATGCGATCTTGTGCCATGGTCAGGTTGTCCTTTAAGATTTGTAGAACTTGTTGTTGATTCTCGATGTGATCTTCCACTACTTGAACCTTAGATTTTTATTTTAGAGAAGAAGTGATGGAAGGAGGGTGGTATCCATAAAGTTCCATAAATGGTGTCATTTTTGTTGCAGTATGAAAGGAAGTGTT
>ML784768.1:29251-69678 GCA_009831015.1 Picea engelmannii | reverse complement strand
TTCAAGTACAAGATGATTCAAAATGAAAATGTCTCCTTGGTATATATAGGAGACTAGGAGGTATAATTACAACTAATGGCCTAAAGCCGACATAAATAAAATAACATTACTAATATAATATGCCCCAATTAAGGGGTCATGAGGCAATATTAGGGCTTAATAGAAATTGAATCATTTTTAACCATATAATCCGAATGTTATATCAATGTACCATTATCATCAAATAACTGCAGAGTAAATAAGCAATGAACAAATGAACAATCATACACATACACAATACACTAGTGTTTTATGTGGAAATCCAAAGAGGGAGAAAACCACATAATGATTTTTCTTATATGTCTTGAAGAATTACATTCACTGGAAGCACCAACTTCCTTTTTTTTCTAGCTGCAACTGGAAGGAGGCTCCAACCCCCTTGTTTCTCAAGATATAACCTGAGGGAATCTCAAACTTCCCTATTCTCTGGCTACAACCAGAACGTGGATACAACCACCTAGCCTTTCCCCATCGAACCGGCCTGAAGTAGAAGTAGAATGATGGAACCAGAGTCACACTATCACTGTGAGATATACCGATGCAAACATGTAAAAATAAACCTAAACCATGCATCAACCATGCATCAAACTGTACCTCAACCTGTAATCAACATGTACCATAAACAAGTGAATCAACCATGCACTAACCTCTACCAAACAACATGTAATCAACCTGTACCATAAACAAATGCATCCAACCATGTACCAAGTATGTACCAATCATGTGTCAGCTACTCATCAACTATGACTCATCAATATGTACCAAAATCATCAACTATACACCTCATGTATGTGCCAACTCATCCACTACTTGTCTCAACCATGTACCCATCATGTACCTTAACCAAAATCCCTCATCAATTTCATCATCCAAATATGATTTGTAACTCTGTAATAGAACTGGTGTATATAATCACATACCTACAAACCTTCCTTAAGTTTAACAAAAAGAGACTAGCATTTTAATCAAACTTTTCTTTAGTCTGACATGACTAGTTTGGGATTAGTCAAAAACCCTAACTTGAAGTAATCATAACTATGTACCTGTAATGAATAAATATATGAAAATAATACACAATGTTCTTCAGTTCATTTTATGAAATTCCTCCGGGTGTCACTACTTGGAACCTCTTAGAAAAGGAGTTATAGAAATAATGAAACACCTTTCTGAATTATGGCTTATTCTAGAGATCGACCTTGTAGAGTGTGACCCACACAAAATATTTTTTGAATGGATCTTAGAAAGCATCATCAAAAGAATTTATCATACCTTGAATTTTGGCCTTCTTTTCTTCACCTTCCCTCTGAAATTCTGCTTAGATATCCTTTGGTTATCTCAGTCACCTATAGATATTCAATATGTTCAAGTGTGATGTAAAATGAGAGAGCCATGCCTTTTATTTATACTCTCCAAGTAGCTTCCTTAAAAGCGTCTTCTAGGTCACTTTGCCCACTTTCTTTATTTTAAGGTTAACCCACTTCTAATTTCTCCATTAAATTTATTATTTAAATAATTTATTTTGTATTCATTTTGAATTATAGTACACTCATCACTTCACTTTATTATTTTCCTTCTAAAATCTCTCAAACCTGTTTGACTACTTGGACCTTTTTGGGCTTCTAGGTGACATATGAGGGTCCTCCAACTTCGTAAGACCATAACTCTCAAACCGTGAGGATTTATGTGACGTTCCACATACCACCGAAAATGGCATGACATATACTATCCATATAAAGTAATATTACCTACAAATATATCAAAACACATAACATTATACATCAAAAAAACTTGGGATCATTACCCAAACCTTTGTGCTACTGAAATTCACTACCAGAATTTATTCAAAGGTTGCCATCAATAAAAAACAACCTTAAGCAATAATATCCCCCTTTGGAATTGATGGAAACACTCATATGGAATACTGAAATCATTTCATGCAATACTGAAGTCATATCACTCATGATCCCCCTGTAACCATGCCTCTATCCTTTGCATATCTGTGACCATTTCTCCCCCTAGAATCATGCCTCTGTCCTCTACATCTGATAAACCTCTCCCCCTTTATCATCAATGGAAGAGGTATATTTCCATCCGGGGTTGCTCCCCCTAATTGAACTATCCTCTTTATGGTGCTTCCTCGTGTACATCTAAGACATATAAGATAAGCATTCAAAAGAATTCATTTTGGAGTAGAAATAACTATGAATCTATGGGGAAGATACTCAAAGGGTTCCATTGGAAGTGGTTTTGTAAAGATGTCTGCCACTTGTTCTTTTGTTCCCACATACTCAACTCTAATGTTCTTTTCTACAACATGTTCCTGTAGAAAGTAATACTTGATTGGAATGTTCTTCGTCTTGGAGTACATCAACAGGTTCTTTGAGATACTAATCGCGCTTGTATTATAAAAATAGATTGTAATGGGCTCATCATACACAACCTGTATATCTGTCAGAGTTTCTTTCATCCAAAAAACCTGTGTACACCATGATGTTGTTGAAATATACTATGCCTCAGATGTATATAGAGATATTCATGATTATTTCTTGCTTAGCCATGATACTAAACAGTCACCCAAGTAGAACGTTGCTCCACTGGTGCTTCATCGGTCATCAATACAACTTGCCCAATTTGCATCTATGTAGGCAATAAGAGATAGATCATTTCCTTTTGGATACCATAATCCAAACTCTTCTCTTCCTTTGAGATATCAACAAATCCTCTTCACTGCTAACACATGTGATTCCTTTGGTGCTGCTTGAAATTGTTCCACCTATCCAAATGCCTACATTACATTTGTTTTAGATGATGTCACATATAGTAGGCTACCAATCATTGACCTGTATTTCCTTTGATCTGTAGACTTTGAATCATCATCTTTTATTAACTTGCAACGGGTTTGAATGGGAGTGATAATTGGTTTGCAATATTCTATTATGGACCTCTTTATCATTTCTTTGATATACTTGGTTTGAGAAAGAAAAATTCCTTGGTTTCTTTGATGTATCTGAAGTCCCGAAAAGAAGGATATTTCTCCAAGTAATGACATTTCAAATTCATTTTGCATATACTTTGCAAATTTATAGTTTAACCTATCATCATCACTACCAAAAATAATATCATCAACATAAAATTCAATTAATAAATACTATCTTGACTGACCTTGATGTAGAGGTTTTTGTCTGCACTTCATTTTCTAAACCATGCATGTCGTAGAATTTATTTAGTTTAGAGTACCATGCTCTAGGAGCCTGTTTTAGACCATACAAGAACTTCTTTAATTTACAAACATAATATGTGTTCTCTGAAAACTAAAATCCTTCTGGTTGTTCAATGTAGACTTCTTCTTCAAGTTTCCCATTCAAAAAAGCTTATTTTACGTCCATCTTATACACTTTAATATTTTTGGAGCATGAATAAGCTAAAACAAATCACATTGCTTCCATTCTGGAAACTTGGGAAAATGTCTCTTCAATGTTGATTCCCTCAACATGTGCATATCCTTTACATACCAATCTATCTTTGTTCCTTGTAATATGTCCATATTCATTCAATTTATTCCTGTAGACCCACTCTGTGTCGATCACATTCTTATCCTTTGGTGTTGGAACCAATTCCCAAGTGTCATTTTTCTCTATTTGATCTAATTCTTCATCCATGGCCTTGTTCCAAAATTCATCCTTGCTGGCCTCTTAAAAATAGGTTGGTTCAATCGTAGATGTGAGTTCTAGGTGCATCTGTTCTGGTGAACAAATTCTTCTTCTAGTCTCAACTCCTGTGTCTTTGTTTCCGATAATCTGATCCAAAAGATGATTCTACTGTACTTGTCTGCTAGGTGTTTTTGGAGTTACTTGTTGAACTTTCTCTTCTGTTTCTAACGGATCCTCTTCGTCTTCCCCTTCTTTTTCATATTTTTTTCTTCTTCATAAAGTTGTTCCATTGATTCATTTTATTCTTCCTTTAATTCTTGGCTACCTATTTCATCAATTCCTACGTTGATGCTTTCCACCACTTTGTTCAATCTCAGGTTGTAACACTTGTATTCTTTTCTTGTACTTGAGTAACCAACAAGTACTCATTTCTCCACATGAGAGTCAAACTTTCTCATTCTAACATCTTCTCTTTTGATGTAGCATTTGCTTCCAAAAACTATGAAGTTCTTTACATTTGCTGGTATTCTTTTCCATAGCTCGTAAGGAGTTTTGTCAATGTTGTTTCTGAGCATTAATTTGTTTTGAATGTGAACTTTTGTATGCACTTCTTGTGCCCAAAAAATATCTTTCAATTTGGAATCCATTAGCATTGTTCAAGCCATTTCCTATATTGTCCTATTCTTTCTTTCAACAACCCCATTCTGTTGAGGTGTCCTAGCAACAAAGAATTGCCTTTTTATTCCATGACTGCTACAGTAGTCCCTAAATTAGTTTGAAGTGAACTCCCCTCCATTATAATATCTCAAGCATTTGATTTTTGAATCGATTTCATTTTCAACAATTTCCTTGTAGATATTGAAGTTTTCAAAAGCTTCTGACTTATTCTTGAGAAAGCAAATTGTAGTCATTCTTGTATAATCATCAACTAATAAGATAAATTATTTCTCACCTTTTAATCCCTTTGTTGTAGTTGGTCCAACTAGATTGGTATGAACAATTTCCAGTGGTCTTGTCGTTGAATATTACTTTGATTTGAACCTGGTCTTTGTTTTCTTTCCTTGTTGACAATGCTTGCATAAAGTGTTGGTTGGTTTCGTGATCTGGAGCATTTCTCGGAATGATTCTCTTTTGCTGACTTTGACAAGGTTATCAAAATGTATGTGACCCATTCGTTTGTGCCATATACAAATTTCATCTTCCTTTCCTAGACAGCATTTTCATTTCCAATTTAACTTTACACATATATGTTAGTTGAAGTTCTCAGAATTGTAATAATCAATTTTCCTGGACATTATTTTCTTATCTCCCACTTTTTCGAATCAAAAGAAAAATTTATGACCTTGGTCACACATTTGACTCACACTTAGAATATTATGTTTCATATCTCATACTAGTAGAACATTTTCTTCCTTTGTATTCTTATTCCCAATTCTGACTATGCCTTTTCCAATGATTTTGGTTGAATCATCATTTTCGAAGGAGACTGATCTGTATCATTCCTTTCGTAATGTAAGAAACCTATTTCTATCACCTATCATGTGTTTTGAACACCCATTGTCAACATACCTGTTAGCGTTAGAAGTCACCCCTGGATTGCAACAGGGGCAGAGCCTAACGCCCATCAGTTTAATGTCACGATAGTTTTTTATAGGTGATCGAATGGAGATAAAGGCTCGAGGAGATATCACTCTAACTCAGGGACTGGGTCTAGCATGTATGGGACAAAGAGGTCTTGATCCAACTTCAGCCAGTGGGTTGATTAAAAGATGAGTAGGTGGAAGACTTGATAAGAAAGGTGAACAAACAGCTTTGGGCAACAGGCTTTCAGCGGTTTGTGGAGGAAAGACACTGAATGCAAGATCCTCTTGGTTCAGGGTCTCAAGAAACTGACAGGGGACTTGACTGGATCTGCCAATTCCAAGTCGCTCAGTGCTGGGAAAATCACAAGAACTGATTAGAAATGACATAATTGTTACAGTGATCCAACCTAAATCATCCTATAACAGCTATAGATCGACTGGATCCTCCAATTCTGAGCTGTTCTAACACAGTTTAACAAAGACATAAAAGAAACTGGCATTCATAAGACAAGAAGTCTCAAAAGTTCATACATAACCAGAGTATCAATGCTTCATTAAATATTTACAACCGGGAGCTCTTCTCGACCATCGATCCTTTGAAAAATATCAAAACTAAGTATATATACTCCTAAAACATTTGCCCAATAGAGGCGTCTTAGACTTTCAGGATGGGGCATCTCTTCAATCAAATCTGGCCTGCACTCCTCTGTCATACGTCACCTTAACTCTGCACGGCTCATGCTAAGGGGTAGTTGATCCCTTAAATGTCGAATTAGTGTGCACAGACTTCCCTAGTGAGTCGAGGACGTCGGCATGGATTCTGTGGGAAAACCAATACAGAGGACCATCTCGGGCAGACTTCCTACTGGGACATCCATAACTCACAATTAATGAGTGAGGCAAGGTTTCAACCACCCTCTCTCTTCTTCATTCACTCCGAGCAGGTATCACGATTTAGATCAAGTTGAACTGGAACCTGGAGAACACAGTGATCCCTTCTGCAGCTAAACCCGACGCTTCGGCCCTTTGCGCAGTTCATTCTATCACCCCCAAGTGATCACGGTCTATGACCCTGTGCCTATCTTCAAAGGCACTTTCGACATTTCTCTTTTCGTGGATAGGAGGAGGCTTCTCCTTATGCTTCAAAGTTACGATAGGTGAAACAACGACATGGCTTGATCATGCACCACGCATCCCCTTGGATGGACGACTGAGATCTTCTCGGTAATACTGTGGGCCTGGGTCCTGGACGCCTTCGGCACTTCGCGTCTCGCGGCTGGGAGGAGCTAGTCCTTATACTTCAAAGTCGCGATGGGAGAGAAGGCGAGGAGCCTAATCACGCACCACGTGTCCCTCTGGATGGACGGCCTTGATCATCTCAGCAATATTGTGGGCCCGGGTCCAGGACGCCTTCGGCACTTCGCGTCTCGCAGCTGGGAGGAGCTAGTCCTTATGCTTCAAAGTCGCGATGGGAAAGAAGGCGAGGAGCCTAATCGCGCACCATGTGTCCCTCTAGATGGACGGCCTTGATCATCTTAGAAATACTGTGGGCCCGGGTCCAGGACGCCTTCGGCACTTCGCGTCTCGCGGCTGGGAGGAGCTAGTATGCTTCAAAGTCGCGATGGGCGAGAAGGCGAGGAGCCTAATCGCGCACCACGTGTCCCTCTGGATGGACGGCCTTGATCATCTCAGCAATACTGTGGGTCCGGGTCCAGGATGCCTTTGGCACTTCGCGTCTTGTGGCTGGGAGGAGCTAGTCCTTATGCTTCAAAGTCGCGATGGGCAAGAAGGCGAGGAGCCTAATCGCGCACCATGTGTCGCTCTGGATGGACGGCCTTGATCATCTTTGGCGATACTGTATAGCTCTTTTTATCGTCGGTGCCCTCCACATGTAACCGTTGGCTAGGGCTTAAGTGCTAGTGCCTCTCGCAACTCGCGACCTCGCGAGTTGGAGCGTCGAACCTTGGAATTATCCCTCCGCGAAATCCCGAGAGGCGATGACTCTTTTCCTTTCCAAAATTCTCATGACTCGCGATCTCGTGCAACCAAAGGATATGGTCCACCCTCTGAACTCACGAACCCCGAGTTCAAGAAATGAACCCACGCATCAACTGATCACAATCAACGACCCTCGTTACTTCATGAGTTCTCCACGGAGAATTCTGACCGCTCACCTCTTTGAAAACTTCTGCGCTATACTTGGCGTGACTCGGCTGACTACGATTACCCACCAACCGTTGATCTACTTCACAAAATAGACCTTGGATGTTGCCAATGACATCTTGCCCGCTCGCTTGACTTGCTATTTGGAAAAAACAGGGATTCTCCCGCGTTGCGCTTGAGCATTCCGTGCAACTTGCAGACCCGAATGCTCTCGAGCCCATGAGAATAATTATCGCTAACATTAGGCTCCATGGGGGATAGAGTAATCCCTGTGATTCTCTAAGAACTTCCTCTGCAGCTTCAGTGCCTTGCTATTGGGCTATGGAGTCACCTACTAAGCCGAAACACTAAAAAAAAACAAAGAACGGAAAAGGCAATATTTACAAGACATAGGAGCCACCGAGGGCTCAGACAAAACATTTCTTCAAAAAATGCCCATTCACTGGGCTGAAAACTTCTTTACCCTCCAAATACTGCAACCTGTACGTGTTATTTGAGAAGGTCTCAGAGATCCTGAAGGGGCTGATCCATAGGGATTCAAATTTGTCGTGCTTGCCCTTGTCTTGCTTAGGAGCATCCCATTTCAGTATCAGGTCCCCTATTTGGAGCTCCTCCTTCTTGGATTTCTTATCAAAAAACCTGCTTGATCATCTGTTGATGGTCTTGAATTCTATCCACTGTCTTCTTCCTAGCTTGCTGGACTTCCACTAGCTGATGAATCCTTCTAATCATGTCATCAGGTTCCTCCTGATGGTCCTGGAGGAATTTCGCTACAGGGATGGCTAACTGAGAGGGGAAAATAGCCTCTGCTCCATAGACTAATTGGAAAGGAGAGACACTGATAGATCTCTTCGTGGTCACTCGATCGACCCATAGAGCGAATTTTAATTTGGAATGCCAGGCCTTCTGGTTGTCTTCCAACAGCCTTTTGATGATCCTTATCAGGATTTTGTTGGAGGATTCTTCTAAACCGTTGCCTTGTGGATAATACGGGGTGGAGTGAATCAGTTTGATCCCGAACTATTCACAGAACTTGGCTAATGGTTCAGACCCGAAAGCGGCTGCATTATCAGTGACAATCTTATTTGGGCAACCCAACCTTTTGATGAGGTCCTCCAGGAACCCATTGATTACCTTGTGGGAAGCACTCCTGGTAGGGATAGCTTCGATCCACTTGGTAAAGAAATCTGTAGCAGTCAGGATCCACCTGTGCTTCCCACTAGAAGCAGGGTAAATTTCCCCAATGAAGTCTAGGCCCCACTGCTGGAAAGGTGCTGAAACCACCACCGGATTTAACGGCAGATACTTGAGCTGCTGCTTTCCTACAAATTTTTGACATTTGATGCAGGCCCTGACCCTTTGGCAGACGTCAGTGAACATGGTAGGATAGTAATATCCAACCCTGAGGATTTTGTGGGCTGTGGCTTTCCAGAAATGGTGCCCTCCACAGAGGCCGCTATGAAATTCAGCCACGATCATTTCAACCTCTGGTGGACTCATGCATTTTAAAAGCATCCCCAGGGGGTCTTTCCAATATAACATTTGATTAATCAGGCAGTATTTGACTGCCTTGAGCTTCAGAGCTCTTTCTTTGCTTCTTTGCAGGCCGTCTGGAGGCCGCAGCTCCTGCAGAAAGTATATGACATCCTTATACCAAGGACATCGAGCCAATGGGGGCTCCCTTTGATGGTCTATGTCAGGCAGTTGATTCTACTGAATACCCGAGCATCCATTGATGAAACTTATCCCCAAAGCTTGGTAGTTTGCTTCAGCCAACAGTTTGGCTAAACCTTGACCTTTGATCAATTTGGTGGGCCTTATTTCCAGGTCGAATTCCAGGATTTTGGCTATCCATTTACTTCTTTTCCCGTCTATATCAGGCTGAATAAGAATGTCTTTAACGACAGTTGAGGGGACATAGGCGATGATCTTTGACTGCAGGAAATAGGTTCTAAAAGCTTTGAGAGATTTTACTAGAGCATAAGCCTGCTTCTCCATAGCGTCATACCTGACTTCGGCATCCCTTAATGCTCGGCTGAAATAAGCAATAGGCTGCTCTAGCCCAATGTTGTTTTTCTGTAACAGAACAGCAACCACTGTGTCAGGTGAAGCAAAGGAGAAAATAAGGAAATCCTTTGAGTAGTCGGGACTGATAAGCACAGGGGCTTCAGTCAGGGCCTTCTTGATTTGTTCAAAGGAATGACGCGATTGAGGGGTCCACCTTACTTCATTCTCTTTCTTTAACATGGTTGTTATAATATTTACCTCCTCAACAAAGTTAGGCACAAACCTCCTCAGAAAATTAATTTTACCGAGGAAAGATTGGACCTCCTTCTTGGACCTCGGGATTGATAAGGCTTGTATCGCCTCAAATCTGCTGGGGTCAATCCTGACTCCTTCTGCTGATACTATGTGGCCTAGTAACTTTCCCTCCTTCATGGCGAACAAAGATTTCTTGGGATTTAGTGAAATGCCAAACTTTCTGCATTTCAAGAAAACCTTCCTGAGATGGTGACGATGTTCCTTATCAGATTTTGAAAACACTTTGATGTCATCCAGATAAATGACCACAAATTTATCCTTTTCCCCAATGAAAGCTATATCCATGGCACGTTGGAATGTTTCCCTTGCATTCATTAATCCAAAAGACATCTTGGCATACATGAATGTACCCCATGGAGTGGTGAATGCTGTCTTTTCCCTGTCCTCAGGTAGAACGGAGACTTGATTGTATGCAGAGAATCCATCAATCATGGATATTCTAGATGCTCCTATTACCCTCTGCAGTATATGTTCCATCTTTGGCAAAGGGTAGTTATCCTTTCGTGAGCTCCTGTTTAGGTTTCTGAAGTCTACACAGAGTCGGATTTCTCCATTCTTTTTCCTTACTGGCACCAAGTTGGCCACCCACTCTAAATATCTCAGTGGTACAATGATCTAATCTTGAAGCAGCTTCTTCACTTCCCTCTCTATGATAGGAAGAAACATAGGGTTGATCTGTCTCAGCTTCTGCCTAAATGGCTTCACCTCCTCTTTTAATGGGATTTTATGCTCGATGACAGAGGTGTCATAGGTTTTGAGGTCTTCGTAGGTCCAGGGAAACACATCAGCAAATTCCCTCAAAATTCCAGTGTATTCAGACCTCTGCTCCTTTGTCAGACTTCTTGACAATTTGACAAACTTGGGCTCACTCTCAGTCCCAATGTTGCACTGAATAGTACCAGTGTCATCCTTTGAGGTTTCTCCCTTTAACGAAACATCATTTCTATCAAAAAGCCTTTCCAAAGGAACCAATCCCCTTGGAATATGATTGTTGGGAAGCTGTACATTGTTACGCTCTGCAATCTTATTCAGAAAAGTACCCCCATCAAGCTTTTCTTCAGAGACAGAATCTTGGTCGATATGCATCTCTGAAAATTCTTCGACAGTCTCCAAGAACTTCTTGATTTCAAGATCATCCTCGAATACCTTCCAATGTTTGACGTTGTCAGGTATGGAGGGCCTGTATTTCACTTCCACATCGTATCTAAATTTAGGGGGCAAGGGTACTTTAAAATTACTTGCTGATGCAGCCAAGGAATCTGCCACACTGTTCTTCTCTCTTGGGATGAAAGAAATGTTAAAATCCGAGAACAAACTATCAAAAAGATCCCACACCTCATTTTTGTAGCTTCTAAGTCGAGGATGCTTAGCCTGATAAGCGTTTCTGATCTGTTGGACTACCAACTCTGCATCACTGAACACTTCTACCTCCTGAATTCTCATTTCCTTTGCAGCTCTTAACCCCAGGACAAGAGCTTCATACTCTTCCACATTATTGGTAGCTTCAAATACTAATTTGTATGACAAAGATATGATTTCCTGAGCAGGTGACACAAAAACCACCCCAGCTCCAGCGGCTTCCCTGGAAGAGGCTCCATCAAAGAACATTTTCCAGACGGGGGTGATGGAGGGAGGAAATTTAGGGGAAATGGTGGACTGTTTTCTGAGTTTGAGAGGAGGCTCGAGGGAATGGGTGAGCTGTAGTAAACTGGAGCCTAAATCAGTGTCCAAGGCAAAGACAGGATGATTGGTAGGGTTGGCTTCGTCGCTGATTATATAGGCCAGTTGATCTTCTCTGTATAGTCTTCTATGATCTCCTCCAAACACTGGAATGGTAGCATATGTGAGGTCCATCTGGAAGGTTCCCCCCAGTATTTTTAACCAAGATCTTGATAACAACATACTGAACTTGGGGGGGACATCGACCACTACAATGTCCATGACCACACTTTTCATGGGCAGTTGAAACAAGGTCACGACCAGGTCTTTGATAACTCCTAGGCACTGAACCTTTCTAGAGTCAAAGGAATAGAGGTCATGATAGGCTCAGCTAACTTCTAGCCCTAACTCCTCCATGATGGTTTTGGGCATGAGGTTGTGAGAAGCCCCTGAATCCATCAAGCAGTTGTGCAGTACTTTATCATGTATGTTCAGGGAGGTGTAGAAAGGAGGGGATGAGTCATCTCTGTCTTCTACCATACGGCCTAGAATAACTGTAGGCTTTTCATCCTGGAGGTTTATGGAGTCTGCGAGAAGGCATGAGGCTTCGGATTGTAAAATCTCAGAGAAGCATTTTTTTAATTCCCCATGTTTAATTAGCTTGGTGAGGGGTACAGGGATTCTAATCTTTTGAATCTCATGTTCGAAACTAAAAGAAGATGTAATATTTGGGATTTCTCTAGTTTGAGGAACATGATTATGGACAATGGGAGAGAGGGGTTGAGCCTTCTTACCTCTGTGGCAGTCTGCTACTTCATTAGCAGGTTTCTCTGTTCTAGTGGACTGTTCAGGAATATCAGGTGTTGCTGTCCTTTTGTCAGACCTCAGATTATACCTGCCTCGGCCGCCGCTAGCCTTGTCTCCCTTGCTCAATTCATTTAGCTGACTATCCATGAGAGATTCCTCGTATGCTGATTGAGTGAGATGAGGAAAAGGAGGAGTGTCTCCGAAGCAGTGGATTTCAGGATCAAGCTCATCTGTTTCCCCTTCTTGCCCCTCAGCCACAAAATTGTTTTGGAAAGGGGCTTAAATTTTCTGGTCTTCTCTGTCTCTTCCCCTCTCTCTTTGCACATTCGGGGGAGTAAAATTGTTCGGCCTCCTGAAACCTCCTTTGTTTTCGGTGTTCTGAGGGCCCTTGTATGCCTGCCTCTCCTCGACCTTCATTCTCTCCATCTCTGAAGACAGAGACTTCACCATCTTGGTTAGTTCATCCACTTGAGGGTGGGGCACCGATGATCCAAAAGTTGAGGTTTCCGACCTTCCCTTTCTTCTGTCTGCGTCGGCCTTGTTCCTCAGTCTGTCAGTTGCTAACACATTGGATTCCACCTCTATGGCCGCATCTTGCATTTGAGCCAAGGAGGTGGTTCTTCTTTCTCTCAATAACAAGCAGAAATCGGGGCCAAACGCACTAGCATAAGAAATTTTGGCAGAGGCTTCTGAAGGCTTTATCTCGACAAGGATTTTATTATACATATTATTGAATCTTTTGGAGAAGTCAGAGACAGACTCTCCATCCATCTTCTTCAAAGACCCGAACTTTGTCATGTAATACATGAAATCCTTCCTATCTCGCCACTACCTCAGGAAAGCACTATCTAGAGGTTCAATCCCAACAATAGATCTGGGAGTCAATCCTCTAAACCATTTCCTCACTTCACCATCCGGGCTCTGGACAAAGACTCTCATCCATACATCTTCATTGTCAATGTTGAGGTTGTCTTCATAACTGTAGAAAGCAGCCAAGTGCTCTTCGGCAGTTATGTCTCCTTCCCCGGCGAGCTTGGGCATGTACTTCAAGTAATCTCCAATAGGGAGGGGGTTCATAGGATGGGGTAGAACTAAGGGAGCGTATCTGGCAGAAACTATGGCGTCCATTCTATTCAGAGGGGGATTAGCACCAGCCATAGGGATATTAGGTAGAGGAGAACCAGGAGGAGAAGGAGTTCGCGAAGGGGCTACTGGGAATGAGTTTCGAAGTGGAGTGGGAAACAAGAGGGGATTTAAGGAGAAGGCTAATGAGCTCAAGTCAGAAGGTGCTTCTCTTTGCGCAGGAGTAGTAAAGATAGGAGTGGGGAAATATTCTACATTCTTGGGTCTATGCCAAGGTATAGTTTCAGGGGAGAGGGGAGTGACAAGGTTTTGTCCCTCCGGTCCTAGACTAGGAGAGGAAAAATCAACAGGAACACTCCCAAAATTTATGAAACGGGAAACTTCAGAAAAGGGTCTGGTGGGAAGCTGAGGAGAAGAAAATCAATTTTCTACAGAAGGAGATAGCGGATTACCTGGTTCAGCGGTGGAAGCTTCTCCTTCAGAGGCCTTTCCTTTTCCGAAAATCACCTCCAGATCAGTTTCAGGCGTAGCTAGGGGCAGCTGTGAATGTGACCGCGTGTGTCTTCCTCTGAAAGCCACAATTAATACGACAGGTTTGCCCCAGTGGGGTCATCACAATGGAGTCGCCAGGTGCACAGCAGCAATCTTAGTAATTCTAATATCTGATGCACCTTCAGAATCAGTTAATCGTTGTCACTCAATCCCGGGGAAAATATTCAATTTCGTCCCCGGCAATGGCACCAGAAATGTTAGCATCAGAAGTCACCCCTGGATTGCAACAGGGGCAGAGCCCGATGCCCATCAGTTTAATGTCACAATAGTTTTTTATAGGTGATTGAATGGAGATAAAGGCTCGAGGAGATATCACTCTAACTCAGGGATTGGGTCTAGCATGTATGGGACAAAGAGGTCTTGATCTAACTTCAACCAGTGGGTTGATTGAAAGATGAGTAGGTGGAAGACTTGGTAAGAAAGGTGAACAAACAACTTTGGGCAACAGGCTTTCAGCGGTTTGTAGAGGAAAGAATCTAAATGCAATATCCTCTTGGTTCAGGGTCTCAAGAAACTGACAGGGGACTTGACTGGATCCTCCAATTCCAAGTCGCTCAGCGTTGGGAAAATCACAAGAACTGATTAGAAAAGACATAAATATTACAGTGATCCAACCTACATCATCCTATAACAGCTACAACTCAACTGGATCCTCCAATTCCGAGTTGTTCTAACATAGTTTAACAAAGACATAAAACAAACTGGCATTCATAAGACAAGAAATCTCAAAAGTTCATACATAACCAGAGTATCGGTGCTTCATTAAATGTTTACAACCGGGAGCTTTGCTCGACCATCGATCCTTTGAAAAATATCAAAACTAAGTATATATACTCCTAAAACATTTGCCCAACAGAGGCGTCTTAGACTTTCAGGATGGGGTGTCTCTTCAATCAAATCTGGCCTGCACTCCTCTGTCATACGCCACCTTAACTCTACACGACTCATGCTAAGGGGTAGTTGAGCCCTTAAATGCCAAATTAGCGTGCACAGACTTCCCTGGTGATTCGAGGACATTGGCATGGCCTCTGTGGGAAAACCAGTACAGAGGACCATCTCGGGCAGACTTCCTGCCGGGACATCCATACCTCGCAATTAATGAGTGAGGCGAGGTTTCAACCACCCTCTCTCATCTTCATTCACTCCGAGCAGGTATCAGGATTTAGATCAAGTTGAACTGGAACCTAGAGAACACAGTGATCCCTTCTGCAGCTAAACCCGGTGCTTCGGCCCTTTGCGCAGTTCTTTCTATCACCCCCAAGTGATCACGGGCTGTGACCCTGTGTCTATCTTCAAAGGCGCTTTCGGCATTTCGCTTTTCATGGATAGGAGGAGGCTGCTCCTCATGCTTCAAAGTTACGATAGGTGAAACAACGACATGGCTTGATCATGCACCACACGCCCCCTTGGATGGATGGCTGAGATCTTCTTGGCAATACTGTGGGCCCGGGTCCTGGACACCTTCGACACTTCGCGTCTCGCAGCTGGGAGGAGCTAGTCCTTATGCTTCAAAGTCGCGATGGGCGAGAAGGCGAGGAGCCTAATCGCGTACCACGTGTCCCTCTGGATGGACGGCCTTGATCATCTCGGCAATACTGTGGGCCCGGGTCCAGGACACCTTCGGCACTTCACGTCTCGTGGCTGGGAGGAGATAGTCCTTATGCTTCAAGGTTGCGATGGGCGAGAAGGCAAGGAGCCTAATCGTGCACCACGTGTCCCTCTAGATGGATGACCTTGATCATCTCGGTAATACTGTGGGCGCCCGGGTCTAGGATGCCTTCGGTACTTCGCGTCTCGCGGCTGGGAGGAGCTAGTCCTTATGCTTCAAAGTCACGATGGGCGAGAAGACGAGGAGCCTAATCGCGCACCACGTGTCCCTCTGGATGGACGGCCTTGATCATCTCGAAAATACTGTGGGCCCGGGTCTAGGACGCCTTCGGCACTTCGCGTCTCGCGGCTGGGAGGAGCTAGTCCTTAGGCTTCAAAGTCGCGATGGGCGAGAAGGCGAGGAGCCTAATCGCGCACCACGTGTCCCTCTGGATGGACGACCTTGATCATCTTCGACGATACTGTATAGCTCTTTTTATCGTCAGTGCCCTCCACATGTAACCATCGGCTAGGGATTAAGTGCTAGTGCCTCTCGCAACTCGCGACCTCGCGAGTTGGAGCGTCGAACCTTGGCATTATCCCTCCGCGAAATCATGAGAGGCGATGACTCTTTTCCTTTCCACAATTCTCGTGACTCGCGATCTCGCGCAACCAAAGGATATGGTCCGCCCTCCGAACTCATGAACCCCAAGTTCAAGAAATGAACCCACGCATCAACTGATTGTGATCAATGGCCCTCATTACTTCGCGAGTTCTCCATGGAGAATTCTGACCTCTCACCTCTTCGAAAACTTTTGCGCTATACTTGGCGTGGCTCGGCTGACTGCGATTACCCACTGACCGTTGATCTGCTTCGCAAAATAGACCTTGGATGTTGCCGACGACATCTTGTTCTCTCGCTTGACTTGCTATTTGGAAAAAACAGGGATTCTCCCGCGTTGCGCTTGAGCATTCCGTGCAACTTGCAGACCCGAATGCTCTCGAGCCCATGACAAGAATTATCGCTAACAATACCCACCACGTTTCTTCTTCTTAGCTTATAGAGTGATTTTTCATTCTTCATTGCTATATTGATCCTGCTTTATTATCCATGCCCTTTTCTGAGGTTCCTGTATGTGAATGTTGTTATTCTGTTGCGGTTCTCTAGGAGGGATTGTCATTTTGCAATATTTGGCCATGTGTCCAAAATTGTTACATTTGTAACATTCCACTTCAGTGCTCAAAGATTCAAACCTATTGTAACTTCTTCTTTTTGTTTAACTAGGCCTTATTGGATAACCCCTTTGTGTATGACTTTCAAAGTTGTTTTTGCTCCTGTTGTTAGCTCTACAATTCATATCTTTATGTCCAAAATTATTACATGCATAACATAAACCAAAAAATATAGTTTGATACCTGGGAGTTGAAGATCTTCTAAAATGAGGTACTCTTATGAGTTATTCTTCTTCCCAAGGCCTATCTATCGGTTGTTTATTCTGAAATATGAATCTTCTCGGTGGAGGGGTGTCCCTGTAATCTTCCTTGTATATCTTCATATCCCCCTTGATTGTTTCTGTAAAGATTTTTGGATATGTTTTTTTCTCTGTTGTTTTGGAGCTTGATCCTTTTTTTGTCTGATTGTATCCAAGTCCGGACTTGTCATGATGGGATTTTTTACTGTTGATAATGTCATCCAAAAATTTTGAGTTGTTCTGCATATTTTTATTTTGAATATCCTTTCTTAATGTGACAATCTCTACTTCCAAATTTCCAATGGTCTTGTCTTTTTCTTCTATCTTTTCTTTGAGTGCTTCTTCAATTCTTTTATATTCTTCTATTTGAACCTTCAAATTTGTGATCATTTTTTCTAGTTCTTTAGTGTCTTCTTTCTTGTCTAGTTATGATTGTAGTTTCTTGTTTTTCTTCTTTTCTCTTCTGATAACTTCTATGGCACAGATTGATTCCTCTCGGTAGTCAACTTCTGGCTCTTCAATTTCTTCTTCGACTTCTTCATATTCTTCTTCGAAGTCTTATTTATCAGAGTCTTCTACTGCCATGAATTGAACTCCTTTTGTCTCACTGGCACTAACTTCATCCTCATATGATGATGAGATGTCTTCTTTGGTGCATAAGCGTTTCTTGAAAACTTTCTTTGTGGTTCGTTTGTCTTTATATGCTTCTTTTCCTTTTGAGTAACCTTCATCATTTCATTTTTTTCTTATCAGGACATTTGTTAACAAAATGACTAATACCATCACAATTAAAACAAATTAAAGGAATATTACCTCTATACCTACCATCGGTTCCCTTATTCATTCTTTTGACAAAGTTGGTCATTTCTTCATCATCTTCCGAGACGTCACTACTGCTGCTATGTTCTTCTTTTTGCCTTCCCTTTTTCTTTGACTTTTTGGATTCTTTGACGGCTGCTTCTTTTATATATGGATTTTACTGTTCAGTTCTCATTTCATATGCTATGAATATTCCATGTAATTCATCCATGCTTATTTAGTTTAGATCTGATCTTTCTTCTAGTGTTGATATCTTAGGGTCAAATCTCATAGGAAGATATCTTAGTACTTTTTGAACTATTATAGATTATTTGATTTCTTCTCCCAATCCTATGATTGCATTTACTATTTCATCAACTCATAAAAACTAAGTTTCAATATTCTCATATTCATTCATCTTAAGTTGTTCGAACTGACCTCTGTAAGTTTGAAGCTTTGCTTCTTTGACTTTTGAATCTCCTTCATAAATATTTTGAAGTTTGTCCCAAATCTCTTTAGCGAATTTACAATGTGCAACTTCGGTGAATATCATTTCACTAAGTCCATTCATAACTGCATTTTTGTCTTTGGAATTATTCTGACTAAGTTTCACTGCTTTGTCATTTGTTGGAGTAACTGTTGGTGTTGTGTATCCATCTACAGTTGATTGCCAAATTTCAAATCCCTGTGCATGTATATATGTTTTCATCCTTATGCTCCAAAATTCATACATTTGTCCATGTTGTTTCTCTTCATGGTGTACCTTTTAGTGGTTAAACTTATTTTTGAAGGAACCTGCTCTGGTTCCAATTGTTGGATTACTGAGACAGGTGGTGAATCAGTAATATAGAAATTTAATCACTTTTAACCAGATAATCCAAGTGTTATATCAATGTAGAATTATCATACAATAACTGTGTTAGCACTAGGAGTCACCTCCAAATTTCATGGAAGGAAATCCCAGTACCCATCAAGTTATACATGAATGCAAGGGTGTTTTAAAGGGTCAAATGGAAAAGGGCTCAAATGGTAATGTTCTAACTCAGAAAACAGGGCTAGCATGCACCAACAATTAAGGTCTTGGCTAACTTCTATCATTATTTTGGGAGTAAGTATGAACATAGGTAAGACTTGAGTGAGATAAGTGTAGGGACTGCTGCAAACATCTAGTCTACAAAAGTCTAAGAAAAAAAGTTTCTAATCACAAGATATTCTTGACATCAGAAACTAAGGAAGCTAAATAAACATCATGATAATATAATGATCAAACATCCACCATAACATCACCACAATAATTCATGTGAATCATTCAAAGAATGAACATTTAGCATCAGAAGCAAATATATTGAGAGAGAAGATGATTTCTATTAGCCAAAAAGTCTCAAGTCCAGTACATCACTAGATCATAGTCACTTCATCAAAATATTACCAGTAAAGGGAGCCTTGCTCGACCATCTAAACCTACTAAAGAAATTGATCTATCTATTTATAACAAGAAAGGGAGGCAACAACTGGAGGTGCAAGCTAGCCTGTTTCCCTTGAAAATCTCTAAACATTTATTTGTTCTAACAACTAGAATAACAACCTATGTTATAAAACAGGGAAATGTTGGTGACTAATCCAATCATGCTTCTAACTACTTTGATCCTCTTTTGATGCTCAACTCTTGTTTTTCCATGTGTCCTTTTGGAGCCTGTAGTTGTCCTAAAAATGCTAGCTACTACTTCTGTAACTTTCTCCATCATCAGCTTATCCAAAAGTTGTTGGCCTAGTCCTCCTAGATTCATGGTCTTTGCTGGCAACTTCCTTGGGTAGCAACTCTGGGTAGTGCACCATAAAATGGAATAAGGAGAGAAGGTAGTGCCACGGTGTTGCATATATGTGCCAACATTGGTCCTCCGTTGAAATATTAGGTAGCACCTAAAGGTAGCACCCCTGTGTTGTGCCTGTGTGTAAAACTGCTCCCTGCCAAATATTACGTAGCGCTTATGGGTAGCGCCACTATGTTTCACCCATATGAAGAATATGTTCTCTATGGAATATTATGCAGCGCCTTTACGTAGTGTCAGTTACACTGCGTCTTCATATAGGTTTGGGTAGCATTTCTAAAACATAGTGCCTTTCAATATTGAATATGTACAGAGCACTGTGCGTCCTTTCATGATGACATAACCATTTTACTTAGGTGCCTTGACTGTACCATAGGTAGTGCCTTTTACCACTGGGTGAAGCTATCACTTAGCAAAAACTCAAAATCCATATAGCTAAATGCCTAGAAGCCTATATAGATGGCACAACTAGTATGTGCATATCAATTAATCCTCCCAAAAAGGAACAATTCTAAAAAATGGGGCTTACCATTACCAAGTATTTTGTCATTTTAACACTTAGCCACACACTCTTTTTGGTAGAAAGAGGATCTTCAATTGGCAAAAAAAACTCTTTTTTCCTAGCATTGATAGGCTTCTTTTGTGTAGTTGTGCTCTCCTTAGTTGCTAGTTTATCATCCTCAATGGAAGCTTCAACCAACACCTGTAAATTCCTTTGGGCTACCTCATCTTGAAAGTGTTTCAACTCTGCCTTTAACTTCCTGTTCTGAGACTGAAAACCTCTATTCTGTCTGTAAATATTCTTTAGTTGTTTATGAAGGGGCAGAGCCTTTCTCACTGCAAACCTTGCCAAGTCAAGGGTATGATTTTATCCAAACCTAAGCTCTTCCATCTGAGCCAAGTGGACCTTGTATTCTACTTTAAGATGATCTATTTCTTTCCATGCATATCTAAGCTGCTTTATAAGTCTTTTGTAGGTTTGACTATCAGGAGGGATAGTGGCATGCTCAGTCTTAATAGGATTTTCCTCAGACTCCTCTTCCTCCTCCGTGGGAATTGTTTTGTCCACCTCATCAGGTTTCTCAGTGGCCTTACTTTTTCCCTTCTTTCTCTGCACAACGCTTTCTTCATTTCTTACCATAGGCTCCTCGAAGTGTTTCACAGGGGTTTCCTCTTTTTTCTCCAAAGGTCTTTTAGTATCTTTACCTTTCTGTACAAGGGATTCTTGTTTTCTTTCGATAAGATTCTCAAAGACTTTCTGAGAGGCCTCATCTCTCTTCTCCAAAGGTCCTTTAGCACCTTTACTCTTCTTCTTTTGTACAAGGTTTTCTATTTTATCCTCTACAGGATTTTCAATATTTTCCGCCTTCTTATTTTGAATAGGGATCTCTAGTAAGGACTGCTCCCTATAATCCTCCTTAGGAATTGATGACCTTGTGAAAGGTATTTTACCTCTGATTTCGACTGCTGGAGGAGAAGGGGAAAATATAAGCTTCTTCTCTCTATTAGATGTATCTTTGGTAGAAGGAGGTACCTATTCTAACCTTGGTGGAGGAGGTGGTGAAAATATCTGTGTGGAGAAGGAAAGACTTCCTCCTCAGTTTCAATGACCTGCTTGTTGACCTCTGACACTTGAACAGGGGTTGTTCCCTTTCTCTTCCTATTGGTTCCTACTTTGGTATCACTGGTAGGTGACAAATAACTTTCCCTCCGTGATTGAGGAGTGGGTGATAGATCCAACTTAAAATGAGAGGTAACCAAAAAATTCTCCCATGAAATATCTTTCTTGCCCAATTCCTCAGATACTAGCATTCTAATTAATCCAGAGTGGAAAAGGCTATAATCCACATCTTTAGATTTGGCCTGTATCCTATCTGAAATCTTACCTATACTCCTCAACAAGTAATAAGGAATATTCATCTCAAACTTACCAGTAAAATGTAGCAACAATATTATATGGTACTGGTATAATGTGTTGAATCTTTCGTCACAGGTAAAATATCTCTGTATGATCTTCAGTAGTCTGTCAAATTGTTCAATCAATTGGCTCCTTGGCATACTTTTGGATAGGTCATTGGCTTGATATTCAGGTTTGAATAGATCTTTTTCATAAGTTGAACTCAAATCCATGGCTTTGAACCACCTTTCACCTGTAATGGGGATCCCTATTGCAGCTGAGATGGAGGCTTCAGTCACTTCAAACTCCAAATACCCAACCTCAATTTTCTTACCATCAAACTGCAATGCAAACTATCTTGGTACCTCTGGATGGCCTCTCTACATGTTCTAACAGAAGGAGAGGCACCCTACTCTTTGAAAGGACTCTCTTGCCATGGGTTTTATATTAAAAAGAAGCATGTCCACTAGTTATTTCCTAACTATCTTGCCTCCTTTATGTGCCTTCTTCGATTTAGGGGTCTCCATGACTCAGAATAAGGGATCTTAAAAGGTTTGGTAATGCTCAAGAGACTTTGAATGGGGTTTCAAATATGCAAGGCTGGCCCTATGCAACTGAGTAAAACATTGAATTTCGAGATGAATGTGGAAGGGGAAGCAACAAGAGGTTAAGCAACGCCTATGGGTAGCACAACACATACGTAGAGGATAATTTAGTATAAAGCTTGCAACTTTAAGGGATAAGGGAAACAACAAAAATCTGACTCATATATGGGCCATGAGGTTTATAGGTATGAAAAAGAGAGGAGATGAGGCTATCATACAAAGATGAATCTTTTACCGCTATGAAAACTTAGAAAAACAAAAAACAGAGCACACATTTCCTGTGAGGATTAATACGCATAGGAGGTAACAGTGGATACCTGTGTGGTAGACACCTGCTGAGCTCTTCAACGCAATCTTAGGATGAAAATGAGGAAAATCTGGCCCTGGAATCTTGCACAATAGTAAGATTTGGTTGACATGTGATAGCCTAATCAGAACTGGCAAATTCACGCAGCACAACACTGTCGAGTTTTCAAAATTAGAAATTGTTATCAAGGAACATAAATGCAAGATCTTTTGAAGGCACTTTAACTGAATTCTGGCACTGAAAACAAGGGATATGGTATCGGTCGTGGCAATCATGACTTGAAGTGGAAGTATGATAAATGTGACAGGTGCTACAAAACTTCCCGATGAGTAGGCAACGCTTCCAGTTCAAAAATATGATTAGATAGGTAAGCAAGGAAAATGAGGCATGCTTGCGATGTAGTGAGTGAGGGGAGAGGTGTGTCATATCAGCCTGATCATGGGAGGTATCAACCAAGGGGAATATCATGAAGGAGACCAAAGTAAAACATGAGATAGGAATGATTTAGGGATCAAAAATCAATTTGACGATCAAAATAGACGTAAGACTCAAAAAATTTAATCATCCAAGGGGTCCTACCAATCATACATTTTAAAGGGGTGGGACCTTAAAAGAAAAAATTAAAAGCCAAGTCTTAAAAAGGATTGAAAACAAACTAAAAATATCCAAGGTAATTTAGTGCGATAACAAACTGCGAAGTAAATAAGTGATGAACAAATGAAAAATCATACAAATACACAGTACGCCAGTATTTTACGTGGAAACCCAAAGCGAGAGAAAAACACATAATGTTTTTCCTTATATGTCTTGAAGAATTACATTCATTGGATGCACCAACTTCCTTTGTTTTCTAGATGCAATTGGAAGGAGGCTCCAACCCCCTTATTTCTCAGGCTATAGCCTGAGGGAAGCTCCAAATCCCATATTCTCTAGCTACAACCAGAAGGAGGCTACAACCCCCTATGTTCTCTAGATAAAACCGGAAGGTGGCTACAACCACCTATCCTTTCCCCGTCCAACCTCCCTGAAGTAGAAGTAGAATGATGGAACCACTATCACACTATCACTATGAGATATACAACTGTAAACCTGAACAATAAACCTGAACCATCCATCAAACATGAATCAACCTGTACCATAAAAAAGTGCATCAACCATGCACCAACCTATACCAAATAACCTGTAATCAACCTACACCATAAACAAGTGCATCCAACCATGTACCAAGTATGTACCAATCATGTGTCAAATACCCATCAACTATGACTCATCAATATGTACCAACATCATCAACTATACACCTCATGTATGTGCCAACTCATCAACTACTTGTCTCAACCATGTACCCAACATGTACCTTAACCAAAATCCCTCATCAATTTCATCGTCCAAATATGATTTGTAACTCTATAATAGACCTAGTGTATATAATCACATACCTACAAACCTTCCTTAACTTTCACAATAAGAGACTAGCATTTTCATCAAACGTTTCTTTAGTCTCACATGACTAGTTTGGGATTAGTCAACAACCCTAACTTGAAATAATCATAACTATGTACCTGTAATGAATAAAGATATGAAAATAATACACAATGTTCTTCAGTTTGTTTTATGCAATTCCTTCACGTGTCACTACTTGGAACCTCTCAGAAAAGGATTTATAGAAAAAATGGCATACCTTGCTGAATTTTGGCTTATTCTAGAGATCGACCTTGTAGAGCACTCCTCGCATGCAATATTTGTTGAATGGATCTTAGAAAGCATCATCAAAATAATTTATCCTCCCTTGAATTTCATCCTTCTTTTCTTCACCTTCCCTCTGAAATTCGGCTTAGATATCCTTTGGTTACCTCAGTCACCTATAGATATTCAATATGATCAAGTTTCATGTAAAATGAGAGAGCCTTGCCTCTTATTTATACTCTCCAAGTACCTTCCTTAAAATCATCTTCTAGGTCACTTTGCCCACTTTCCTTATTTTAGGGTTAACCCACTTCTAATTTCTCCATTAAATTTATTATTTAAATAATTTATTTTGTATTCACTTGGAATTATAGTACACTCATCACTTCACTTTATTATTTAACTTCTAAAATATCTTAAACCTCTTTGACTACTTTGACCTTTTGGGGCTTCTAGATGACAGATGAGGGTCCTCCAACTTCATAAGGCCATAACTCTCAAACCGTGAGGAGTTATGTGACGTTCCACATACCACCAGAAATGGCATGACATGCACTATCCATATAGAATATTATTACCTACAAATATATCAAAACTCATACCATTATCCATCAAACAAACTTGGGTCCATTACCCAAACCTTTGTGCTACCAGAATTCGCTACCAGACTTTCTTCAAGGGTTGACATCAATGAAAACCAACCTTAATCAATAGTATGATCCTCAAAATTATTTTAGATATGTAAAGAAAAATTGTTGCTAATTTTGCTAAAATGCAGGGAGAAAACCTTATTATATGATCAAATGGCGAATATTTCAAGTTCCATCCCATTCCATATTGCTCAAAGTTCATCGTGGAGTTCTCCCTTTCGATCTCCAGTAAGTTTAACTTATTTTATTTTTGTTTCAATTACCTAATTTTTTTTTATCCATGTCAATCTGAATAAAAATGTATCCAAATTTATAGGATTGTGATTCATAATCGATTTCAGATGCATAAAATATTCTAGAACCAGTTCAAAACCATTAGAAGGTTTTATTAGGAGGAACATACCACAAGAAATTGGTAGATGAAAATGGGCAACCACTTTACCCTAGCAACTGTGACATTCCATCTTCCATCCACAATCCTAGTTCAACGATGGTAATATTTGTTTGGTATAATATAATTTGAAAAAAAAATTATTGCATTGTGATTAATAATATCATAGATGTATTATTGTTCAATATTTTTGAAATTAGGATTCTTATGATGATGAGTGACCTACCTACCATCTTATGTTGCCACCCCACAACAATGTCAACCTAAGAGAAGGTTGCAATGAGAGAAAAACTCAAAGAGGACGTGTACCAAGAATAATTGAATCAACCACCTAATCAATTCCCGCTACGTCTAGATTCACCAATTAGGAATGCTTACAACAATAGTATTTCATCAGAAGTTGGAAATGGAGACAATCAAAAAGAGGTTGGTCTAGATGATTACTTATAGGATATGACTACCATGGAGACAATGTTGTTAGATTCATTCCAGAACGATGAGCTAAGGGATGATGCTCATATCAGTGATACCATTTTCAAAAGCCAAAAATATGCTTCCACCACCCCCCTCTTTGGACCTAGTGGCTGGTCAAATTCTACCCAGCTTGGGACAACAATGTTACTGTACAACGTGAAGAAAATTTTGGCATTTCAACGCATGTTTATCGACAATATTGAGGTAATTGACCAACAAGTACCTTGTATTAATTTTGAGAAATATTGTCACACAATCAACATTAGAAATGGTTGTTTTTATAAACGTTAAATGACCTTGGACATTTCTATTTCCCACTAACTACAGGATATTGAAAGATAAGGTTCTTCCTAGTGATAATGTCTTTCCCGGTAGCTGGGAAGAGGAAAAGAAGTTGTTGGAAATGTTGGGTGTTGAGTATATATCATATCATGCATGTATGAATGATTGTATTCTATATAGAGGTTGATATGAATACAAAGATATATGTCCTAAATATGGGCATGAAAGGTACCATAAATCAAATAAAAATGGCAAATCACATGTTACTTATAATACATTGAGGCACATGCCTATAATCCCAAGGATTCAAAGGCTCTTTCGTTGTAAAAAATTAGCTATGTTGCAGGGATAGCATGCATGGCACAGAAGTGATTCGGGAGTTATGTGAATCCCAATAGATTCAATAGACTTGAATCATATAGAAGATACATGGGTAGAAACATTCAAGGATGAAGTATGAAGTCTATGACTCAACATAGAAATGGATGGCGTGAACCCATATTCCCTCCAAAACAACAACTATTCTGTTTGGCCTATAGTAGTGATCAATAAAAATATCCCCCCATCATTTTCCATGAAGAATGAATATCTTATGTTGGCTCTTATAGTCCCTCGTAGAAGACAAGTGAAGAATATGGATGTCTACCTACAACCATTGGTAGACGAATTGAATGAATTATGGGAATGGATACATGTATACGATGTATAAAGAATCATCACATCAGAGAGGAATTTTACACTGTATGGCATATGTTCTTACACCACACATGATTATACAGGCTTAGGAGTTTTCTTTGGTAATTAACATTTTTATTGATTTATTTATATACGTAACAATATTTATTTTAACATTTAATTTGTTGTGATTGACATTTTATTCTTAAACACTAATGTGTTATGTATACAATAGCTCCGCATGTATTGTAACTAAAGGCTATCATGGATGTAAATGTTTTGGCCCTTGTCTGAAGGCTAGGTGGCCCAAAAACCTATGAGATCCAATTTACAACTGCTTGAGGGTATTGCTCCCAAAATATAAGACCCTTATAGAAGAGAAACATCCGCTTTTAATGGTAAACCAAAGAGAAACCAAAGGCCTGCAATAATGACACCAAGATAATGGCTTAGAGAATATGAGAGAGAGAAGGAGAAGGAGATTACATCAATTTTTTATTCAAATAGGGAGCCTATGTTCTATGATCCAGGATTATTTGACACCTATGTTGAGAAATTTCCCATTGCGATGAAAATAAAATCTATCTTTTATGATCTCCCATATTGGGAGCATCTTAATATTTCTGACTTACTATATCCCATGCATATATTTAAAAATGTTTCATCTTCTTTATGGAGGAACATATCATCGAAATAAAGTGACACATTGTTTGTGAGGAGAGATCTTATTTCTTCGAGATATTATTTCTTCAAAAACTAAAAAGAAACTTTGGCCAAGACAAGAAAGTAGAGGAGAGGTTGGTCCCTCTTGGTCTTTCAAAGAAGGTGATGTCCCATGGATTTTGAAGAAAGAAGATCTGTCTTTGGAAAATGAATTTTTATTGGGTGTGAAGGTTCCTTATTTATATGGGTCATCCCTACAAAGTTTCTTCACTATGTGTCAAGACTATTTGTTAGGGTTGAAGTCACATGACCATTTGAACATTCTAAAGGTACGACGTATGTCAAAAATATGATTTTATTATTTGTAATTTTTATTTTTATGCCATGGGGTAAAACATATTTAATTTTGTATGTGTTTAATTTGTAGTTTCATTATCCTCTGCTCGTGCGTGGGTGTGTGAACCATGACTTATAGCATGGCCTAAGGCATGCCATATCTAAATTATCTGCATTTGTATGTTGGATCACATCAAATGAGATTCATATGGCTAGGATTCCATGATGGCATCAAGAGATAGATGAGATTGTTTGTATGCTTGAGAAGGGACTACTGACAAGTTTCATGGACTTGCAGGTTCATCTTCGAATTCACTTAGTCAATGAAGTTGAATTATCTGGGCTGGTCTCCTGTTGTTGGATTTTATTTTAGAGACAATGATGAAGAAATTGAAAGGATTTGTTCATCAAAGGGAAAAACCCGAGGAGTCTACGGAAGACAGGTACATATAATATGAGTCTTTCTATTATGCCAGTGAGTACATCAAGCAAATCAACAGCACAACGGATGTAGTGATTTGGGATGAATAAAGGGATGAAAACAAAAGAGAAGGGGAGCTTCACCAAATGAATGGAAAAAGGTGCTTGATAAAGAGTAAGTGACTTGTCATTTGTCAAATTTTACACACTGAAATTCATAATGTATATTTTAATGATATCATATGTACTATATGTCGGTTTAACTTCAAGAATACATCAGTAAATTCAGAAATTGATGCCATCGATAAATTCATTCTTTGCAATTCAGAGGAAACATAGTCTTGGGTTGCATTGTACGAGTAGAAGAGGAGGAAATGGGAAAGTGTCAGGAAATAATTCATATGGTTGAATGGTAGAAGCATGCCTTATCCTCATGATTTAAAAGAAAAAATGCCAATGATATTCCCCAACATTTGGGTTGCTCACCAAGTTAGGGAGAAATATGGTACATCTGATCGTTAACCACATGAAGAAGAGGATGAACTAAACATAGGAACTGGTTGTAGAAACTCGGTAATAATATCTTTGTGTACATAATTTTTAACTTTGTAATGCAAATTTGAATTGTAAGTACATCTATATTATTTTTTATTTTAATGGTCGGTTTATTATACAAACATTGACACTGTGATTTGTTAAATTTTTTATAGGTGCATTTGTTCCCATCTATGTGGGCATATGGACATCATTTTCGCATAAAGGATGTCGATGATGGGAAGGTGACAAAAGATTGTGGAGTGGAAGTCGAGTTCGACCAATACAGTCAAGCTAGCCACCGCGATTAAGACACCAAACAGGGGAAGTTAGGTTACATTGGAAAGATACAAGAGATCATTCGAGTGGACTTCTCTTCATTCCAATGTGATATTTTTAGGTGAAAGTTGTGGGACACATTTGATCATAATAATGTAAACGAATATCGTGATAGTGGGATAATATGTATCAACTCTAAAAGTATGTGGGATGAAGCTAAGGAGACTTTTGTTTTCCCAAAACCCTACAACCAAGTGTTTTTTTACCCATATGTGTTGGATAGGAACTGGTGGTTTGTATTAAGACACGACCCTAGATCAAACAATATTTTTAAGAAAAACAATGTTATCATACCAAGCGAGGAAGATAATCAGGGAAATGACAACAGAGAGTGATCTATTATACATGTTTTATTCTTTAATTAGTTGTATGTTTTCAAATCTATAGTGGATTTAATAATTTGATTATTAAATTTATAATGTTTTTAGTATTTAATATTTCGTATGAAATATTATTGATTTTTTAATTGGATGATATAATTAAATGTTATGTGTAAATGATATAAATATTTTTCCATTGTAAATCTAGATGATACTTGAACTTTTAGTATTTTAATTTTAACATTTACTTTAAAAAACAATATATTATTGTATTACAAATATCAAATATTTTATATCATAATTTTAAAATGTATTTTTGTTGCCCACCATTTCATATTATTACCATATCCTATTATATTGTATTGTTTTTTAATTTTGAGTTCATACATTCAAATTAGGGGAATACTCAGATCTACAATGAGCATCCTAAGTGAGTTTTTAATAAAAACATCATTGTCCTTAAATAACTAACTCATGTGTCCCTCTCTAAACCCATATAATAATATATACTTATGATATTACATAACAAACAAATACATAATATATTATGTAATATAATAAATATAATATATTATATAATATATTAATTATAACATAATAAAATATAATCTATTAAGTTATATATTAATTTTATATTACATATAATATATAATAATCAAAAATTGAATTAAACATGTAGATCATAATAGTTTTTTATCCATTATCCCCTATCTTTATCCCCTGTTTTTATTTGTGGGTAAGAAATTTTACGGCTCCTAATGGCTATTTGGATATAAATTTTAAGGCTGCTAATAGCTAATTCAATTCTTAATATCGATTAAAACAACAATTAACATGTAACATATGATATCAAAAAATGACATAAAACCTAAATACATGTAATTAACCCACTTAAGAAAATTATTTAAAGAGAATAATTCATACAAATTAAAATATGTAATACTCTAAATCCTTTTTATGTTTTTGTACATGTTTCTTGGTTAAGTTTGGCATTCATGCATCCTTATAGTATAGTAAAAAAAATGTTGAAATAAAGATTTTGAGACTTGTATTAATTATTGGAATATAAAAAAACATGACCAAATTGATGATGATGATGATGATGATGATGATTAACATGCACTAAGATGCAATTGGTTTATTGTACCATACGAGGGTAAGTAATTACTTGTGATTATTTACAATTGTGTTTCTGTGCTAGAAAAGCATTGAGAGAATCTTTCCAACATCACCATAGTTTTGTTGAGTTAGGAGGTTAGGAAAGTTGGTAGTGTGACAAATATTTTGAAAATGAGATCTAATCTGGGTATATCATGGACAATCTAATAGAAAGTGATTTTAATATTCAACCTTCTTATTGTCACAAAGGTGACACACTCTTTCATCCCATGACGTTTTAGGAATTGACCAATGCTCAGTTTCACAATGGAGCTCGTGAGAATTTGTTCTTATGTCAGAAATGGTTATTGTTTTCTTTACATTTGTCAAAACATTTAGATAACTTTGATCTTCTAGATTAGGGTTGATTACATCCTTATAATAAATTAATTTTATTTTTTACTCTAACTCTTTATCACACCACATTTTATCCTTAAATTTTGATTTGACGATTTTTTTAATAGTGTCTTTATTCTACAAAATGGTGTCGTCCATGATTCCCCAATAATTTATCCAACACTGGGCATATTTATGCCATCCTCACTTGAGTCAATGGTGGTTACGAATTGATTTTGAAGAAATTTTAGGAAGCCTCTTGTCTTCCATGTTGTTTAACTTCTTCTGATACATTAGGTATCTAGTCATAGTCATTCTCTCAATGGGGGAGAGGCTTGTTTCTAAGAGGAGGATGGGATAGGGTGTATTTCCTTTAATTTTGATCTTATACGTTATAAAATTCTTTTGTATTTTCTCTATATTTCTCCAGGATTCACAAGAGATACTACAACCCCAAAATTCACATCCATAAATAATAACAAGTGTAACAAACGTCTCAAAGATAATTTTCTTCTTATCCCAAATCCAAATATCAGTTTATTTACAATTGTTTTCAAGCCCATAATAAGCTTTCCATCCCCCAATAATCCTTTTCTCAATGTTATAATTCCAGTTGAGCTTGTGGAGGATATCAATTTGAAGATATTTGTATGAAGTCACTTCCTCCAAGTTGTTGTTTTCATATATGAAGGTATCATAAGTGATCTTATTGGATTTAATAATAACAACCTTAGTCTTATCAGTATTAATGGTCATGCCCATATTGGAGAAAAAATCATTGGGGATTCTTAGTTGGTTTTCAAGATCATGGGGACTCCTTTCCATAAGAATGATACCATCAACATAAAGAAGAATATTGATGACTATACCAGTGAGAGTATGGATGACACAACCTTCTTTTTCAAAGCAATCTTCTAACTTGTCAATGTATATGCCAAAAACGGTATGGGACAAGGGACAACCTTGTTTGACTCCAATATTGTTATTAATCTCTTTTGACCAGCCCTTAGTGTTTTTAAACTTATAAATAGCGTTATCATACATCCTTATTGCATCATCCCTCAAATCGAGAGGAACATTTATCTCTTCCAACCTATTCCAAAGGTTTTCCCCAGGAACCATGTCAAAATATTTTCTAAAGTCACCAAAACAACAAAAACGATTGGTTTTAGTATTGCGGAACTCCTCTGCAATGATCCTAAATGTAAAAATATGGTCCACAATTTAATGATATATCTTAAACCCGTCTTAGCCTTCAGCTCTTTTACTGTGAATTTCTAGCCAAACGATAATCTTCTTTTCCAAAATAATTCCATAAGGCTTGGCTAAAATCAGGCTAATCATAATGGTCATATAATTAGAGGGAATGCTTCTATTCCCATTTTTTAAAATAGGAACAATTAGGATTTGCGTCCAAGGTTTAGGGAAGCCCTACTTGACTGTTAAATTAAATATCTTATATATGTGAGGGATAAGGATAGGCTCTTTGATTTTAAAAATTTCATCTTCGTATCCTTCAATGTCCTTACCTTTCCCATTTGGAAGTCGCTTAACCCCAAACTCTATGTCATCTACAGAAAAATCTTCATCATTTGTAGGGAAAATAGGAATGGTGTTCATGGCATTAGGGAATTCATAAAGAATTTTAAGGTAGGAATTATAGTCCCTTAAGGGAATCATATTATTTTCTTTAGTATTGTGGTTTAGAATTTGGCTCCATAACTTCTTAGGATCCAACTTATATAGTTGTGAAACTGTCTCTTGCATTTTATTGATATAGTACCTTTTTTTCCCTTTTAATTATGGATGTGTACATATTCATCTTATAAAGTTTTAAGGACTCATTAGAAGCATCCATAATGGATTTCCTAGGAATTTTACATTATTTATCATACCAAGGGTTGGTCGTTCTATTATTCTTTTTACAGGACACCTCGAAAGAGAAATTGTTAATAGAAGTGGAAAGAGTAGTTGTAAAATTATGATAGAGTTATTCAATGTTATCCTTACAAGTTAGGATATTTAATTTACTATTTAAATCCTTTAAGTAAAGGTGAACTTAACTTTTGTCAAAACCCACATTCGTTTGATTATCATAATTCTCTTCAATGGCGCTTATGTGCATGCAAAAGTTTTGAGTTAGTGTTACAGGAAAATCCCCCTGTGGACAAGTGGATTTCCTCTTGGATACTAAACCCATATAACCAAGATAGAAAGGTGATAATGTGGACAATGACATTCCTTTTCATGAAGCTAAACTATTCAAGGAAGAATAATAAAGAAATTTAAATACCATTACTGACGTTTTGTCCTTTCTTGATCCGGGTTGATCTTTATCTCCAAGTTCTTCAGAAGATCATGCAATACAATGCGCAGCAACAATGAAACATACTTCCTACTCTATCATGATTAGCTTCATAATAGATCTATAAAAAGAAACAAGTTCATGAAATGTACACAAAATTAAAGGAAACAAGCTAAGAACATATGTATATTAATGAAAACAAAGAAAAGTGCTTACAACCATAGATGTAGATGCAACAACTTCACCAATCTCTCTTTGTCTAGACCCTTGCCCAAAATTTCCATGATCAGAATGACTGTAACTTCATTGATATCTTCCTTATGAGATCATAAGTTTGATGCCTCTAATCTGCCATGTGATTTTCACCATGAGAAGTCCTCCTTATATAAGCTTGGAGAGGCCCAACGAAATTAGATATTCTTGGGATAGGTTGAGGATATTTCTCCATCAATTGTGGATCCTCCCTAAGATCCCTCCTTGACCTTAGATTCGAATCCAACTAAATATAAAGATGGGGGGGATTTTTCCTTGATTCTCCTCAACAGTCAAATATTCCCTCAAACAACCCAATGCTCCATCATAAAGGGACACAAAGTGTTGAAACACTCCCCCAAAGAAGGGTAGGAAGCGTTGGCACTCCCTGACAGTGGGTAGGGGAGCGCTGCCCCAAATTTCCTTAAAAAATCCCAACGCTCCCCTAGAAGGGTGCATAGAATGTTGGAATGCTCCCCCAAGGAAGGGTAGGGAGCGCTACCACTACCTGATAGTGGGTAGGGGAGCGTTGGCCTTCAAAATTGATTTTTAAGTGGTTTTCTTCATGGAAAATGCTTTGTACTCTTCATCAAATATTTCTCTTCCTTAAAATAGTCTTTGAAGGAATCTTAAGTGTCCTTGTGATGTCATTAAAGACACGACATAGGTGATATGGAAGTATGATGATTGCGACAGTTGAAAAACTTGCAATGACAACAATAGGTCATCATTGAAGTGAGTAATTTTGATGTGTAACAGATTTCCCCCCAAAGTGAGAAGTTAGAAGACATAAACTAATGAGTGAAGTACTTTGTAGACTTTTTCGAGCAAGGTTATTGACACGGATAACCTAGTAGAAGATGCACACAACCATCAAACAAATATTACGAGATGTTTCAAACCCAAGGCAGGCATACCTATGCTTAGGTGATAAATACTTCCAAGGTATGGCCGCTATAAGATACATTGTGGATCCATAATTATATTGACAAAAAGGTATATCCACTGAAGATACAATGTGGATCTATACTCCCACGACATGAACTAATCGTAACCATGAAAAATACACAGTGGATCTACGAGATGAAAAGACATAGCCAGGGACCAATACAAAGTGGATCTATGTAACAATATATGTGTCAATATTCAAGAGAAACTTCGTTGCAACCTGGGTAAAGTACATATCAGAGTGATCACTCAACGCAGGGTCTTCTTACTAATCCTATTGTGGTAGGATTATGACCATGTGGATAGATGTCCTGATGTAAAACATGGTAGAAGACACTTGATTATTGGTCAATGAGGCAAACCGTTAACAAGTGCGAGGGAAATCACCATTGATGTCAATGATTCCCAAGGTACCCTAGTACATTCCAACGAATGTGAAGAGATGATTTGAAGTCAAAAATTCATGGAATCATCCAATCAGGGGTCAATGATGAAAATCCATTGTCAGAAGCGAGGAGGCATGCCATTGAGGCATGTAGGTCCCAAGGTACTAACTGGTTTCTAATTCTAGTTCCTGGATAATGTGTTGAATTCGATAGGAATAGACTCGTTGAAGGAGGGCCTTGATGTATCCCCCATCAACGACACAAAACTAACACAAAGATGTAAATTGGTAGATCAAATGAACATGGACTGACACGGGTATTGAAATAGGATATTTTTTGTGGTTGACTCTCGAAGCATATACATCCCTTGAACACTGAGGCACAAAAACATAAACATGACATGGACCGAAACATGATGATGCAGTGGATACTGTGACTTTCATCGAGTGACACAAAGGAGTACATAAACTCATAGGATTGGTTCAGTGAAAAGGTTCAGCGGATTGAAATGTATGGAAAGACAAAGTGTCATGTTCAAGGGCGACCGTAAGAGTGACCTGTAATGTTCTGAAAAACTACTTGGCTTGCTTCCTTCAAAATTTTCCCCCATCCAGATAGATCATAGGATCATATGTTGACTGGAAATTTTTCACTCTGGGTGTATAGGCTTGCAAATAATATTTCATCTCTGCAAATTATTTTCAAGAGAAACGGTGCACCAAACCCTCAAAAAGTCATTAAGCCTAAGTTTTGCCTCATATACTGCATTCGCACCTGGAGAATAAAGAACACGCTTAGATCGACGGTCGATCTAGCGGCGCGCAGATCAACAACTGACAGTGGATTCTGGACCCCCTCGACTGTTCTGTTTTTAACGGTGGGGGGGGGCCCGGATTGGTGATTAAAAAGCGCGCAAAGATCTATGGTTGTCATGGAGGTGCGCAGATGAACGGTCCACAGGTGATTCTAGACCCCCCCAATCGTTCTCCCTTTAACGGTGGGGGGGGGGTCCAGAATGAAGTGGGTTTTTTCGGCGAGCCCTATCCCAACGTGTCATCCATCCATTGCATCAGGCCTCCTTCGCTCCATGCTACATCCTTCACGTTGCACCTGTCAGTTCCTCACCCTTCATTCATTCACTCATTCGCCAATCTTACCCCTCCATGAATAAACAAACTTAGGATAAAAACATTAGGTTAATAGTCATGATTAAACCTGTTAATAATAATCAATTAATTATTAATTAATTAACAATTGAGTTAACATGTTAGTAATTAATCAGTTGTTAATTAATTAAGTTAGTATTAATAACTAAGTTAGTTTTTATATTAAATAAAACAAATTAATAAAACAATAGAAAACATATATTAAAATAAAAAAAATAAAAATTAAATAAAAAGAAAAAACAATAAACAAAATAAAACATATAAAATAAAACTAATAAACAAACATTAAATAACACAAAACATATTAAATATAAAAAATATATATATATATATATATAACAAAAAGTAATAAAACAAATTAAAAATGTAATAAATAATATTAAAAACTAAAAACAAAAACTAAAAACTAGTGCTATCCTAAGTTCTACCCCCCAACTCCATGCACATTCATTACATCAATCAACAAAACAAATCAACGCAAATCAACGGTCACGAAATTTTCCGGACGCCCCCTCACCATCCGGAGTTTAACGAGAGGGGGGGGGGTCCCGAATAGTTGTTTTCCAATACCACCCCCCATACACGTGTCATCACCCTATTCCAGTGGACCCCGCCCCGCGCCCCCCTAAAACCTATTACCACCTCAGGGGGGGTCCGAAATACCACCAATCACGAAAAAAACTGCCTTTTTCATTTTTTTTTTGCCTATTTTCGCTTGTTCAACATGTATTCGTCCGAGGCCATTTTTGGGAAAATGAAACCGAATTTTAAGAATCCAAGAGAGGTTTTTCTCTGTAATGGGATGAATAAAAAAAAACTCTCTCAGTGTTTTCACAGGTGCCACTAGCAGAGAGAATCGAAGCCATCTTCGAGGCCATTTTTTCCAAATTTTCGCTTTTCCGTTACAGTCCTGATTTTGCGGGAGATGTTACGGCCAGCTGGAGATGCATTTGGAAAAACTGAAGGAGGTTTTTGTCCAAAAAATGCCCTTCTCCAATAACTTCCTTCATTTTTTTCCCAGGTTTCATCGTTGAAGAGAAACACACATATGTTTGGACCCCTTTTTTGCAGAAAACCGGTCCGTCTTTCATGGTGGACAGTTCCAGATTTGGTGGGATTTGTGGCTATTTTTGGACGAGGCGGTTAAAATAAACTCTCAAAACTTGTTGGGGGATCTCCCTTATTTATTCAGAGATGATTTTTAATGCAAGGGTTGATCAGTCAGGGAACCAGGATGGATTTTTTGTAAAGAAGCTCACAGAGCTTTCTGTATTTTTATCATTTCAATAATACAATCTCAGCAACTACAAGATTCATGTGTCATTTTTGGTGCTGATGTTTTCCTCATTCACTGTAATTTGTTTCCATTGTATTTCTTAAGTTATTCATACTCTGAATTATTCAAAGAAGTTCGAAGAATAGAATTTGTTGAGACATACACTCTGTTTCTGGCTTTGACATAATTATCGATGTTTTCTCCTCAAAGGTTAATTTCAGGATTCTTGATTTCCCTGTCATTGTCTTGTCCTCTAATCTTACTCCTCTAAATTCAAAATCAAATTCAAAGAATCCACCAAGAGTGCCTACCTTGCCCTATAATGTTGTCTGTAGAACTTGTTTTTGATTGAGCTTCAGATTGCGACTCCATTGCCCATGGTTCATTTTTCTCTGCTCTTACCAATTAAAAAATCCAAACTCTGAACCCATTAACTAGCCTAATATTCTCTTCAAACAAAGTTATATCAGACAGAGATATCCCTCTCTGAGTCTTGGAGGGCTAGATCCAAGACTCGAAGCGGTTTTGATGTTGCCTTTGTGACTACCATCACAGCCTTGTGAAAATTACAGAGTGCTAACAGAATGGCGACTCCACTGGGGAACTTTCCCTAGTAGTACACTTCAAAGCTCCAGATATGATCACTGATGGTGGATAGTGAGCAGACACCAGAAGGCTAAGATCATTCACCTCACGACTCCAATCAGCTCCAGATAGTGCCAAACTCAAAGACTCCACTGGAGGAAGAACCTAAAGCATGGCCAAGCAGCCTAGAAAGACCAGGTACTCAAGCTCAAATTGCATTCAAGACATCTTTGGTTTTATCTGTAATTATGTTTTGTCCTATTATAAGCCTGATCAACAGTATATTGTAGAAGATTACATTGACCACCTTTTGATTAATGAGCATCAAGAGATCATATCCCCAATTGTATATTATATACATACTCATACACCTGCGCACATCCTAGATGCACCTGTAGAATCCCTAGGGAGACATAAGCCTCCTACTTTATCTCTTATTCTTGCTAAACCTCTGGATGGTTGTAAGCCCCTTTCTTCATCTCCTGTGCTTGCAAAATTCCTAGACCGATACCAGCCTCTAGATTTTCCTCCCATTCTTCATGACCTCCCTGTCAATTACATCAATAATCTGCCTAGGTTTGATGGAGAAAAAGGGAAGATCACTGTTGAAAAGCATATTCAAAACCTTGAGGATTTCCTTGACCTTTATGAGGTTGAAGATGATGATGTCTGTATCAGAATGTTTTCCCTGTCTTTGGGAGGTAAAGTTAAAGATTGGTTTAAAAAACTCCCAGCTGCAAGCATTAAAAATTTTCATCAGTTCATGCAAGTTTTCCTAGACAGATGGGTGGTCATGGGAAATGTTTTCCTCATGCTAGAAGAGTATGACCAATTGAAAAGAAAGCCAGGGGAGACAGTACAACAGTTCTCAACCAGGTTCAATGAGGTGTATCATTCAATACCTGTGGATGTAAGGCCACCTCCTGGTTTAGCTAAATTGCATTTCCTAGAAGCCTTTGACCCAGAAATGACATTTCAGTTAAGAGAAAGAGACACTGCAACCCTAGAAGAAATGAAAAATGTCGCAATCGATGTGGAAGCTAACCTGCTGAACAGGAAGGCAAAGCTAGAAGCAGTGAGAAAAGACAAAACAAAAAAGGAGCAGCTAAAATCTTCAATAGCTAAATTGGACATTTTGGCCAGTGCCATGGAAAAGATGATGTAGAAGATTAACATAAAAGAGGAGCTTGTTGTCCAAAGACATCATGTTCCATTGATTTCAGAGAAAGAAATGATCATAGTTCCCAAACATTTTTCTTCTCATCCTTGGTACCATGGTTTGAATTATGATTTGTTCATGTATTCAATTCACAACACAGTCAAAGATGAAGCTCCATCTCAACTTGTAGAGTAACAACCAGCTAACATGATATGCATGTTCAATGGAATTTCATCCATGGATGATTTACCCAAGTGTGACCAGTATGATGATGATCATGAAGCTAAAATAGAGGTTGTTTGTTCAAAGAAACCAGCAACATGTTGTTGGCATGGGGAAGATCAGTTACAACTCAGATATGACAATCAATCTGCACATGGAAATTATGACAACAATAATCAATGTGCAGAAAATCTCAGAGTAACTAAAAACACTTTTCCCTTATGTTTCTCATCTTTTCAATTTCTGAAAAGAAACTCTAGGCCAGTTGTAAATAGTGAAGACAAAAATTCCTCTGATCAATCAGTTGATGATTCCATTAAGGATATGGAGGTTGTTCTAAACTCAGAATCGTAGCCCTTAACCTACATTGATTTTCAAATTCTTGACGAAAGCTTAGAGCCTGAGACAAATTCTGAGTTAATTCAAAACAACTATGTACCATTATGCTTTAATTCATTTCAGTTTTTGAAAAAGAATCTTGAGTATATGCTAAAGGATAAATACACAAAAAATCAAGAAGTTGCAGTGGAACCAATGCAACAGCGAGTTCAATTTCTACAGGATCCAATATCTGATGTGTTGGATGACTGGTGTTGTCAAAGTCTTCCTCCATCATCCAGCTATGGGATAAAACGTTTTTATGATATTGACATGATCAGGCAGTCAACTTCATTGTCTTTTTCAGCAGAAGTCACATTACAAAGCCCATCAGAGCAGTTGCAGCCATGTCAGGAAATGCATGAGGATGAAAATAACATAGGTATAGTGCCAGAGCATGTCTCTCACCTGGTAGAATCCAAAAATCAAGGAACATTTCATTTCTACCTTGATCCTATAGCTACCTATATGGAGAATTTTTTCACTGTTGAGCCTCAATCTATCTCTGGCAGTATGTCGAGGTCTCTATGGTAAATATCAATCACATTTTCAGTAGTGGCCTTTACACTGTGCAGTTTTGAGTCTATGGGCAAAAGGTTAAGATGCATTTTTCACTGTGTTAATGAGCAGTCAAATAGTCCTCTGGTCTCAACAACCACTTGATTGGTTGCATTGGAATTATTGTATCATTTAGAACGATGAAATTTTCAGTAGTGTAGGGTAGGTAGAAGTTTCAAATAAGCTCAACATTCCGAGCATCTCTTTTTCAGTAGTGTTTATCTTAATTTGGTTTCAGTTGCAAGATCAAAACTGGTACAGGTTTCAGAATAAGATTTTGGGATCATCCCAATGGATAAAGCACCGGTCTGCATGTTCATAGGTCCGTGGTTATTGACACCTCCCAAAAGAGCTGCCATCCCCAGGTGGAGCCACTGTTATAACCCTATAATTCATAGGATCATATGTTGACTGGAAATTTTTCACTCTGGGTGTATAGGCTTGCAAATAATATTTCATCTCTGCAAATTATTTTCAAGAGAAACAATGCACCAAACCCTCAAAAAGTCATTAAGCCTAATTTTTGCCTCATATACTGCATTCTCGCCTGGAGAATAAAGAACGCGCTTAGATTG
>ML784768.1:0-29166 GCA_009831015.1 Picea engelmannii | reverse complement strand
CCTCACCCTTCATTCATTCACTCATTCGCCAATCTTACCCCTCCATGAATAAACAAACTTAGGATAAAAACATTAGGTTAATAGTCATGATTAAACCTGTTAATAATAATCAATTAATTATTAATTAATTAACAATTGAGTTAGCATGTTTTTTTTTTGTTTGTTAATTTGTGCAAGACCTGCGATTAACCTGTGGCTTGAGAAACTGCGACTCAGGGGCATCTAAGCTGTCAAAATCACCCGGGGATCGCACCCGGCCTGAGCCACACCAACCCTTAACATGGTTGGATTTTTTGTCCCCGCAGGTTTCGAACCGGTGACTTTAACATCACGGAGTGGCTTAACAACACACTCCGTCACCGACTGTCCTACACCTCGGGGACGACAATTGAGTTAGCATGTTAGTAATTAATCAGTTGTTAATTAATTAAGTTAGTATTAATAACTAAGTTAGTTTTTATATTAAATAAAACAAATTAATAAAACAATAGAAAACATATATTAAAATAAAAAACATAAAAATTAAATAAAAAGAAACAACAATAAACAAAATAAAACATATAAAATAAAACTAATAAACAAACATTAAATAACACAAAACATATTAAATATAAAAACAAAAAATAAAATATATAACAAAAAGTAATAAAACAAATTAAAAATGTAATAAATAATATTAAAAACTAAAAACTAAAACTAAAAACTAGCGCTATCCTAAGTTCTACCCCCCAACTCCACGCACATTCATTACATCAATCAACAAAACAAATCAACGCAAATCAACGGTCACAAAATTGTCCAGACCCCCGCTCACCATCCGAAGTTTAACGAGAGGGGGGGGTCCGGAATAGTTGTTTTCCAATACCACCCCCCATACACGTGTCAGCACCCTATTCCAGTGGAACCCTCCCCCCATAAAACCACTTACCACCTCAGGGGGGGTCTAGAATACCACCAATCACGAAAAAAAACCGCCTTTTTCATTTGTTTTTGCCTATTTTAACCTGTTCAACATGTCTTCGTTCGAGGCCGTTTTTGGGAAAATGAAAATGAAGTTTAAGAAACCGAGAGATTTGTTTCTCTATAATGGGATGAAGAACAAAAACCTCTCTCAGTTTTTTCATAGGTGCCACGAGAAGGGAGAATCGAAGCCATCTTTGAGGCCCCTTTTCCAGATTTTCTCTTTTCCGTTAGAGTCCTGATTTTGCGGGAGCTGTTATGGCCAGCTGGAGATGAATTTAGCGAAACCGAAGGAATTTTTTGTCCATCACATGCCCATATCCAATAAAATCCTTCAGTTTTTGCCCAGGTGTCATCGTTGAAGAGAAACACACGTCTGTTCGGACCCCTTTTTCGCAGAAAACTGGTCCGACTTTCATGGCGGACAGTTCCAGATTTGGTGGGATTTGTGGCTATTTTTGGCCGAGGCAGTTAAAAATGACTCTCGAAACTTGTTGGGGGATATCCCCTATTTATTTAGAGACAATTTTTAATGTAAGGGTTGATCAGTCAGGGAACCAGGATGGAGTTTTTGTAAAGCAGCTCACAGAGCTTTCTGTATTTTGATCATTTCAATAAATACAATCTCAGCAGCTACAGGATTCATGTGTCATTTTTGGTGGTGATGTTTTCCTCATTCACTGTAATTTGTTTCCATTGTATTTCTTAAGTTATTCATACTCTGAATTATGCAAATAAGTTCAAAGAATAGAATTTGTTGAGACATACACTCTGTTTCTGGCTTTGACATAATTATCGATGTTTTCTCCTCAAAGGTTAATTTCAGGATTCTTGATTGCCCTATCATTACATGGTCCTCTCATCTTGCTCCTCTAAATCAAAAATCAAATTCAAAGAATCCACCAAGAGTGCCTACCTTGCCCTGTAATGCTGTCTGTAGAACTTGTTTTTGATTGAGCTTCAGATTGCGACTCCATTGCCCATGGTTCCTTTTTCTCTGCTCTTACCAATTAAAAAATCCAAACTCTGAACCCATTAACTAGCCTAATATTCTCTTCAAACAAAGTTATATGAGACAGAGAGATCCCTCTCTAAGTCTTGGAGGGCTAGATCCAAGACTCGAAGCGGTTTTGATGTTGCCTCTGTGACTGCCATCACAGCCTTGGGCAAATTACAGAGTGCTAACACCTATTTTTAATTTAACGAGATTGAGGAGGATAACACATGCTCGATATAACTCACCTTTGGTAAGTCCCTCTTCCTTTGTTTAATGAACTGGAAGAATTAAGGGTTTGGTCCCATATGGGCCCTCTAATGTATAATTTTTAACGAGTCCAGAGAAGGAAAACTTGGTTGTTTTTCATGTTTATAGAGTCTGAAAATAACTTGAAGATGACTCCAAGGTTGTCCTTTTTCGTAATGTTAGTATCGCGAGGTCGAAAAAGAGAGAAATTATCACTCGAAAGATGGCCTTTCAAACCTTTTAATGAGTGGGAAAGGAAGCAAGATCACTCGGCAATATTTTCATGTTTAGAGAGTCTGAAAAGAGCTTAAAGGAGACTCCAGGGAGTTCCTTTTTTGTATAACCTTTAAGAGTCTAAAAAAGTGATAAAATTATACTCGGTTACATTCTCATGTATTTACGAGCACAAGAAGGAACAAAGACTAAGCTCGGTATGCCCCCAGCTTGAAAAGCTAGTGGATTAACTCCAGAATGATCATCAAAGGTTGGAGACATGCCCCCAAGATTCAATTCATTCACCGACTTTGGGGTTGTCACCAATTTCTGTACTAGATGGAGAAAAAGGATATAGGTGGATGAAATGAAGGTTCAAATACGAGACATAAAGAAAGACTCGACTCGAAATCTACGAGATTTGATGAAAAGACTCAAATGAATGGGAGAGGTGATTGTTTCATTGTTTAATGAGATTAAAATAGGAAAAGAACTATGCTCAAGGCTTCTGGTTCAATCCCCATATTTCGGTTCCATTTTTTAAACGATATTTCTACAGAGAGGAAAAATATGCTCGTAACCTTAGTTTCATTTTTTAACACACAATAAAGTTTTATGCTAAGAGTCGTGCTCATGGTCAATTAAAAGGTCAAAATTTGTTATTTGGTTGGAAACGAGGATATCATATATCACATAATCTATGACACTACTACCTAGCCCATGATTACAGGTCATCTCGTTGGAGTTTGTCCAGTTCATTACTCCATTGCAAATTATTATGTCTTGAGAGCTGCAGAGCTTGAACAACTTAGTACCAAACAAACTCTCAATTAGGTCTTTAGAGATTCTTTTGTAGCTATTAAATAAAATAAGGTCATCATATATCCATATAGGATTATGGTTAGAATCATTACTTAAAAGAGCATCTTCTTTAGTTGTCATCCTATCATTAAAGTCTCCTAGATGGAGGATATTACCTTCATTTTTCAAACTATAAATATCCTGTTCTAAATTAATATAGGGACAATTGTTATCTAGATTGTTTTTCTTATAAAAAGTAGAATTAATAGGTGAAAAATAGAAAATTTCTATATACACCTTCTTAGCATTGATTTCTGAAATTTCTATCCAAGTGTATTGATTGAGAGGGTCGATCTTATGAAGTTGAGTGTGAGGAGAAATTCTCTTTCTAATACAACAAGATATACCTCATATCCCTCTACGGTGAGATTTTGTGTTCCATTCCGACAATAATACAAATCCTTCTATGTTAGGGACCTTAGACTCCTCATGCTTCCAAGTTTCAACTAAACAAATAATATCAATATCACTCGGGATCCAACTTATCATAGGATGTTTGCACCATGGAAAGCTCCGTTAGTTCCAAAAAAGGATCTCGAGTGTCCCAATTTCCTATTTGATATTATCCTTCTGGTTTCTATCCCTAACAATAGATTTTTGATTTCTAATTATTTCCCATTTTACTTCTTTCCTGACTTCTTTTACCTTTTGAACTTCCTTCCTTAACTCATCTTAGTCTTGAGGAATGAGGTCTTCATTTATAAATATTCCTGACCCTTTTAAGCTCATATATTTACTGAGTATGCTATGTTTCTGGTCATTACAATGTACTTTGACACAGATCAATCTATCTTTCTGATCAATTATGTTTCCTAGCCTCTTTGCTTCTATGAGGTAAGTTGTATCATTTTCGGATTTATTATTTAATTATTCTTTTACTATTGCTAGTGTATCTTCTTCTTCTTGTTATTTTATACAAAAATTATGAGGTTCAAGGCACTTTTTTTATTCTCATGGTCCAATTCGATTAGCTTTTTCGTTTCCTCTTTGATGGGTTTGATATCCAATTTGTTTTCCATATTACTGAGGGTCAAATTGTTGGTTAGTTTTTCTTCTAGCTATTTAATCCTATCTCTCAAGTTGTGATTTTCTTCAACCTCTCCTTCTTGGGTTGATTGTTTATGTTTTTCCATTTCTTGAATCCTATCTTTCATTTTCTGCAATTCACTCTTGAACCCTAAGAATCTATCCTCTATTTGAGTTTGAATGGTATCTTTGAAGAGTCTAATTTTTTTATCAATCATTTTCTCTAGCTCTATTTGGAGTTTTACGTCTCTTTATTCACTCCTTTTTTCTAATGATTTTATAAATATTAATTGATCCTATCATAACTATTTTTAATTATTCAGTATGAACTTATGAACAAAATCAATATTCTCGAAATGAGGACAAATTCTCACATCGTACTTTCAAGTAAACTAGTTTGTAAAGTTGTGATAAAAAGTAAGGTTGAAGATTAATATAATTTACTTTTAACTTTCCCAAACTTTAATTAATAACATAAGACATATATGTTCCCATTTTTATAACTTATTTATTTTTCTTGGTTAAGTTTGACATTCATTCATCCTTATAGTATAGTAAAAAAATGTTGAATTAGAGATTTTGAGACTTGTATTAATTATGAGAATATAAAAAAAAATATGACCAAATTACAACTAAGACGAAGTTAAATATCACATAGATTTTATAAATGTTAATTGATCTGATCATATCTATTTTTAATTATTCATTATTCATTATTCATTATGAACAAAAGCAATATTCTAGAAATGAGGATCGATTCTCTTGTACTTTCAAGTAAACTAGTTTCTAAAATTGTGATACAAAGTAAGTTGAAGATAAATAGTATTTAATTTTAACTTGCCCAAACTTTAATTAATAACATAAGATGTATCTTTATCCATTTTTATAACTTATTTAATTTTCTTGGTTAAGTTTGGCCTTCATTCATCATTATAGTATAGTAAATAAATGTTAAATTAGAGATTTTGAGACTTGTATTAATTATGGGAATATAAAATAATATGACCAAATTACAATTAAGAGGAACTTAAAATATCACATAGATTTCATAATTGCTAATTGAGTTTATCATAACTATTTTTAATTATTCGTTATGAACTTATGAAGAAAAGTAATAATCTCTAAATGAGGACCAATTCTCACATCATACTTTCAAGTAAACTAGTTTGTAAAATTATGATACAAAGCAAGGTTGAATATTAATATAATTTAGTTTTAACTTGCCGAAACTTTAATTAATAACATAAGACATATATTTACCCATTTTTATAACTTATTACTTTTCAATACCTCTTAACTAAAAAAAACATGATAAACTTTGTATTTTCATTTTCATCAAGTTCAAATATTTTTTTTTTTAAGTAAGGATTCTATATATTACCTTTCATGGAACAAAATTACAGTATCATCAGTGATAGTAGGGATTTTATTGAGCTGAATTGCCCCAAGGGGAAACCAATTCAGCCTAGCTCTATCTTTGTATTCAATATATAAATTAAACACATTTTTTTTAATCACCCCGTGGGGAAGCCCATTCGACTAGATCCTCCATTAAAACTATAAGACAAAAAGGGAAACTATGTAACGTAATAAAAAAATTGACTGTGCTGGGATTAAAAAAGAATGGAACATTTAACAGAGTAAAACATGCATGATGACACTTGTAAGTCTGGTGTGTCTTAAGGATGAGTGTATGTCTCTTCCGCTGCAGTCGTCTGGGTAGTTGGAGTAAGAATTGGCCCTAAAGTAGTTGGGACATCAATTACTTGTCTTGGACTATGCAATGAGCAGAGCATTGTAGCAAGCAGAGATTCAATTTTATCTACGTGATGTTCCATGTTCTCCATCCGAAAGAAAAGGTCCTCCACATCCTGTCTGATCACAAAGACCAAATTCTATAGTATCGACATCGTTCCTCCTAATCCAACACAAGAAGCACAGTCCAAGGTCAAAGGCTATTCCACATGAGGATCTTCCAAATGAGAATGTAGTTTCTCAGGGTCTGCATGAGGCGCTTTCAATTGAGCATGCAACTCCTCCACCTGAGTAGAGAAATTATCCTGGGATGGCACAACATTTGAAGGTGGTGAGGGGGCAGAGGGAGGTGGGATCGTCAGGCTAAACAAGGCATGCTGAGAAGACGAGGACATGTCCAGGATTGGACCTAGAGAATAACCTAGAGAATTTCCTGAGAGGTCCAACCACTCCATGCGACATGCCCATGGCGAGGACAAATTTGGGAGACCACTCTTGTTTGACGAGGAATGAATATATGAAGGGGCCAAGGAGTTGGGTGATGGAGCAGGGATGGAAAGATGTCGGAAGAAAAAGGAAACCTTGTTTTTCAACCAGAGAGGTCCTCTCTTCAGCTTCCTGCGGAGCCGAGGCATGGAGAATTGTGAGTGGAGGAGGGGTAGAGACGAGAAATCGAAAGAAAGAGTGAACAACAGGTAGGATAGCATAGAAAAAATGTAGAATATGGGAGAGACGGAATGGTGCAAAGGTTGTTAGGGGGAATGCCATAAAAAGAGAGTCGAAGGAGGAGTTCCCATGCACACAGAGGTGACCACCTGCAAAAATCCTCCATCGATCGGACAAAAGCACTAGAGGGGAGACGATCATAGTAATGAAGGTGATGAAGTCGCAGTAATAAAGGTGATGAATTCACATTGGGGAGGGTATTAAATCGAGGGGAGGTGGAATACACTAGTCACGTGGTCTATGGAGAGGAGGAAGTCATTGTCATCTCCCATTGAGGTGTGGATGTTTATGGAACCCCATCTGGGGGGCTGACAATATTGAGAGCTCAAGAAATATAGTCCTGGAGGATGGGGTGATCATTGTGGGTGGGAAATATGGAGATGATATCCAATCCTTCTAGATCCACCCCAATATTGGCTAACTTTTTGGCTCTCTAATTTTCTCTTCGCTGGACATACGAAGGAATGAGAGATGAGTGAGGATTAATGAGAGATGTAATGGTACTTAGTCCTGTGTTAAGACGCCAACAAAGGGATATTTTGTCTCAGTCATCCTTGTTAAGAATTTTTGCGAAAAGGATGAGAATGATTTGAGAGTCCCCCTCCACGATCAACTTATGTTGACCCTGTTCTTGAGAAATCTGCAATCCTTTCGTGAGTCCTCAGATCTCTAGTGCATTTTTTGTGTTGTGTCCTATACTCCCCACATAAATACTCATAATGTTTCCTTGGTAGTTGTGGAGTACCACTCCGAACCTAGCAGGGTTTGGATTACCTTTGGATGCCCCGTCAAAATTTATCTTGACAAAACCTAGAGAGGGAGGGGACTAATGCATAGGGTCGTCTACAATATGGAAGCGTTGAAGTTTCCTGGGTGTATGAAAGTTGATGTTGATTCTTCAACTTTCCAATATGTGCTTTTATTTGAAAGGGAATGACATGTCCTCTTCTTTCCAGGGCTGCATGTGGATGGTTTCTCTGATGTTTTCATGTATGTGATTCCAAACCTTCTGCCAAGAAATATGAGTCGAGTAGAAGATCCTTCTCTTACGTTCTTTCCATATCTTCCAAATGATGAAACTTGAAAGTAGCTTTTAGATACGGTTGAGAATGGGGGACTGAAAAGTTGAGTCTCGCCATCCTTCTAAGGTTTCCCTGAGGCCTTCTCTATTGTGATCCGTGATTCGCATGAGAATGGCGTATTGATCCCAAATTTGTGAACTTTAGGAACAAAGGTTAAGCAGGTGATTTTGGGATTTTGAGTCTTCCAGGAATAGAGGGCAGATGTATGGCCCAAAAAAGCCTCTTTTCATTATATTGTCCCAAGTGAGGATGCCTTTATGAGCAAAAACCCGGAGGAAAGTATTAATTTTTGGCCAATGTTTAATTCTCCATATTTTCTCCCAGGCGTGCTCTTGTGACAAGAGGTGGGTGGAAATCTTGATGTCATAAGATTATTTGATGGTGAAGATGCCCCTCGATGAGTGTCCCCATATCAGGATTTCCTCTCCTTGAATAATTTGCAATTTCCTGGAGATGGTTAGCTCATTCCAAGGCTGAAGCTCCATGCATGTTGGTATATGGAGATCTGTGTGGGTGGACTTCTAGTGGTGCCATTTTTACCCAAGGGCATTCTCTTGCCAATAGTCTGCGACTGTGATTAGACATGCCTATGTGGTAGGCACTATAAAGTGTTTTGATAAAGGTTCTTTCTCTAGAGAAGGCCATTGGTTACAAGAGTCATGCCAAAAGGAAGTTGTTCTACCATTTCTCACTTCCTAGAAGGCGTGGTCTGCAATTAGGGAGTGGTTTTGCTTGGTAGAATTCCAAATCAAGGATCCTAAAGAGTTTTCATTCTGGCATATTAAGTGATTCTCTATAATGTTTGTAGCATATTTCTTTCTCCAGATTTAGGCCTAGAGGTCTTTGGGTCTTTATAGCCACTGCCACCATATCTCGGCACCGAGAACTTTATTGAGAGTGGTTGGGCCCTGTAGAGCAAGACTGCCAGTTAGCTTGGGTCTACATATCTTGTCCCAACCGATTAGTGCCATTTTATGATCATTCTGAGCCCCTTACCATAGAAATATTCTTTGTAAGGTTTTTATGGTGGTTAAAATGCAACTAGGAGTTGCCAATGCTGAAAAGGAGTAAATGGGCATGCTTTGAAGGACCGATTTTTGAAGGATGAGACGAATGGAAATATTAAGCGTGCGGAAAGTCTAGGAAGAGAGTATTTTATCCAAGGAGGAGAGGATTCCCTCCCAAGAGATGTTTCAAAGACATTTTTTTATAAGGAGACTGCCAAGGTATTTCAACGAAAGGGAGCTACGCATGAAGCCTAGGAAGTTTGTAATGTGAATTTGGATGGGGATCGAGGTGTTAAAGAAGAAGATGTGGGATTTTTCTCGACTGATGTCCATTCCTGAGGCTTCACAAAAAGTTTGGAGAATAAGGAGGATTTTCAAATATTCTCGAAGAGTAGGGGATCCCAGCATTAAGGTGTCGTCGACAAACTAGTTGTCTGAAGCAGGGAGATATAATCCATGTAGGGGGAGTCCGGTTAGGGATATGTCAACTATAGATGCCTTAATGCAATGACTTAACACTTTTGCCATAATGATGAAAAGGAAAGGGGACATGGGGTCCCCTTATTGAATTTCGCGGGAAGGAGGGAAGGGGCAGGAAGGCACACCATTTATCAGAATGGAGAAAAAGGGGAGGATGTGAGATTTAGAATCCAATCAATCCAGTCAAGGGAAAAACCGAAAGCTAACATTACAGATTTCATGTAGGCCCATCTTAACTTGTCAAAACATTTAGAAATATCTATCTTTAGTAACATAACTCGAGTGCCCATACATTGGAGGGAGTGGATGAATTCAAGCGCAAGGATGACATTGTCCAAAATTTTCCTTCCTTCCGCATAACCTGATTTCCTAGGAGAGATGATAAAGGGAAGGAGGGGCTTGGGTCATCGGGTAATCACTTTTGTTAAGAACTTGTAAAAAACATTACAGAGAGAAATTGGTCTGAACTTCTTGGGGTAATAGTCTCGTTATTATTTGGGAATGAGAGTGAGGAAAGTGGCATTAAGGGTAGGGACAACGTTTCCCAAGATGTGAGAGTCCTCTATTATTTCCCAAACCTCCTCCCAGATCATGGACCAACAGAAGTGGAAAACATCCACCATGAATTCATCTGGTTCTAGAGCTTGACCTTCAAGAGTTTCTTGCAAACCAAGGTCTACTTCTTCAATTGTGATTGGTCTTAACAGAGATTCATTATGTTATTGAGTGATGATGTTTGGTATGTGTTGAGTGATATTTTCTATTGGAGGAGTTTTGTCATAGGGGGGCTCAGACAACAGGTCTTTGTAGTATGAGACTAATTCATGCTTGATACTTTCATGTTGTTGTAGCATTTGACCTTGTTCCCTGACCAAGTGAGTGATTTTATTGACGTGTCTCCATTGTATGCTTGCTCGGTGAAAGAAATTTTTGTTTCATTCCCCCTCTTGAAGCCACTGAACTCTGACTTTTGCCTCCACAAATTTTCCTCTTGAGTCCGCCTTTCCTCTAGCTATTGTTTGACTAAAGTTTCTCTCTCTTTGAGTTCAATTGTCAGGCCTTGATTTCTGACTTGGATTTGGATGAGCTCCATTTGACCAGTGATATTCCCTTGGGACTCAAATATGTTGTTGAAGTTATGTTTGTTCCACAGCTTGAGTTGTTTCTTGAAATTTTCTAATCTTTGTTGAAATCAGAACATCTTGAAGCCCTATGGGATGGTCGATTCCTTCCACGAGGTTGGGGCCAAGGATTGGAACTATGGATGTGTGAGCTAAAAATTATTGAATATGAAAGGCTTATGCCCTGGGGTGCCTGCAATATCTAATGAGAGTTGGATCGGCTAGTGACTAGAGCGATATGTCTCCAGGATGTTGGCAGTCAAGGAGAGGCCATCCAACAAGAGGGATTCAGAGATGAGGAAACGATCAAGGAGAAATGATAACTATTTGGATCCTGAGCATAGGTTCATCTAGGTAAAGTGGTCGTTTTGGTTTTCCATGTCTATAAGACAGATCTTGTCAATTAGTTCTTGAAAGATCCTGCTTTTTGTTTCAAGTCTACAAGGCCCCCCTCTTTTCTCATCTAGGTTGCAGATCATATTAAAGTCACCACCCAATATCCATATATGGTTTGTTGTGAGGGTAGCTAGCCATTCTAGATTGTGAATGAAGTTTAGTTTGTCCCCCTAAGTGGCTGGGCCATAAACATGGGTGAGGTATCCTGGCTTATTTGATCCAATAAGCCTGTAATTCGTCGAAATTTTCCATTTAGTGAAGAAGAAATTATCCAAAATAAAATATCTAGGGTTCCATAGGATGTCCAAACCTCCAACCGCACCTGTGGAGTTCATTGTCATTATTTTCCCTATTTTCCATCATTTTGAGAGGATTTGAGTCATTTATTCTCATGCACATTTTGTTTCTTGAAGTAGAAGAATGTTTGGGTTTTCTACTATGATGTGATCTCATAGAAGCCTTTGTTTTATATGAGCATTCAAACCACATATATTCCAAGAGATGAGATTCATGATGACGATGGGGAGGGGAGAGGGGGAAAGTTATCAAAGATGAGATGTATCTGACTTGAGTTTACCATGAAGTGGTCGATTTCCTGTATGATCTTTTGGGTTGATTTCTTCCCTCTTCTATTTTCCTCCTTCTGAGACTTGTGTGATTCTTTTTGTGGGATGCTTTGGATGCCCAAGCCTGAATTACATCTGGCTGCAAAACTTGCTGAGGAGTTGAGAAATACCTTGTGTACTTTGTGCAGCTTGTCTGGAGGGATAATATACAACTCTTTCTTGCGATAAGACTGTTCTAGATGGTCAAAGTTTATTCCCACGAGGTCGTGTTCATCCAGGTCCATTTCATTATCTTTGTCTTCAGGTTTGGAGGTTCCTCCAGCCTTGGCATGTGGGGGGAGTATCGACAGAGTTGTTCCAAAACTAGGGTGTTTGTTGCAGTGCCTTTGGCATTGCATTTAGTTACAGTTTCTTGAGGAGGTATCTATGGCTCATCCATATCTTTAGGATTTTTCTATAGTATATCAAAGGAATTATTGGAGGATGGCTCCTTGTTAGCAGTTGGGGTTGTTTTCCTAGTTGTCTGGTGTCACCTTCTGGCAACATGGGTGAATCCATCCCTTGGTATGTTTGCTTCTGGGTTATTGTCTTTTCCCGTAGTTCTCAGAGGAAATTCCGTGAAGAGATCCCCATGTTTGTGGAATTTTCTACACCGAAAGGGTATGTCCTCATAATCAATGGTTTGAGACCAGTATTCATCATGATATTCGAAGGTGATGGAGCTAGGGAGGGGATTTCATATATTGAGATAGACACAAATACAAGCATAAGATGCATGCCTTTTATGTTTGGTTTTTTCAGAGGACTTGACATAATCCCCGACGATGTTTCCTATGCTTTCCAGGATCTATTCTAACTAGAAATCTTATGCCAAAGAATATAGACGGATCCATACCAATCCATGTGAAAAGTATTCTTCTTAGGGATAAATTTTTCCATCCAAAATCACAGAAAGAGGTCATCTCAGTTGAAAAAATATGGTCCTCCATCAAATAGGTGGTTTTTATCTTCTAGGTTGTGGAATATGATGGTGAAAAATCCTTTTGAGCCTATTTGTAGGTCATAATGTCCTTTGGGCTTCCAGCAGTGGTGTATCCATTTAAAGAGATCTCATTCAGAGGGCTGAAGTCCTAAGAATTTTCCCACCAATGTATAGTCCCTCACGTATTGCTTATGTTTCTCAATTCTAGGTGCGTTGATCACATATTTTGGTGTTGATGGTGCTTGAGGGATACATTTACTAGGTTCCAATGAATGAGTTTTTTTGTTTGGACTATTCTATTGTTAATCTCCATTTCTTTTCCTTTCACATCGCCTTCAAAGAAGATCTATGAGTGTTGGTCCAACGGTGGTTCAAAGGAGGGTCGTTCAAAGCCCCTGATTGTGTGCTCCTGTGCAATATCTTGATTTTAGAACGTGCCTCATGGCCCTCCCTCGGTTGGAATCATGGCTTGCCTGCCAAGGGTGGCGGGATAAAGCAGGAGTCGAGCTCAAAATCCATAAACCCTAGTAGAGCCACGCCTCCAGAATTCTCTTTCATCATGTTGAAATATAAAAATGAAAACATAATAAATTAATTAGAATTGTTGTAATCTAACCTATTTAAATCTATCCTTTGTACTATATATATTTAATACATTAAAACATTTCTAAAAGGCATGTATAAGCAACTTTGCTGCTAATTTCACTTTTTTTGACATGAGTACTTTATTTTAGATATACTAAAAAATAAGGTACTTAATTAAGAGTACTTTACTTTATGGAAAAAATTATATAACATGACCTAACATCAACATCAACATAAACATATAAATTAAGTACATCAAAATCTACAACAACATCAACATATAAATTAAGTACATCAACATGAACAAAAAAATTGTTATATATATATATATATATATATATATATATATATATGAACAAGTAAAGTAACTTCTATAATGTACATATCTAGTCAACGACACAAATAACTGCTATAACTACATATCTAGTCATATTCTCTCATGAGAAGATTTTTGTTGAGGAATAGGTGATGCACCTTACTCATTCGAGCGAGGTGAAGGAGGAGGAGGATGAGTTATTGAAGCAGAAGCACGATCACCACCTTGATCAATATCACCACCCTTATGAGCATCACCACTAGGAGGATGAGGAGGAGGTACTAAAGTATAAGTGCCATGATCACATGCACCCTGATCAACATCAACACCCAGAGGAGGAGGAGGTATTGAAGCAACAACACCATGATCACCACCCTCATGAACATCAACACCTGGAGGAGGAGGAAGAGGTACTGAAGCAAAAGTTCCATCACCACCCTCATCATCATAAGTACTGGAGGACATGCCATCCCTCATCCGTACCAGTAACATGGAAGATCAAATGATATGATGCATAAGAGACATCATATCGCGTGGAAATTCCATTTGGAGATGAAAGAGATCAGGGTCATCCTTAATATCTTGCATCTAGACAAGGAAGACTCCCATGCCAACCAAAATTGCAAGATATTAGGTTCAACCCTGATGTATCACATCTGGACCAGGTGAAATCTCATGCCAACTAAAACTACAATTAGTATGTCACACACATCCATCCTATATCTGAGATCGGGCCTATGTCACATGTCGAGTGGTATATGCGGCTAAGGACCCTGACTTGTCGCAGCCTCAGCCATCTCCTCATCTACATCAGGTGGTGGGGAAGGAGGAATGTCACCAACAAATGTGGCAACATCTACAAAATATAACACAAGTTAATAATTAGTCGACAATTTCATTAAACAATTTAATAAAATACGTTAAAGAACATGCTATAATAAAATTTATTTGAATTAAGTAAGACATCAAAATTAAAGTAAAAGATTAATTTAAATATTACCTCAATCATCTAGTGGCTCATCCACTGTGAAGATGATGTTGGTATATCCTCGCATAAGGGAATGACACCATCATGAACACTTGATCTGCCTCACTAGATAATAGCTTAAGTGCCTCCCTAGAAATCCTAGTTGGAAAATTGACCATGCCCTCTTGGGAATCATCTCTCCCCACATCTGCATCTGCACCTTGGTCATTGGCCTAGGAGGTTGACGAAGAAAACTAGGTCTCATTTCTGGAAACATATCAAAAAACAAACAAAGTAACTCTAAAGAATACAGGAAGTGTTCCCTCCCATATATCATAGCACGACATTTATCTAGTGCTACACAAAACTGCCTCAAGAAAATTGTAGACCACCTAATAAGTCATGCCCTCTATATCAAATAATCAACATAATATAAAAGTGCACAACTAATGCGCTGACCATCAACAATAAAGTGTGAAATGGTCAACAATAACAATGAGAGGCACTTAACGTCCTCTGCACCAAATGAGTTGATCTGTAACTTCCCACCAGCCACCTTAAAATCACCAGGAGAAGGTATATCATGTACAATATACTTATGAGAGTAGGCAAGTTGACTCTCAACTGCAACACCCACTGGGAAATCAGGAAAATGGGGAAAATTCTCCCCTCTCCTAGATAGCCCAGTGATAAAATAAATATCCTCATCAGTGGGATGGTACTAATGATGAGGAACGACTCTAAATTCTTGTTGATGGGAATCTCATCAATGGATCAACTACACAAGAAAGGAAAAATTCTCCTTAAGGAATGTGGCCTCCTCATAGTACTTGAGGAGGCCTAGATTCCTCAATAGGACCCGGGTAGCTACAGTAATAGGCCAAAGGTAAAAATCCCTCTACCTCTCTCCGGCCTCCCATTACCAAACCATATTGTCCTATTCCACTCTCTATTGTTGTTCATCCATGCGTTGACGTCTTTGCATAATTAACATATCAATTACATCAGCATCATACATAAAAACACAACTTTTTTTTAGTAAATGAGAAATTTATTTCAAAATATGGAAACATAATTTTTTTTCAAAAAAAAAACATTAACTTTTGTGCACTTGCAAAACAGTAATGCACCACCCATGGTGCACACACATATCTTATGCACCGCGTGAAAAATGTAATTTATTTTCGGGGGTACATAGTAATTATCAATGCACCAAGCACCCCATTGTATACAATGCACCATGAAAGCATGGTGCATCTAGATACTAAGATACCCTGATGGGTTCCTTTCATCATGACACGTCTCTTAAAATAGACACTCATTTTATACGGTGTGTCGTATCCATGGTTGCGCACCAATCCATTCCCTATAATCCATGCATTGATTGAAAAATAAAATAATGTCCGTGGTTTGTAGTTTATTGTGTACGTACCAGTGCATTAACAATCAAGGATGCACCACTTGAACATTTATCTCTTTTCAAAGGTGCGCATATTTTTATGAATGCACTTGTGCATATATTTTTATGAACACACTCGTGCATTCACTATAAACAACAGACAGTTTAATGGAAACAATTTATTTTCGATGGTGTGTCATTTTTTTATGAATGCATCAGTGCGTTCATTATAGACAACACACTGATGCGTTTATAATGAATGCACCATGGCAAATAAATAGTTTCCATTAAATAATGCATATAGTTTTATGAATGCACTGGTGCGTTCAATATAAACAATGCACCGTTTAATGGAAACTATTTTTTTTCGACGATGCGTCGTTTATTATGAATGCACCAGTGCATCGTTTATAAGTACGCACCATAAGTAATGAACTATACATTTTCGGTGCTCCCTTTAAAATTTATAGGTGCACCGTGTGCGGTGCAAGATGAACGACTCGAACGCACCGCACATAAAAACAAAAATTGAAAAACAATGCAAATTTTACTCAATTTCTCTATTTAATTTGGTAAAAATAGAATGTACAATGAAATAAATAATTTACCCGGACATTTTCTCATTGAGGAGCATGGCTGGGATGTAGTGAAAAAAATGAAATTTCCCCACTATATGGAAAAATTGGAATCCCACGAACTGAGCAGTGAACGGAAAAAAAAAATGCAACAAAAGCATCGACAACAGTGCACTTCAGTTGGGAAAAAGTGACACCGGTTCTTGAGAGTTTCTCTGCACTGGAAATGGTAAAAATGGTTTTTTACCATTTTTATTTATTTATTTACCCATGTTTTGTTGTGCTCGCATTAAGTGCATCGATGCTCACCGCTACAAAAAACGCACCATTATTTTAAAAAAACCCTGTGATGGTGCACCATATGGAATGCACCAGTGCACCAAGAGGACAAAGACACAACATTATGCATTTAAGAAAAAAATGCAAAGACTGTGCACTTTTTTGATGCACATTGATGCACTCGTTTCGTGTGCACTGGTGCTCGTGAGCTTCTTTTATACGATGTGCACCATTTCTTTTTATTTTTTTTAAATAACTATGCAATGGTTCATCATTTTCTATTCGCACTGGTACATTAATTTCCTGTGGTGCACTGCTGCAAACAATGCACTATTATTTTCCCTGCGACGATGCACCATTTTGGAATGCACCGTTGTTTCGATGGAAAACGACACACCAGTATGTATTTTTAAAAGGAAAATCGTGAAGACGATGCACATGCTTGTTGTGCACTGGTGCATCTATTTCGTGTGCACCGGTGCATCTATTTCATGTGCACCGGTGCTTGCAAGCTTATTTTATATGATGCAAAACATTTTTTTCCATTTTTTTTAAATAACTCTGTAGCAGTGCACCATTGTCTATTAGCACCGGTGCATTGATTTCTAGTGGCGTACCGGTGTAGTATAGTCTTATAAACTCATTGTTAAAAAAAAAATCGCAAAAGCATCCACCCTCGCACCTCCGCTAATGACCTCCACTAGAAACAAATTTTTGGGCTATTTTTATAGGGGCTTTCGCAAAAAGATCCAGTATAGGTTCTTTTCCTTGTAATTTTGAAAGAGTATCTCAAGATCCAGAATGCTAGATTTGAGAGAAAGGAAACAATGATTAGAAACAAAACGACAATACATAATGACCTCATAACATTGGTAGATGAATATTCCAATACAATTATTAGGTTACACTTGTTTCATAATGCAATGATATATTTACACTCAAAAATTGATGAGAATTGAAGAGAGGTTCATTAACGATAATGAAAGTGCATGAAATGCATCTATTGGAAAAAGTAGTGCATATCAATCTTGACCTACATTCATGCCTTGAAATAGTTCAGAGCAACCAAAATATGTGCATATATGGTCTATGAAGAGAAGAACATGCAAATGGAACATATCAAAATACTTGAATCCTTATGAGCAAGATTTCAAATGAATTAGCAAGTGCAGTGAAGAGGTTGTGGAAAGCATGTTGGTTTCTCCGTGTAACTAGTTTGACAAAATGGAAATCTCATTTGAGTAATGCAAGGAACAAGTCATAAAGTAAGAAAACTTAACATTAGTGTAATTCATGAATTTGATGAAGCCACCCTTAATGAATATACTATACTTCCTACTAAGGCGAAGACATGTATTTATTGAATTAAATTAGTATGAATATTAATATAGATCTTAGATTAGCGAGTCTTGAATGAATTTTCACCTAATTTGGAAAATACATGTTAAGCATGGCTAATTCGATTATTAGTTAATTTCTAATACTAGTCATCTAGGGTATCCAAATAGTTGGAGAAGTTGGAAGCCTAAGGGTCATAGACAAATTTTATAAATAGAACCATTGAATTCAAGCAAGTAGTCATTTCTTGACATTCTAAGTTATCTTTGTATGTTAATAAAGAAATCATTTTTATACAATGTTTATACTCTTTTGGAGTTGTGTTTGATTGTGGACTAGTGTCTCCTCTATGAGTTTTCTTGGTACTTGTGGGTGTGAGCATTATAACTTGTGCACTATTTTCTTCTTATAGTGCTTATTCTTGCTTAGCTTAAGCTAGCTCGCGAACATGTGATACAAGGAGATTTTTGGTAGCTTGTGGACTATTGTCAATTTATGAAAACCTCTAATCATCCATATGCATAAGCCCTAGGTTATTCTCTTAGGTCATATAAATAATCTTATTTCTTTTCATCTTAATGATATTATGATAGGAAAATGTTCTTAATAATTGGATTACTAATCTCTAAGAGGGAGTTGAGGTGCTCTAATTAGAATTTATTTCTGATAACAATGATTGACTATTCTCTCTATTATCAATTATATTGACTATTCTCCCTATTTTCAATTATATTAACCATGCTTGTTACAACTCCTCTCCTCCCATAATTATTTAGATGTATTTATATTACTAGTTGTATTGTATGTTAACTCTATTTCATTTAAATCATATGTAAATTACTATAGCTTACAACTCCTCTCCTCCCATAATTCTTTATATGTATTTATATTACTAGTTGTATTGTATATTAACTCTATTTCATTTAACTCATATGTAAATTACTATAGCTAATCTATAATGGAAGGACTTGTCATTTCAACAAAGAGAGATATAATTGAACCCTTTTGCAAAATATGTTTATGAAGTTGACGAGGATCATTTTTCACCACAACCAAAAAGGAATGATTAAACACTATTGTTTTGTAAATTCTCATATAATAACCACCAATACATCAATCAAATGCGCATATTGATTGTTATTCGGTTAAGAGGTTCAATTATTTCAATTGAACAGGCACATTGATGGTGAAGAAATAGATGTCTTGTAGTTCCTAATCTGATTAGTGACATCTCTCCGTGGAAAAAATGGAAATAGTAACTAACATCTATGCCATTATGTTGTTTTGGTTGTTAAAGTGATACGTAATGACTTCTCTGTGTGTAAAAATGGGAATAGTAACTACTAGTCCAGCCATTTAACATGGCATTTTTTCTCTCGTCATTTTACCATCAATTGATTAATTTAAATTTTTTTAAGAAATATAGGGAGTAGGCTAACTGGATCAATTTTTTCTTTATAGTTATTTTTTTTTAGATTTTTTGCGGTCAGTTTATAAATTTCTATCCAATTTGGAATTTTGATCGATTTTTTGAGCACTTTGGTTGGTTTAAAATGGGGAAAACCCTTTAAAGTAAGGTTTTGAAATGCATGGAACTTTGATCCATATCCTCAAACTACCCCAGAAAATTTGACCAAATTCAGATCAATTTTTTAAACTGAAAAACAAAACTCAGAATGGAAGATTGCTCCAGAGTTAGCCAACTCCATAAATATACGTCCCTCGGTGAAAATAACATCTATGCCATGATCTTTTGGTATCGATCGTTTGACCAATTGGTGTGAAGTACCTTGAAATCCACTTCAAATAGATTTAAAGCTTTTAACAATTGATTGAAGTAGGCACAACCACATTGAATCCGTCCAATGGCTCTCGTGTCATCATGCAAAACTAGAGGACGCAAATGATATTGGGGTCTAAGTTTCCATCAGCAATGATAACCTGAAAGTCGTACAATCATGGCAAATTCTCTTCGTTCCCCACGTTACACGTCAGACTGTGATTGCCCACATGCAGTTGGTAACCGCACAATTGATTCTAAATTAAAAAACCCTAAAGGAACCTACATTTTACCTTTGATTTCAGTGTGAACTAACTCCAGATATATCTGATATTCCCACAGCAGTGGAGAGTTATTCCCATGACTGATCGATTCCATATTATATATATCGATAGATTGAGATTGCATGTGTGGGTTTGTGCTCAAAGAAAGTGCAGTAAAACCATCAAATGCCCCCTGTCCATTGAGTGTTCCAGTTAGCAGCTCATGGGTTTCATGGTCGGACGGATATCCTCGTTGCGAGAGGGATTATCAGTGCTTTTGAGCAGCGGTGACCAAATTCCTTTTTCAAATCTGTAGGTTCACCTGAGTTTGGAATTCATGGAGATCTGGGTTGGCCATCGAATACGTTATAATGCGCACAATGGGCAGCATCGCTATCGCCATCACCATTCCAGAAGTCAGTCTTTTTCGTCTGCTCTTCTCGATGCAATTTGTAAGTCGACCGAAGACGTGGAAGAAACGGTGGCGTACAAGAAGAGTGGCAATCGTCAAGAAACGAGAAATGTCGAGGCCGAGGATAAAACACTGATGAGGAATTCGAATTATAAAAGCTTTTCCAGAGTCGAAAGACAATGGGACGAGGATCATCCTGCATGGACGAATAAGGAGAAATTAATGCGTGGAAGATCGACCAAGGTCGGTGTTTTCAATGCTGAAAAATATGAAGCGGAGGCTGTATATACGAAGAGCAGATCAGAATTGCATCGCTCGTTCCAGTCTAGTATGTCATCTGCAGCATCGTGTTCGTCTGTTTATACGAGTGATTCCACCTCCAACTGCCCATATTTATCATCAGATGCGGAATCCTTTTACAAACATACTTCTTCTATTCCTACTGCTAAAACAGAAAAGCATTCTGATCATGTGGGTTGTAAAGACAGAGCATGCAAATGGGCTGTTGGTGGAGAAGGCTCTCGAGATTTACATGAAAAATCATCCGTTCGAGATGGGGCTTTTCGAGCTATTGACAAACATTTCATCCCGGCAGATCATCATGCTAAGATTAAGTCAAAGTCCAAAAGTTGTAAGGATTCTAAGAAGCCCAAGCACCCAATCTCTCCCGGGAGCAAGCTCGCAGGTTTTCTGAATTCGCTGTTCATGGGTGGTAGTACCAAGAAGCCAAAGCTTTCGTCATCTTATTCTGTAACTGACTCCAATTCATATCATTCTTCTGAGAGGAAACCCACCACTGACTCATCTTCTTCTTCAGTTCAATTCAGGCCATGCTTGAGTAAAACATCCAGAGGGTCGAAGAACGTGGATGGGGTGAGAAGGTGTGTAACATTCTACCCAACAAGCGTAATTGTGGATGAGGACTCTCGCCCCTGTGGGGAGAAGTGTCTCCACGGAATGGAAAATCCAGCCCCTCATCCAAATCCTTCTAATTATCAACAAATTAAACATCCATCTACAGATGCCCACAAGCTTCCTCTTCTCAGCAAAAAATTGACACATCTAAGTCTTGAGAAGGACAGCCATGCTGTAGCAGCAGCACCTAAGAGCATAATTACCGAGGATCAGAAAACAAATAGCATTATCGAACCTGCAGTAGTTAGGGATCTTGACAGAAAAGGCAAAGACGGGGAGGAAGACGACGATGGCAGTTGTTCAAGTTCTGACCTGTTTGAACTGGAGAGCTTGGAAGCAATCGACATGAACGTGTACGAAAAAAAGCTCCCTGTGTAAAAGAGTAGTCATTTGTAGACCAATAAAGCCATTGCCAAGACAAGGTTAATTGTGTGATAATGCACACTCTGTAACCAGCACTACAGTAATGTTTACTTATTTTGTTGCAAGTTTGATGATTGTAGACGCTCAAATCCATAGTATAATATGAATAAATTGCTCTTCAGTGGCTTATATGTAACCGTCTTAGCTGATGGAACTTGTCTTATGGATGGTCTGAGGCTGGTTATGGATATTCATTCTGATAAATATTAGAATGCTAAGTTGTAAATATAATTGTGTTATTGGTTATCTGGTTCTTGGGTCAAATCCTTGACTAGCTATATGGGTAAAATTCTTGATTAGTTATATGGTGGATATTATTGGACTTCAATCCATGTGCCCATCAGATTAGGCCACGTTTACTGTAATCAAAGTCATGGTTTACTCAGTTTACCATCTCCATGCATCATGAGAAAGTACCGAAAAGATTTTAGGTTTCTTTTAATGCATAGTTGTATTTGGTAATCCACTCAAGAGCGAGCAACCCATCCTTATAATGTAACTAACTCGGTGGAATGAGGGATATCTGGCACATCTAGTTCTTAACACTCCTAATACTTGTCATTCTATACTGCAAACTGAATGCTGAAATAGGCATCCCTCTGCCGAAAACTACCAGGCCCTTAATTGGGAAGCCCACTGGACCATTATCTACTACCTATGCAGGGTACTCTAAAAGATGTAATTAAGTTAACAGTGATCATACCTGAACTTATTGAACAATCGCAGACCAATCTGCAGAGGAGATCTTGATTTGTTTTGAAGATAATCATGGCTGATTAAAGCAGGCTGCAAGCTGCCTAATAAACAGTAAGGCAGCTATAACCTTAATGAGAAGTAGTTCCTTAAATTTGCAAACTCTTTAAAATTGGAATATTTCTTATGACAATTATTTGAAAGGGATAATGCCCCGATCACATAAATGTAAGAGACTCGAGAGGGACTTATAATATCAAGCATTGCATTAAAAAAGCTAGGATTTTCACTGACTAGTCGACAGTTTACAAGAGTTTTGTCTATAATCGTTAAGTAAAGTAAAGCCTCTTGCTAGTGATAACTAGTGACGACCAGAGAATGGGGCAGAGACAGCACACTTACAAAGCCTGCTAAATATGGGTAGATATCAACACACTTACTAAGCCCACTAAATATATCGGTGACAGTGGGCGGATTCCTTTACATTGATATTGAAATAGACCTCTTGATACTAGGATGGATCTACAGGTATTAGTCCTATAACCTTAAAACAGATCTAGAAGTGTTATACAATCTCATCAAACACGCTATGTACAATACATGAAACATTATTTAAGATCTATAATTTGAACAAGCACATACATGTATGTGTAATGCACTAATTTATACAACTAATTTATACAACAAACATAACAAGCAATTTTTCATTAAAGTTGTTATAGATTCATTATAATAACCAACAAAATCATATCAAAACATATGCACTAAGTATATTGTGTAAGCATCTACGACCCTTAAAATTTATGAATTTTATTTATTTTATTTGTTTATTTTTTTGTAATTTTTGCTTTGTTGATGCCAGATTGTGTTTTTTCAAGAAGACGCCTTGTTTTTTCTTAGAATTGTACCTACCTTCTCTTGAAACCGACACATAATATATCGTAGCAATGCACTCTTTAGATAAAGATAAGAATGCAGCCTTTCCACAATTTCCTAATTTATTCAAAACTGTGTCTTTTATTGTAAAGTACAGATATTGAAATCAGATATAGTTTCCCCCTTGCGTTATAATTACATACAAATTTATCACCATTGATACGCTTTGGAGTTCAATTCGAACTTTCTATTGTTAGATGCCAATAAGTACAGTGATTTCACTTAGAAAAACATTGCTCACACAAAATCTATTCTAAGTATGTTTTATTATCTAACCAAATACATGTTTATACATAATGTTTTTTTTCAACTATACAACAAATTCAAGAGAGAGAATATCTCAAGTACACACATAAATAAGATCTAATAGTTGGATAAAACCTCACACAACCAACTAGATCTATCGAAGTCCTCAATAATAGAATCTTACACTAAACACAAGACAATTAGGAGTTAATTACTCCAACACCCTCCCTTAACAAGTAGCTTTGATCTTGATATTTGTCATCTATGTTTGGTATAGTCTTCATCAACATCTCTATCTAGTTCTAAAATCTTATAGAATACCCTGTTTCATGCTGAAAACTCTAATATCAGTTCGTTATCTTACCCTAACGGTCATACGGTTAGAGGACATTTGTGAAATATGTACTATCTATACATTATTGATTTACATATATTAATTGAATTGGCTTCGTTCCTTTTCAACCCAACTATTTTTCCTTCTTGATCTTATTAGTTAGAGCATGAAGACGATTTTATGAGCCTTCTGGTTTATAAGATCACTATAGTTCTTAGTGCCTAGTAGGACCATGGTAATTTCCAATGGTAGATGAAATCTGAATTGATGAACCGAGGGTTGTTCATGTTGTTGGTCGAAGAATTCGGTCTGCAAGTGCTCGTTTTTATGTTTCCACACAGAGAGGTTCCGCCAAGAGAGTCAAAGCCGTTGGAAGCTTGTGGGATATGAAAGAGAGCTTCCAACATCTGTTCTGCAAGGAATGTCGAGCATTAGAACCGAGGATTGAGCGTAAGAGATGAGGAAGATTCAATATTTTGTCTGCTGAAGAGCCCTCATTTAATGTCACAGACATGTTAAACCTGTTAAAGGAGTCACCAACATGGAAGATACGTGTGAAGTGAGATCCTAGCATGTGAAGAAATAAGATTGTTGTTCATTCATATTGGAACTGATATTGTTCCTTGCTGGAGCGCAAGGGCTGAGAAGAAACGAAGAAGGGAAAGAAGTGGCATTTTTTCAGGCAAGAACAAACTTATGATTACAGGGGGATGTTGAAAACTCTAATCTCAGTTCGTTATCTTATTGATCTGATATAGGGGCGCACTCACCATAGATTAGTCTCCTTTGATGGAGGGCGCATCACGTCTTTAGAGAAAACACCTTCAATGTTTATTGTTCCACGTAGAAGGAGAGATGCACAGAGCATTCCTCAACTCGTACTCCTCTACAATGATTCCCATATAACACATTAATGCAAAGAGAATGAGGAGGGCGCATTGGTTGTCCCAATGCGCATGACCTCCACACAAAAATTTCCACGCCCTCTCTAACATGTAGCAGAATAAAGACATGCACCAGTTCATTTGGTGTGCAACTCTCTAAACAATTTCACATACATAGGAAAATATTGTGCGCATAGAAATGAAAGAGACAAGAGTCAACAAAGATTCATCAAATGTATTAGAGAAAGACGTCCCCTTTAATAATGCAGGGCGACTTCTTACAAAAGTAATTGCTTCTTTTGTTTTCTGCGACTCTTTGCGCATTCAAACTGGCGAGAGGCATTTCCTGTAGCAAAGCACAGACACAAACTGACTAACCATTTATTTAGACATAGCCTTTCTTTCTATACTGGGGAAGATTTATTACAAATATATAAAGTAACTAGCAGTGGCATAGATCATAAATTAACATAGTACATTGTTTTAGAACGTCTTGCTTTCCAGACTGGCGAGATAAAATTACAATATAAGTTTCTACTAGTTGGCCAATGAAGGAGGACACCCTTCCTGATGGCCCAATTCCTCCATGTTTAGATCTGGATGCGTCCCTACTTCTGCCACCAACTGAGGGAAATTTCGTTGCAATGTATTGACTATAATCCACTTGGCCTGTCTCTGGAGTTTGACATTGTTTAACAAACATGTATGAAACATGATGTTGCTTGGCACGATCCAATGTTACTTGCAAGGAAATTGCAACTGGAGTGTGTTTTTGTGATAAATTATGAATTCAACTATGGTCATCATGTTGTTCTTGGTGTTGATATGTTGATCCCGACGTAGTAAAAATGAGAGGCATCTTTATGGGCGCCAGAGACTGAAATCCAAGACAGACCTCGAAATATAATAATTAAGTGGAATCATGTGTGGCCCTATAGTAAGGGCACCACTTCTGCAAATGTTGCATCAGGAGGTGGAATTATTTGGCGTACTTGTGGTAATTAAATTTCGTTGTGGATAGGGTCTTAGAGTGGTAACTCACTAGATGACCTCCCTGTTTATGTATCGCTCAAATAGAAGACTGAGAGGAAATCCAGGGTAAGGGATAGTGATATTTAATTGTGGCTTGGGTGAGGGCATGCTAAGTAGTAACTAGAGGATGTTCAATAGTGTCTTGGGTAACTAGTCGAGATGATGGAGCATTGGGTAATGATGCGTCATGAATGAGATTGATGGATGGAGAAAGGGCTCGAGAGGGTGGAAGACTTGAGGGAAACTGAGAGACATTGGCAAATTCTGGAAGGAGAGGGAGTACTGTGGGAGGTGTCAAATTAGTTAGCTTCTCGGGTTGAACATGGCGGGCCAAACACAGAGAAATGTCTTTGTGGTGAATGACATGGTGAGTTTCTTCTTTTCCAGGACGTGACGAGGGGGAATTATCAGTCGTTGTTGTAAGCACATAGGTGTGTCCTTCATGTTGAAGATTGTACTGATGGGATTTGGCATGATACACGGCTTATCGGTCTTGTTGGTATGGGATACCTAGTAAGAGGTCAATACAGTCTAACGTTGAAACATAGCAGGCCACAGTGTTTTGAAAGGGGCCAATGGAGAAAGTTACAGTATAACATCGAGTGATAGTGATGCAAGGTCCTACCTTTTGTACACAACCACGTTGATATGGATCTGTGTGGGGGGTGGTGGGAAGTTTTAGATGTTGGACTAAGTCTTGGGAGACTAGATTCTTTTGGCTACCATTGTCTAGAATGAGAGTGGCGAGTTCATGTTTAATTTGGTAGTTATGTGTAAAGAGGGGAACATTAGTGCGACCCGGTTCGGGTGTAGTCATGAGAATGAGGGCTGGGTCAGCTTTAGTGGGGTTGGTGAGAAAAAAATTATGGTTTCTCAGGAAAATCAGTGGATGTGACCTATGCAAACAAGGTCTGATAGGGGCAGATATTTTTAATGCCTTGACAACCAACATAGTTATAGGAGTTGGTCTAGTGAAAATTACACCAAAGTGCATTTTTGGTCATCGACAAGGAAGAAGGATAAGGTTGAGAATGAGAAGGAGGTGGATTGTCCAACTAGGTTTGATTTGGCGGATATCAGATGTGAGGGAATAAATTATGTTCTATGACCAAATCCTGTAAGAAAGCCTTTTCTAGAGAAGCGTTGTCCAACAGATCTACCTCCCGCCGGAGAGGTAACAAGAGACCATAATTAAAATTAATTAGTAATAGCTCGTCTGGTTTGTTGATTTGGAGTTGGATGTGAAACTTGTAGAATACGTCAATGTATCCTTGAACTGACTGAGTGGCAAGTTGGTGAAGTAGCAACCACTTGGTGAGAATTCTGAAGATAGCCTAGAGGGTAGAAGCATACCCGCAATGCATGATAGAACGCATCCTAAGAATTAGTACTGCCATTTCTCAGAGAAGGCGGGGTGCCGAGGTGCACGATCAATTCAGATCTTTCCAATTGTGTGGCCCACCAAGTTTGTGCTATTCCTTCGAGATAGAGGTTGGCTATATGCAATTTGGTAGATTATTCCATCTCGGGGGAAGTCTTGAAGTATGTGGAGAGGCTATGGATCCAAGAGTCAACCGTCTTGCCATTCATTTGTCCGAAAAACTTGGGTAACTGAAAACAAGTGTCCAACAACATGGTCGTTGGATTTCGAAGTTGTTGGAATTGAATTAGTTCATGGACAACCAATGTCAATTCTTCAACAAGAGTTGATGTGGATGTGTTTGAATCCTCACCGGAGACTTCTTTTCAAGGTGGCATGGTCCGTAAGCACAGAAGAGACCCTAAGTAGGGCATGAGATTAACTTTGACAAGGACACAATGATGCACCAATGCAAAGGTACAGAAGAACCCTAAGAAGGGTGATTAGGACACTCTTAGCAAGAGCATAAGGAAAGAGATGAATATCCACATAATTTTTTTTATTTTTCTAAATATGGTGGATGAAACTCGGTCTTCTCCTTATTCTATGTGTGTGGAAACGTCCCCAAGTAAGAGGCTTTGATACCAATTGATCTTACATAGGGGCATGCTCAAAAGAGATGAATCTCCTTTTATGGAGGGCGCATCACGTTTTTAGAGTAAATCCCTTCAATGATTAGTGTTCCATGAAGAGGGAGATATGCGCAAAGCATTCCTCAACTCATACCCCTCTACAATGATTCCCATCTAACACATTAATGCAAAGAGAATGAGGAGGGTGCATTTGTTGTCTCAATGTGTATGACCTCCAAACAAACATTCCCATGCCCTCTCTAGCACGTAGTAGAATAGAGAGGCACACTACTTCCTTTGGTGCACAAGTCTCTCAACAATTTCACATACACAGGAAAAGATTTTGGGCACAGAAACGAAAGAGATGATATTCAACAAAGCTTCGTCAAATGTATTACAGAAAAACGTCCCCTTTAATAATGTAGGGCAATCTCTTACAAAAGTAATTGTTGCTTTTATTTTATGTGACTCTTTGTGCATTCAGACTAGCGAGAGAAATTTTCGGTAGGAAAGCACCAACACAAATTGACGAATCATTTATTTAGACATAAGCTTGCTTACTATACTGGTGAAGGATTTATTACAAATATATTAACTGATTAGCACTGAAACAGATCAGAAATTAGCATCATACATTCTTTTAGAACGCCTTGCTTCCCAAACTGACAAGATAATATTACAATAGAAGTTTCTACTAGTTGTCAAGGAAGGGGGACGCCTTTCCTGGTGACCCACTTACCCTAATGATCACACCATTAGAGGATTGTTGTGCCGTATGAAATATTTATATCTATATATATGTATATATACATGTTATTGATTTACATATTAATTGAATTTCCTTTGTGACTATTCCACCCTTCTTCTTTGTCTTCTTGATATTGTTAGTTATTTGCGACGTGACATGGGGGAATAACATCAAAAGTTTTTGGTCCAGTTCCAAGTTTGTTTTAATAGATTCTGTGAACAGATGATCAAGTATGCAACCTAGTTCCTAGTATGCATCCTTGTTCCTCAATATATTGTTGTTGATATGGTTTTTGGTAATCCTGAAACTATTCATAGTTTTTGAGCCTTGAGCTCTTGATAGTTTGTGGAAAGAATGGCAGAAATTGGTAAAGAAGTCGATATATGTTCGTCTGAAGGTGATCCTTTCACCGCAAAAGAGTTGTGTTGCTACAAAAAAATAGGAGGTATATTGGGTTCATAATAGTTTTTAAAAAAGTCAAAGTTTTTAAAAATAATATCAAATATCTTGCACTGCGGAAGCCCCTATATGCTTAAATAATAAGAGTTAAGGGAGCTCTAACTGGGTAGTTCATAAGGCACAATACTTGCTAAGGTTTTGCAAATGGGGTAGCAAGCTAAGTGGGCTTGAT
>ML784767.1:597390-610519 GCA_009831015.1 Picea engelmannii | reverse complement strand
GATAATGACTAATTATGACTAATAAACAAGGAAAAACCTTAGGAAAAATAAATCCTATGTGTGTGTGAAGTAACTCCAACATTGGAAAGGTGTTGGATAGAGGAATCCAAGTATGCACCTAGAGATGTGAATTGAGTAGCATTACAATTCACAAGGAATCGTGAAGAAGATTTATGGTGGACTAAAAGTAAGAATTGTGCATTATTTTACAAAATTGTTCCATTATTTTGGTCTAACAAAATGTATTGCATGAAAATTCTGTAGAGTTAAAGGAAAATAGAACAGAATAGGATCAACAAAGAGACCAGAGGCATGGAATATGCTAAGAGAATCTACAACCACAAAGACGAAGTAAGAGGGTTGTATGTGAGTATGGGTAATGCAGGGACAAAATAAAATGGGCATGGAGAAGGCAAAGAAGAAAGCATGAATTTGGTAGAGACAATAAAGATTTTTCAAAGAGATGTTCAGAGTTGTAAAGTTGAAAATGATAGTCTTATGAAATCTAAGGATCAATATGGCTTCAATGTCAAGTTGTTGTAGATCTTGGACAGAATAGAGAAGAAAATGGATAAGGAGACAGAATCAACCAAGTCAAGGAGTCATATATCTCATACCAAAAGGGAAGAATCTAGAAGTGATGGTAAACATCATCATCACTCACCAAGGCATTCAATTAGAAGAGCACATAGTATTTCAAGTCCATGTCCTATCAGAAAGCATAAGAGGAGGTCTGGGGTATATGAACTACAAGGAGAAATGAATAAGATCAAACCTCCTAGCTTTGATGGTGAACACAAGAAAGATGAGGATGCAAAGACTTGGTTATTGGGGATGAAAAAATATTTTCAGTTGCATAATTAATCCTCACAGGAAAAAGGAAGAATTACAAATTACCAGTTGAAAGGAAAAGCATCAATGTGGTGGGATCAGCTTGTGCAAGTACAACACAGTGATGAAAAAAGAATCACTTGGAGGCAGTTCAAGAATCAAATTAAAAAGAAATACTTGACCAAGCGTTATTATGATAGGAATATGAGGGATTTAGTTGAACTCGATCTTAGGAGTATGACCATGGATGAGTATGAAAGGATATTTTTAGAGTTGTTGAAGTATGTTGATTTCATCAAAGATTAACAAGAAAAGATTCAAATATTATTGAGTGGGTTTCCATCAATATTCAATGACAAGATACAGTATGATGACTCCAAGACATTGGATGAAGAAACAAGGAGAGCCAAGTGCCTCTATGATCATCATAGAGGAATACCAAATTTCCAAAAGTCTTGGGAAGATAATAAGAAAGGTAATATGGAGTAGAGGAAGAAGGGGAACAAGCCACCATTATCAAGAATAATTCTCAGGGGAAGCCAACTCAAAATGAGCCTGGAATGTCAGAAATTTTGGGAAAGAGGCCAAGGAAGCAGCCTATGAAATGTTGGGGTTGTGAGGGAGATCACATGTGCATATATTTCCATTAGTACAACAGGCTTATACAATTGAATACATGGGGAGAAGCATGTTAAAGATCTATGCAGCCCTTGACAACAAGCAAGCCGAGTTTCAATCCCACATGATTGAAGTGGAAGGTAAGATCAATGATCAACCTATAGTTATTTTAATTGATTTAGGAGCTATTCATAGTTATATAGATCCTAAGTTGGTGGAAAGATTTAATTTTCCAATAAGAAAACTTGGGAAATATTGGTTAGTTTAGCTAGATAAAGGAGCTAAAAGAATAATTAATGAGTTGGTTAAGGAATGTCCAATGGACATGAATGGATTGAACACGAAGACATATTTGAATATCATACCTTTGGGATGATATGATTTCCTAATTGGTATGGATTGGTTGGGAAAGCATCATGTTATCCTACATTTTTACAACAAGGCATTTTCTTGCACGGATGAAGAAGGAAACTTGAGAATAGTTCAAGGTATTACAAGGGAAATAACTATCGGAGAGGTTTCATCCTTACAACTAAAGAAACGATTTAAGAAAGGATGTCAAATATATGCAACTCATATGGAGGAGGCATATAAATATAAAGTGCCAACTATTGAATATCATTCATTCTTGAAAGAATTTGAGGATGTATTTAAAGAGATACCATGGTTGCCACCAAAAAGAGATAGATTCTTCCATTAATTTGATGCCTAGAGCAACCCCAGTGTCCAAGACTCCTTATAAGATGAGTACACCAGAGTTCAAGGAGTTACAAATGCAAATTGAAAATATTTTGAAGAAGGGGTATATACACCCAAGTGTGTCACCTTGGGGTTCCCCAGTGTTATTTGTCAAGAAGAAGGATGGTACCTTGTGGTTATATTTGATTTCAGACAGTTGAATAAGGTGAATGTAAATAAAAAGTAGCCTTTGTCAATGATAGATGATATTTTTGATGAGATGAAGGATGCAAGAATATTCTTCAAGATTGACCTCAGTTCAATCTATCATCCGGTGAGAATTAAAGACAAAGATATCAGCAAGACAACATTTAGAACTAGGTATGGCCATTATGAGTTTATAGTGGTGCCATTTGGATTGTCAAATGCACCATTTGTCTTCATGTGTTTGATGAATGGTATTTTCAAAAATTACTTGGATAAGTTTGTCAATGTATTCTTAGATGAAATACTTATATACTCTAACTCTGAAGAAGAGCACGAGAAGCACTTGAGGATGGTGCTACAAGTATTGAGGGGGCATTAGTTGTATGCAAAGTTGAGCAAGTGATCATTTTATAAGAGGCAGATACATTATTTGTGCCATATTATTTCAGAGGAAGGGATAATAGTAGATCTTGAGAAGATAAAATCCATTGAGGGATGGCCAGTACCAAAGAATTTCTCATTGGTGAGATCTTTCATGGGACTTACAGGTTACTATAGAATATTTATTGAAGGTTTCTCAAAGATTGTACACCCAATCACCTATTTTCAAAAGAAGAGTGTGAGGTTTGAATGGACCCTTGATTGTGAAATAAGTTTTCATCATTTGAAGAACTTCTTGACGAGTGCACCAATTTTGAGGATCGTTGATCCAAATGAATATTTTGTTGTGTGAATTGATGCATGCAAGGAAGGGCTTGGTGGAGTCCTTAGTCAAAATGGGCATGTGATATGTTATGAGTCAAGGAAGTTGAAAGAACGTGAGAGACACTATGCCACTCATGATTTAGAATTGGAAGACATAGTTCATGCCTTGAATATGTGGAGGCAGTATCTTATGGGGAAGAGATTTTAGTTGAGAATAGACCATAGTGGTCTAAAATATTTGTTTGGACAACCAACTTTGAATGCTAGGAAAATTAGATGGTTGTAATTTCTCAGTGAGTATGACTTTGAAATAGAGCATATCAAAGGCAAGGAGAACAAGGTGGTTGATGCACTTAGCAGGAGGGTGCATGAGATGCATTCTATAGCCATTAGAATGTATAAATATGATTTAAAAGATAAAATTTTAGAAGCTACAAAATCATATTAGCATTATGTAAAAACAAAAGAAATATTACAGCAAGGTAATTCTCAAAAGAAAATTAAAGATTATGAGCTCAAAGAGGATGGAATCCTAAAATACAAGGGTAGATTTTATGTGCCTAATTATGGGGAATTGAAAACTCTTGTGCTAAGAGAAATGCATAATGTGTCTTACGTTAGGCACCCAGGTTACCAGAAAACAATTGCAGTTGTCAAGAGTCAAAATTATTGGTCAGGTATGAAGAAGGAAGTGGTTGATTATGTAGCAAAATTTCTTGAATGTCAGAAAATCAAGGTTGATCACAAGTATATAGTTGGTTTGCTACATCCATTAACTATTCTAGAGTGGAAATGGGAAGTGGTGACAATTGATTCTATCACCAAGCTTCCCAGAACAATGAAGCAACATGATTCCATCATGGTGGTGGTGGATAAGCTAACCAAAGTTGCTCATTTTATTCGAGTGAAGCTCACTCACAAGGTGTAAGTTTTAGACCTATGAAGTAAAGCAAAACATAAATTAATCAATGGCTCATACACACAGTACACATAGATTTAAGCTGGAAACCCTTAACCGGGAGAAAACCAGCCTTGCTTGGTACCGCACCTTTCAACTCTTCATTGTATTAATTTCACCATTCACAATACAATATATATCAATATTTTTGGTATTATGTAGCTACGAAAACCCTAATCCCTTAATATGATATTAATTTAGAAAACTGCTAAAAATAGAAAAATCCGCTAAAATAGCAAAAACTGCCCAAAAACAAATTCAGGGCATTGTGCATAACCAGGGGGGATCAATCCTACCCCCATGGTACCCCCCAGGAAATCACCCAATGCACACGACACAAAGAGCGAAGGAATTTGGGATCGTCAGATGCAGTGTTTGAATCTAACGTGCCCATACACACACATGCAAAGAATATAACACATACCCAACACAAGGAAGCTCACATTGCAGAGATTTATATGAGAGAAATTGTAAGGCTTCATGGTTTTCCTAGGGAAATTGTTTCTGACAGAGATTCCAAATTTACATCAAATTTTTGAAGGTATTATTTAAAGGATTTGGGACAAATCTGAACTTTAGCACAACCTATCACCCAAAATTAGATGGGAAGATAGAGAGGGTAAATCAAGTGATTGAAGATATGTTGAGGATGTATGTGATGGATAAACCATCAAAGTGGGATGAATATCTACATTTAGTAGAGTTTTCTTATAACAACAGGTATCAAGCATCTTTAAAGATGAGCCTATTTGAAGATAGGCCAGTGGTTGGGCCAAAATTGCTCAAGGAAATGGAAGAACAGATGGTGAAGATAAAGAAGAATTTAAAGGCTGCACAAGACAAGAAAAAAAGTTATACATATAAGGGTAGAACTCATTGAGATTTTAAAGTGGGTGACCATGTGTTCTTAGAAGTAAAGGCCAAGAGAAGTTCCCTGAAATTGGGAAATTATTCAAATCTAGAAGCGAGATATTATGAACCCTTTGAAATCCTGGAGAGGATTGGTCATGTTGCATACATGCTTGCACTACCTTCATCGATGTGCATTCAAAATTTATTCCATGGCTTTTTTTCTTAAGAAGTATGTGTCTGATGTTAATCATGTAATTGAATGGAATGTGATTCGGGTGGAGCAAGAAGGAAACTTCTGAGTTCAGTCGATGTGTGTATTGGATCGAAAATTTAAGTTTCTCTAGAATCGAGAAATCGAGATGGTAAAGGTCCAGTGAACCTATTACAGTCCTGAAGACGCAACCTGGGAGAATGAGGATGACATGCAGGAAGACTACCTGCATCTTTTTGAATATTTTTGAAGCATTTTGCGTGTACATTTATATAATTCACCGAGGATAGTTCATAAATAACGAGGAGGGGAATGTAATACCCCTAGGTCAAACCCCAATTGTAAATTTACATATAGGATAGTGAGCCAGGATACTTTAGGCTAGATTTCATTTGTGTATATGTTTTGAGGCCAGAGTGCATGTGTGGTTATCAGGTTGGAGAGCATGGATGCTAAAAGGACAGCAAGCCTATCTTTGTAATATGTAATCACACTCAATGTTATTAATAAAATGCATTGTTGTTGTAAACCAACCAAACAAAAAGAGTATGGGGGCATAGACCTCGACTAGAATGGAAAGAGGGGCTAATCCAAGGGGGCTTAAGCCCAAAGGAATATTATATTAATATTTCCTAAAGTCTAATTATATGACATTTTTATTCTAAGTTCTTAGGAAGGGGGAACGTACCACAAGTGGATCCCAAGTTAGTTCTCAACATGATAAGTGTCAAGTTGGTAACATCCATATAAAAAGTGTAGTTCACATCATTCTCATCACTCTCATCCCTCACACGTACACTCTTCCATCCATCATACATATCTATACTTGGAAATATTTAGAGTTGGTTGTAACTTGCAAACCTAGGTAATTTGATCTGAAGAAGAAGGTTGTCAGGCTTGTGTGCATTCTGAAGAAGCAAGTTGTTGGGCCCATGAGCATTCTCTCCAGATCAGAGAACTGCTAGGAATTATTTCCCTATATTCTAGGATACAACTACAAAACTCGGAGACTTCTTATCTAGCCTGTCATTGAAGCCCTAGAAGGGAAGTGGGGCATTCAAAGGACTGTTGAGCAGAGAAGGGGCACACTTCCTGGGGTGGGACAGGTTGTGGGGAATGATAGGTTGTAGGCTGACTGATGGAGTTGGCACCTTAGTCTGAGAATTTGTGTTGTTAATATACCTTACTCTAGCTTAGGAAGCCTTCCCTGGTGGAGTTTCTAGCCTCATCTCGAGGGTGACCTGCTGCTAAGAGTTTATGAGCTGAAGAGTCTGTGGCTAAAAGGAAAGTTTAAGGTTCGCACGTATTGGTGATTTACCATTAAACGATAAGCCCATTTTTACATCTTTACATGTTATTTACTATGTGTTTTATTCTGTTGAGTAATATGTATACATTTATGTTAATTTTGTATGATTTAAATGTATATGTTTATACGTGAACTCTATGATGTTTGCATTGCATATTTGCTTCAGATGTAGAGCATGTTATTAATTAAATGGTATCATAGTTGGAAAATAAATTTGTGTGGCAGGGCCTAGCTTGGGGTTGGAGATTCTACACCCATACTGACACTTTCATAGGTTTTGAATCCGTGAACATACCCTTTAAATTTCATCTAATTCTGAGTTTTTATGCTATTGTTATGACCAAAACAAGCTTTTGCCTCCAAACTTGTTTTTTTCATAAAAACTATCATATTTGTTGATGTGGAAATCTGGCTAACATGGCATGGCACGTGGTTGTTTATGTCCACCTGTCATCCCCTGAATTAGCCATGTCATCGTCCTCCTCTCCCTTCATCGATGATCTAAATATTTATCCTATCATGGGTTTCTCAAATCCTTTCTATTAGCGATTGGTGAAATCCTGTATGTCATTGATCAACGAAATATTTGGTATTAGCAATCGAAAAAAGCATTCTATCGACGATAGGTGAAAACCTTTTGTCGTCAATCAGCGAAATACTGTGTATTAGTCATCAACGAAATCTTTGTATCGACGATCGACAAAAACATTCTATCGACGATTGGTGAAAACCTTCTTTGACGATCGGCGAAGTCCTTCTATTAGCGATCGACAAAATCCTTTGTATCAAAAATAAAAAAATAAAAATTATTGACAATCGGCAACCTCCGAGAACTCCATTAGTGATCGACGATTTTGTTTTTCAATGAACTACGAAATTGTCCCTACTTCGCAGAATTTCACTTAAATCCAAAAAGCTCCGTTAGTGATTGGCGAATTTCTTCTTTGGCAAACTATGAAATTGTCACTACTTCATAGAATTTTTCCAAACTCTGAAAATCTCCATCAATGATCGATGAATTTCTCCTTCGATGAACTATGAAATTGTCCCTACTTCACAGAATTTTGTTGAACTTCAAAAAGGTCCATACCTGCAAATGAATCTCAATACTCGATTGCCAAGTCGAATGCAATTTGGATTGTTGATTCTCCAAACTTCACAATCACCATGAAAACATGAAATTCAACCTTCCATGACAAATTTAACCCTACAACCTACAAATTGATGCAGACGATTCTAACATATTGCCTAGTAATTAACATGAAGACATTGTTGTAAAAGATAGTACTTATATGGATCCCAGTAAACATTGATGTAAAAGACGATTATGTGCACATCCCTGGGGTGGATATAATTCCATAGTGATCATTATTTATGTTTCAGTTGTGCTTCAAGTATAGCTAAGAAAATTTCTTCCTTTGATGAATAATGTTTTGAACAAAGTATTTCTCCTCCTAGAATGAGATTTTGGACTCTTGGTCTCTTTGTGAGTTGACCTCCAATATGTTCCTAAAGAAGCTAATTTTTTCTTATTATTCTTGTTGGAAAGCTTATTTGAGGGTTGATATTGCATGTGAATACTTTTGTTGTTTGAATCTCCCTTCTTTTTTGTTTTAGTGTGTTTGGTTTGATAGATTACCTTTGGAGAGAAAGATCTCTACACTAGGGTGAGCTCTCTTGCATACATTGTAGTATAAACTAATTCATAGATATGCACACTAGTGTTTTGACGAGACATGTAAGTTTTGTCTCCTTAGAAATGCATGAGAAATTATGTCTAATTTTTGGGTGCTTAATCTCCTATTTAATAAAAATAACTTGTATTTGACAGTTTTGTGTCTTTGATTCGAGAGTATTTTTACAATCACTTAAGCGATAATGAGATTGATGGTTACCTTGCCATCCCAAATCAACCCACAAAAGAGAAACATGTCACAAGCGTAATTTGAACCCCCAAGTGGAAAGGATAACAATTTATCCTCTCAACCACCCAAGTTAGACCCATTTGACAACCGATAATCACAACTTTAAAAAAAAACACTACATATGGTTAATTAATAGCTATTGTAATTAAGAATTATTCATTTCCATGCAAAATGTTGAAATTTACATTTATATATATTATATTTATGCATGTGTAAGTTGCAACCCTAATCCTCTATGGATATATGAGGAACTTGTTTTAGCTAACAAATACAAAAGAAACTTTGAATACCTATTCGATAATTTGTGTGGTACTAAGGTAATCAAGCTATCTAGTTCTCAAGATATAATAATTTGCAATAGTCTAATGAAGTGGTCAAAATCTAAGTGGGTGATATCAAATATCCTCATATACAACCAAATGGTAATTTTTTATCTTTTAAACAACCATGAGCCTATAACCAAAGGCACTTGTTTTTTCACAAAAATAAAGTTCATATTTTCTTAAAGGACTTAAATAGTGAATTAAATATCATATCATATAAGAACAATATTGAAGAACTCTATCAAAATTTTATGACAACACTCACTACTTCCATTAACAAATTATGTATCGAGGTGTTATGTAAAAAAAACAATACACATAATCCTTTACGATGATGAGTGTAAAATTGCTAGAAAAACCATTAAGAATGCTTCTAATCAGTCATTAAAATCCAATAGGAAAAATAGATACAATGCACTACATAAATAGAAAGCAAGAGAAGTTTTTGCACCTATCTAAGCTAGATCCTAAGACAAATTCTGACTCATAAAACTAAAGAAAATAATAAGACTCCCTTGAGGAACTGGAATTCCCAGTTTCAAAATCTTTACGAATCTTGTATTGTCGTGGAAAACATTCCAAACATTTCTTCTATAGAAGACATAAAGTTTGGGGTTAAGCGACTCACAAAAGTGAAAGCTAAGGACATTGAAGGCTACCATTTATCTTATATAGATGTGAAGATTAGGGTTGCAATATCTCTAGAAAATTCTAGAGAAAGATAGAGCAAATAAAGAAGAATTTTTTAACTTATAATCTCAAAATTAAAGGCAATACACCCTATCATATCCTCATAGAATCAAGCCTTTTCCCCATTGAGAACATGGTTATGATTAGGTACCTCATGTACAAGAACAAGATAAACAACATGGACGACAAGAGGCTCCCCAAAATTGCTTCAAACTCTATCCAAAACCACTAGAGTATCAAATTTGGATGGCATAAATATGCCAAGTCCTGGCTAAATCATTGGGGAGTACATGAAGACATCATTCTGCAAAATACCGATAATATTAAAAATATGATTACATCTAAATTTGAGGAGAATCTATGGTGAGACAAAGAATTAGAGGATAAAATAAAATTAAGACACTAGGAGGTGGTCAACCTTAATCTAGAAGATCAAAAGTATATCTCAATTCTGACTAGTGCAAAGAAGAAAATCAACATTGCTAAAATAAGAACAAACTTTCACAAGCTACATAGTGAAATTGGGCATTGGATGATTCTCAAAACACCATAAGACGAAAGAATCTACTATCTTTGTGACATTAAACGGGTTGAAGATGAAAATAATTGCTCTTAGAATGCCTTGCATATACCCAAATTAGATCACAATTTTAAAATATTTATCACAATACCAACCTTCCTAACCTTCTATATCATCAAAGCTATGATGATCTTGGAACGTTTCTCTCAATACATTAATCATCATCGTCAACACTATTATTAAAACTCTTTAAAAAAAATATTCCAAAAAAATTACAAGATATTATTCTTCAATCTATTTTCAGAAAAAATTATTCTTTTGCAAAATGTTCCCAATAACTTAAATTGAAATCTCCTCTCCATTCGATGGACACTTCTTTCATTTGAATAGAATGATGCTCCCTATGTTAATGGACATATAAATTAATTAAATTGAAAGCTACTTAATGAAGTCATTATGAAAACTTAGTACATCAAAATCGAATGGTATGGTCCTATTTTCCTCAATCAAGACTTGGTGCACTAAAAGAGAATGATACTTTTGCATTGGAGAGTATGGTATTTTTTTTTCTTTTGGATACTTGTGTTTGTTATTGGAATAACTGCTCCCTTCAAGATCCACCATGTCTGATGATGATTTTTTTTACCTTAGTCCGGATTGTTGATATTATGGTAGCTCCAGGAGGCATTTACCTCCACGTGTGAACCTGACAAGAATAGAAGACTCCGGGAAGAAAGAGAAACCCTAATAAGTTGGCTAATAACTCTAGAAGTCTTGTCGGCTCAAGAAGATAATTTATATTAGGTTATTAGCCTCCAAGAGAAGAAGTCGGCCAGAAATAATAATAATATACTGAACAGACACATATCCAGAAGGAGAAGTCGGCCCCAGCAAATCTGGCAGAACCAGTATAAATACAGGGCGCAAATTCTCATTTGAAAGCATCTCAGAATTGCAATTCCCAGTTTGGTGCGCACTATAGTTCCCAATTTGGTGCACACGTGTGGAGGAGAGCTGCAGGTGCAGCTGCAACAATAGCAAGTTTTCAGTATTGGCTTGAATATCTCTTGGCTAGGGTTTGGACTATCTGATCAGCTTTTTGTGATGTGCTATCCTTGGGGAAAGGTGTGATACCCTTTGTTTGGCTATCTAGCCTAGGGTTTGCTTCCGAAGGAATTCTCAGTCAAGGTTAAGGTGCTCAGAGGGTGGCTTCGGCCTATGGTTGGGTGATGAGGGTATCGTCAATGGTAAAACAAGCACACCATCTTCTATATTCTAAAAGGTTATGGGCCCACACCTCCTTCATTCAGTCTAAACGCTAGAAGGAAACATAGCCGCTAGGATATTGAGCTCGTTGAGGAACTGTCGCTAGGGTTACTAGCAGAAGCAGCTCCCAAGACACTGTCACTAGGGTTACTAGCAGGAGCAATTGCAGAAATCCTAAACCTCTTGTTGAGGCACCTTAAGTGAATGGATTGACCTATTCTCTAGACAGATCAGTGTGCCCTAGCCTAGTGCATCTCCTGATACTCTCAGCAAGCCAAGACGTGAAGTTTAAATTTTTGGTCAAATCTAGGGTTTGACCAAGTCAAGCAGCCATGACTAACTCTATGAAGTCTGAGAAGAAGTTAGATGGAGCCTCTAACTTCAGAGCATGGAAGACAAGGATTGACCTCATCCTTTCCAAGAATAAAGTACTAGATATTGTGAAAGGAAATATCGTGAAGCCAGAGTTTGAAGAAGGATAAGAAAAGGAACCGCAGAAAGTTGCAGCTATGGAGAAGTTCAAAGATTTTGACATCAATGCCATGAGTATCATAGTGGATTCCATAAAATACCACTTGATACCCTACATCTCCCATATTTACTCATCGAAGAAGATGTACGATGCCCTAACAAATCTCTTCTCGGTCAGAAACATTGGACAAGTTATGAGTCTGAAGAATGAGCTCTGTGACATGAAGATGAATGATGATGACAGCATAACATCATACTTTGTAAGAATATCCTAGTTAAGAGATCAACTACAAGATATTGAAGAGATCACTTCAGAGAAGGAATTGGTGAACATAGTACTCAATGGTCTTCCCAAGACATGGGATGCATTTGCCGCAAGCATGAACACAAGGAAGGAGTACCCGACATTTGATGAACTTTGGATTTGTTGTGCTCAAGAAGAATCAAGGATCAATGCAAAAGAGAAACCCCAAAAGAATTAAGATGATCAAGCATTCATAGAAAGATTCAAGAACTTTAGGAACAAAAGGAAGTTTGGTTCAAGGAGGAAGCCAAATCAAGAGAAAGACATTTCAAAAGTACAATGCTTCAACTGTCAAAAGTACGGTCACTACAAGAATCAGTGTCCCGAGCTAAAGAAAAGGAAGGAGAAACACGAAGCATTAATTGTTTAAGAAAAGGAACCTACAAAGAAGACTAAGCAGGATGGAAGAGACTTCTTCTTCTAAAAGGTAACACCACTCTTCTTATTTCTTGTACATATCTTGTTTGCATCGTCTCTGTACATATCTTGTATATCTATAATGTGTTCCAAGAAGAACTGTACCTATGGAAGAACAAACAAGATGGAAATGGATATCATTAGATAATACACATGAAAAGATAAGATACAAATCATGTGGAAGCTATTAATCAATCATGAAGAGACTTAGAAGAAGCAAGCAATCAAGAGGAAATTGGAAAAGGACTTATGATGCTTTGTAGAAGACAACAAGACAGAAGCAAGAGAGCCAATTATACATTGCCGAAGACAATAAGGATGCAGATGGAAGCGTGGACTCTGTTAGACAAGAGAGCCAATTATATATTGTAGAAGACAATAAGGATGCAGATGGAAGCATGGACTCCATTAGACGGAGGGAGCCAATTATATGCACTCTTACATGAAGCAAGGATTAGAAGGGAGCTAATCCTATGATCCATTGAAGATGATGAAATATATGTATATCCATGGTAGCATCCATGAAAGACAGTACGTGTTCAGTTCAACCACAGAAGAAGACTTCTTCTAAGAGAATCCTTAAAGTATTCTTGGTTGTCCATCCAAATCCGTGATCCTATGATGAAAAGAAGAAGTGGAATCTCTAGGGCATGGAATCTATAAGAAACTCTATGGACCCAAGATATAAAGAAAACATGAAGAAGAACATGAGGATTCCAAGAAAGAAAGAGGAACCAGAACAACCAGTCATTGTATCAAGAATCACAAGATTACCAGCCTGATATGAACTCACTAAAAGCAATCAAGCAGAAGAACTAAAAGTCGTGATGAAGAACAGTGTATG
>ML784767.1:567275-582629 GCA_009831015.1 Picea engelmannii | reverse complement strand
AAAAAAAAAAAAAAAAAAATATATATATATATATATATATATATATATATATAAAGAAGAGTATGTCAAACTTTTGTTTATAAACCATATAAATAATTCCATCAATTTTTTTCAATCTCGTATATGATAATATAACTTTACAATAGCCATAATATATGAATAATTTTGAAGAGACTAAGCATGACACCCTAAGCATAGTCCACAACACAAAATCTTGTTTTCATATTCTTTTAAATATGCAATATTGATTCAACATCTAATGTATGTGGAAGCAAAAACATTGATTTTCATTATATGAGTTGTATATCAAGTTCTATATAGATAGTAGTAACGTGTATGATTTTCATTGTTCTAGGTTATTCAAGTCAAAGAAATAACATTGATTTTTATAATATGAGTTATATGAGTTTTATATCAAGTTATATATAGATTGTAACATATATAATTTTCATTGGCTTGGAAAAAAAAAACAAAAAAAAATCCCAAAGGGGTTGGATCCAATGGTGGAAAGCGAGGAGTTTTTCACAATTGGGCAAGGTTCAATTCTCGTGAGGGCTTTACCTGGAGCCATGGGGACACCTTGAGGTAATGGTCGAACATGTGGTTGCACCCAGAGATACTATAATAAATGGTATCATGACCCGTGCACATATAAGTGGATCAAAGCCCACCCCCGTGTCCTTCAACTTTAGTAGTAACAATTTGAATATTTTCAAGAGTATCTTAATAATTAAATTTTATTTTAAGGTTTGAGTAAGTAAGAGTTCAACATTTAGGGTTTTTGCAGGTATCTCCCGTCCTCCATGGCGGCCGGCGCCCCCCCTGCTCCTGCTCACGCCTCTTCATATGCTTTTGCCAAGCCCGACGGGGGTTGCTCCGCCCTCCCCCTCCCAGATCAGGGTCCCTCTATGGGACGTGCGGGACGGGCTTCTTTCAAGGATATGGCTTCCCTTCGAGGGGGTTCCTCTGCTCCGAACACTTCGATTGTTGAAGCCCCAGCAGTTTCTATCCAGATGTCGAAGGAAGCATTGGTGTTTTCCTCTCATCTTAGCAAGAATGCCCTGGTTTGTCAGTTCAATGGCTTCTGGCCGAGTCTGGTTGATCTTCACTCCTGGATCGACTCCGAATGGTCCCCGCTTCTTGAGGGTGAGGTTTTATTCTGCCCCTTTGCGAAGGGTTTTTTCGCATCTATCTTTGACACCTCTGATGAAAGAGACTTGGTTTCCAGCTCTGGGCCGTGGTTCTGGGGCAGAGCAAGGTTTTCCATGCAGCCCTGGACCCCTGACTTTGATCCAGCCATGGCCTCTATTTCTTCTGCTCTGGTCTGGGTGCGTCTCCCGTCACTTCCCTTGCACTTCCGGGGGGACAAATCTCTTGAATCTATCGGAAATGGCATAGGGAAATTTCTCTGCAAGTGCCCTGAAGCTGCCCCAATCAACTCCACCTTTGCCCGGATCTGTGTAGAGATGGACTTCAATAGGGGTTTCCCAGCAGAAATCATCCTCCTCGGAAAGAACTACTCTTGGACCCAGAAGATCGATTTTGAGAACCTCTGTTTCAGATGCAGGGTATGTTTTGAAACAGGGCACATAGCCCGGAACTGTGAGAAGTCATCCAGAAAAAGAAGATCATCCCGAAGCCAAAGGCCCACTTGGTGGACAGGAGCGCAACCGGAGAAGCAAACTGAAGCAAAGATCCCGCCGCCAGAAGCTGAAGGGGAATCCGTCTCTGTCCCCAAAGAACCTATTAAGGGGGAAGACCCAGCGGCAGTAGCTCTACCCAGGTCTTCAAGCCCAACCCAGCAAGCCTCAAGCTGGGCCGATATTGCTGAGGCAGAAGAAGCGCAAGCTCAGCCGAAAATTCATAACCAGGGTCAAAGCAATGAATGGCAGAGCGTGACAAAAAAGAAAAAAAAGGTCTATCAGCGGAATGATGTAATGACGCGAAGCCGATCTAGCTCGCTGAAATAGCTATTAGGTTTGCTGGAACATATGCTGAAACACAGTGCTGGAACATATGAAACAGTGCTAGAGTTGATGCTGAAACACTGCTATAACAAATGTTGAAACAGTGCTGAGACATATGCTGAAACAGTGCTGAGACTTAAGCTGAAACAGTGACTGGAGTTTCGGCATTTAAATTTAATCCAGTTCTATTAGAAGAAGTACAGGAACTAATTTAGTTCACAAGTCTATAGCTATAGAAGTAGAATGGTTCAGAAAGACAGGCTCGAAGCAATTCGAGGCCATTTTGTAATCGGAACTGTGGCTAGTCCACCCCATTAATATAATCCATAATCGTTTCTCTCTAAAANAAAAAAAAACATATATAATTTTCATTGTTCTAGGTTATTCAAGTCATTTTTACAAAGATGAAATTGAATTATGATGAAGAATATGTTTATGATGAGTATGAGGATACTTTAGAGCAGCACATTTCTACATCAGCTTTCATTGAGGTTTGCAATAGTGATCTAGTTGATCTAGTTTATAACAGCTATGAATCTGATGGATGGGAAGGAAGTGAAAGAAATGATATTGACTTGAAGACAGTTGCAGCAACAGAAAATGAAAAGGAGCTATCAAATCAGCTACCTTTTATTTCTTTTCCGATAGTGGTGGATCAACAATTTGCAAGAACTGGTAAGCCTATATTGGATATTCTTCAATTAGAAATAGAGGAAGTTAATGCCCCTAACCTTTATGAAGTGGATGACATTTATTAGTTGTTTCAAAATGAACTAGAGAAGATTTCTATTTCAAATAAGTTTCAAGATCCTATAGCAGCCTATATGGAGTCAAATTGGAGTAAAAACGTTTATGTCATTCATTTTGTAAAGGCAGAATTTCAAAACTTTAAATATGGGCTTCAAGATTGTAGGGTATTGATATCTTTTTCTATTTCTAATATCCTATTTGTGCTTGGAGGAAAATTTCAGTTAGCAGATCAGTTACTTGAATGGTTGAACTGGAAATTTGTTTATACTTAAACAAATCAGTTTAGTTGGTTAGAGTAGGTTTGTATATAAATAAGCTCATATTTTTTAGCAGATGTGGTGTGTTATATCAGCAATAAAGACTCCATTAGCCCAATGGATACAAGGCATTGTTGGTAGGGATAGTTTGATTTGCAGAATGTGGATCGGTTCAGATGATGGACATGGATAGCAGGTTGCAGACTTCAGGGACATCATCCCACAGTTGCAGCCAATGTTTGCACATGGGTCTGATAGGGTGGTTCTTTGAGTTTTTTAGAGTTTGTTAAGGCATGTTAGGGGTCTTTGAGACATTGATGATAAATTTTAATCCTTTATGACAAATTGATATTTTTGGTAGTGTTTTCACATAAGAAATAGCCTTCGCACTATCAAAAAAGCTATGTAAAATATATATATATATATATATATATATATGAAATTAATTCCCATCCTGCGCTTTTCAATTTTTCAAAATTCAAACTCGTGTCAATTCCAGATATGAGTTGTTACTTAATCCTCATCATAATCACCCACGTGAATAATATGACCGAGATATTAGTCATATCCATTACCTGTCATCATAACCCAATTTTATTGTGTTTATCCTCTGTTTGTTGTGTAAAGAAACCAAGTTTTCTGAAACTGTAAATTTCCTCGTTTTTTTAACCCTATTATAGAGATATCCTTCCCGAAATTATTGAGTCAGGTATTGTCTCCAGAAATCGAGAGTTGGGTCTTACATTTTGTTTTTTCAGGTGAACTATTTCCAAACACAATTGGGTGCTATAGATTCTGTCAGAAGCTATAGGGGCATCATGATCAAACGACTCGAGCATTTACAAAGTATTTTTGTTGGTGGGTGAATAAGTTTATGTGATTTTTATATATGGTTCATATTCAGGGTTGTTCAACACTTTTGAAATTTATCAAGACTTTGGCACTCTGCTCCAGAAGGAGTTATCTTCAAATTTTACATCCGATATTATTTATTTAAAAAAAAATTATGGACAGTAGCGCTTGTCAACATTTTAAAACAGTAACACTACCAAAATGCATGTAATATTCAGAAAAATAGAATACACATATTTTGAAGACAGTGATCTATTGAGTGAATCTTGAGGCTTCTTTGAAGCATAATTATCATTTAAAACACCTCGCAACATCATCTAAAGGATGGCATTCATGAGAAAGTGTCAACAAAGCTTTGGTCAAAGTAATCTCATTAATCTTGGATCTCCAACAAATTTTATATATTTATGCCTTAAATATTTCCAACTGTTTGTTTTTGGGAAGTCAAAGATGCTCTCGACCTTATCATAATGAATTACTCTTAATCCATTTATTTTGGATCTGAAAACTACCTTGAAAATATATATATTGCATGAATGAAATGAAATGAAAGGGGGAGTGGTAGGGGAGGGTCTGATCTAGGTGGATATTGGTGGCCACCCACCTGTTCCAAATTTCAACTGGCTCATCTTGACAGTTTTCAGTTCAACACATTTCCCTGTAATGGGAACATTTCTTTGTAATTGTGGGTTCTACACTTTTGGGGTTGTCTTGAATCCCTAAACAACATCCGGGTGGATAATGGTGGCCACCCACCTATTCCAACTCGCTTATTTTGGAATTTTTCATGTCAAGTACATCTTTTTGAACTTCCAAGGCCATTTTGGGGCCCTAAACAATGTTTTCTTGGCTTGTCACAATCAAAATGTAGTCAGAGTCACAATTTGATGACATAATGCATAGTTCTTGAAAATACCTTTCCAATGGGCTATCACATGCCTAAAATAGAGATCATATGCAAAAGTTACAACCCTGGGAAGTTGATGTACTAACTTAACCCAATGGGGCCCACATGAATGTTGGCGCTTCATCTCCTAGGGTTAGGTTTTTGGATGTCTAGGGTTTTTCATTCATGTTTATCATAAAAAGGCCTTCAGAACCTCATTGTAATCATCTTCTTGCGAATGAGTGTATTCATCACATCTCTTCTCAAAGATAAAGTTGCCACGATTCTATCGAGTCTTTCACTCTGTATTTTTACCGTCCTTGTAAATTTCTTTCATTAATAGAAATCATGTATTGTTGTATTTCTTTGTTTCTGGAAATATTTATGTGTATTTCATTGTAATATCTTTGCTTTCATTTCATTCCGAAAAATAATTCGAATTAGTGGTATTTGATCGTTTTTCAGTGTATTTCCTCGACGAGGTCCGAGTATAGCAAGTTGGGTCTCGAGCTTGTCTCTCTTGAGAACAATCGCTCTCATACGCCAAAGAAACCCTCTATGGCGAAAGAAATGAAAAAATGGTGAAGCATAAATTCTATTAATCTATTGCTTGAGTAAGCCCTCGCGTGACAAAGGGACAAAATGATGGAGAATTTTTCCCACATCTTTCAACGCCTATCGATAGCAACATGTGCATATTCATCATGCAGCCACTTTGGAGGAACCTCTCCCTTCAAGGTACAAGTTAATTTTGATATTACCGTATTTGAAGGACAGATAGATGTAGATGCCTTAGAAAAATGGTTAAATCTTCTAGAAGGTTATTTCTCTGTTCACAATTTTTCTGACAGGTAAAAGATCACCTTCGCACTCCTCAAGGTTCTCCCCTATGTCAAACATTAGTGGGAAACTTACTGGGATCAAACTTCCACAGAGGAATCTGGAATATATGGGGTCGAGCCCACTTGGGATTTTTTTGTGGATGTGCTAAAAGAACAGTACTACCCTGTTGATAACTATGAAGACTAGTACATGAGATGGACCACACTGCGGCAAGAGAAGAGCCAAACAATGTTGGAGTTCAAAAACAATTTCCATACCTTGCGCACCAACCTGGGTATCAAAGACTCTGAGTTGCATCTAGTTTTGAAATACCATGGGGCTCTGCATAGGTACATCCAAACAGAAATAGATTTCCTAAACATCTCATCATCGGGAGTTGCCTATCGATATGTTGTCAAAATCGAGCAGAAATTTAGGCACCAGAACAAATTGGATTTCGAGTCTGCAAATACGCAATAACCAAAGCATGGAAAAGACGGCCCTAACCAACATCCTCACAACAACCATTCCAAGACACAGGAAAAGAAGGGTAAAGGAAAGATGAAGAATGACACTGGGAAATGGTGTGACTTCCATAAAATCCCCTGGAACAACACCAATGAATGTCGCTCGAAACAATCAATGGTGGTTGAGGTCAAAGACAAGGAGTTGAACATTGATTCAGAATCTGATCCAGAAAATATTGAAAATAGACAGATCATCAACGCAAACCCCACTGCTACTGTTGCGACCGCAACAATTCAACCAAAAGAACCAGTAGATCCTTAAGAGGGGGAGCGCCTCTTCCATTCACAGATGTGGGTGAAGGGGACCTCATTGCATTTCATTGTTAATAGCGGCAAACAAAAGAACCTCATCTCAGTTAAGGTCGTCAAACATTTAGGGTTGTCAACAACACCACACCCGTAGCCATACAACATCAGGTGGCTTCATCGGGGACGAGATCTATGTGTCAGCCAATAGTGTCGCATGTCCTATTGCATCCAGCTCTTCAAGGATGAGGTTGTGTGTGATGTTACCCCTCATGATGTCTGTGATGTTTTTTTGGGCCAACCATATATGTGGAAACATCATGTTGTTTATGAGTCTCGACCATGTAGTGTCATTATTACTCTGAGGGGTCAGCTCTACAGGATACCAGAGGTAGTTCTGACTATTGTTCCACCAAAACAGTGCCACAAGGTAATCTCTCATACTGAAAAATTCATCATCTTCACAGTTTGTTCAAAGGATGCACAGAAGGCCACTGCATCCTCGACACCTTCTATCTAGTAGAAGTAGATTGAAGAAGAGAAAGAAGATATTGTTTCTTCACCTACGATGGTGCCTACACAATGCCTCGTCAAGCCCAGAGACAACAAGTTGGTGGAACAGATTCAACCCCCCCAACAACATGTTTGTGATAGCCTTCCACATATGAAGCAACGCAAATTTCCAACAAGGCATGCAACTCACCAAGATTCAAATTCAGAAAATGTTTTCCCTTCTTCCCCAAGCACTCAACGCAATGGATACCATTGCTTCCTAAGGGGGGAGGACTGATCGAGGTGGATATTGGTGGACACCCACTTGTTCCAAAAAAAATTAGGGACCTAACTCCTCACATAGGTAAAATAATATGTTTCCATGTAATAAAGGTCAATATTAATAAGGCCTAGCAATAAGGAAGAATAAGTTCAATGTAAGAAGGCCTAATAGAAGCTTCTACTTCTAGAAGGATCTTCCTCTAGATTGTTCTTTTGATAGACATATTTAGTATAAATAGGAGTCAAGGGTATGAGAAGTTTTGTCTTGGATATTATTATAATAGAACTCTTCTCTGCTCGAGGTTGACCACTCGAAGAGGCAAGTGAACATTGCTCTCAGTAATCAAAGTGCTCTTTTTGGTGTTCTTTTGGTATCATTTCGATATTATTGTGGTGTCGTTCTGGTTATATTGTTGTTTATCTTCCATTTCTAGCTAATTATTTATGTTATCCATACTATTTTATATTTGGAATATTACAAGTTGTATCAGAGCACCTTCCTCGGCAGAAAATTGTGGGTTAATTTTTTTTTCATGGTATAGACGTATTTCGATGTCTTTAAGATACAAAGATCTGTCGTTATGTGCATAAACCCATGGTCGGGGATTCATACACGCAGGATTTATATTCTGTTGGATTTCTCTCTTCGCCCTTATCGCAGTCATACCTATCATTTTTCAGCAAAACAAAATCTCGTGGACCAAACCCCCTTCCAACACCCTTATTTGGGCTTTACCCCATTGGTATCAACTCGTCGCCATGATCGTTGTGATACACTTCACCCATAACCCATTTTCTATGTGGTCCCACCCGCCCCTTTTTGTGTTCCCTCTTCATCATGGCCCACACCCGTAGCCAAGACTTGGAAGCTCTCTTCAATACCTTGCACTCTAATTTCACAGAAACCCAACAAGAAGTGAGGTATCTCGGTGCCAATATTGCCACCATCAATAAAAACATGCATTCCTCCATCATCGCCACAATCGAGGACCTAAAACAAGACATTGCTACCCAGTTCGAATCTGTCACTACGATGATCTATGCCAAGTTGCATATCCCTACAGATCTGACCCACCTTTGCAAACCGAAGGTGAAACTTCCTCGCATTCCTAGAATTTTCCTCCCCATCACTTTCAGCGTGACCTATGCCTTCCGCATGTGGATGTGACCAAATTTGATGGCTCGGATCCCACTGGTTGGGTAACTCAAATGGAACATTATTTCTCTTTGTATGGCATTACGGATGAGTTGGCCAAACTCCAGTATGGTGTTCTCCATCTAGATCAAGAATGTTGGAAATGGTGGCAATGGAGAAAAAATGTCTGCCAAGGGTATGTGGCTTGGACACACTTTGTGGCAGATTTTTATGAATGCTTTGACACTGACACCAACCATTTAGGTCGTTTGACAAAGTTGAAACAATCTGTCACATTGGAAGACTTTATATCCTCTTTTGAGCGATTGGATTTTCATACAGAGGGCATGTCTGATGTTTTTTTGCGAGAATGGTTTATCATTGGCCTCAAGGATGAGATTCGTGGTGCAGGCGCACTCGCAAGCACGTCCGCTCACAGGATCTTCTCTTCCTCTCGGCCCAAAGAACTCTTAAATAGCTCTCCTATTTCCCTATCGGAAAATCCGCACCCACAGAACACTTCGCGCGATTCCCCCTCTTTTTACTTATCGGGGAATCAGACTTCGCAACTTCGTGAGGTCAGTGATCAAGCGCTGGTGTTTCGAATCCCTGAAACCCAATATAAGTCAACGCTGACCCTTTCCTTCTCCTACCGTAACTTCCACTATCGCGATTTTTCCACTTGAGATATCAAACACTTCAGTTCCCCGACTCCCGAACCCTGATGCTCTCACGGGTTGACCTTTCAACGCTCCCGTCACCTCGTTGGGATTTTGGACTTCGCGGGATCGCAAATCCTGATGTCGAATGTTCGAGACTTCTCACTACGAAACTCCGATGAAGCATGCCACCTGTCCTCCACTAACTCCGTTGTGGCCCCACACTGTTCCTTTGGCCTGTCGGGATATCGCGTTTCGCGACTTCAAATTGCAAGAGTATCCTGTCCTCAGGACCTCCGATATGCCAAATCCCGACTTCGTCTGACCTTCCAACACGTGTCCCAAATGATGGATAGTTCAGATCGATCCTCAGAATTTTCCCAAACGCAAAGTCTAGCCACTTCACTTGTGTGAACCCCAATGACCAAATCCCCGATGGAGTGATCAACCGGCACGTGTCTTACCTGAGATCCCCGGATATGATCCCCTCATTGTTCTGGAGGATCGGATGGATGGCGGGATTTCACTAATCCTCTCCACAAGATCCTGACCATCGATCTCTTCCCTTTGATGATTCCATGAAATGAACCAGTATTCTTCTGCGAAAACCTTGTCCACCTGCAGTACAATTGTGCAATGCCTGTTTAAACACTCCACGTCACAAAATTTCGGTGCTTCTCTTTGACGAGCTTGAAAGCCTTATCCCTCCTGAGATTCCACACAACTCTGAGTCTTCAAGAAGACTCTTGCACGCACTCCTTACGAAAATCCTCAGACACTCCCAAGTGTTGAGTTATTTCGACTCTGCGCACTCCTGCAGCAGCAGTCTTTCAATGCTCCGCTCATATTCACAAATGAGACTTTCCTTAGCCTGCGCACTCCTTGCACGACTCCTATAACCCAACTTCACTCCTGGGTGAACGAGAACAAGAGTTAAACTATCTGATCCTTCTGTCAACGCACTCCTTGCGGATGACTTCAACTGCACTCCTTGCAGGAATCCTTGCTCAGATAGAGAAACAATTGAAACTCATTTCTTCTACTTCCTTTCAGACTTCACTTAGAACATGAAATCATATACACAGCATATCAAAGAAAATGTATAACAGGAAACAAACATTTATGAGCATAGCATTCAGTATACAGAGAACAACACACACCATGAATTTGAATCAAAGCTTTCTATTAATCCAAATATTTGTACATGGGTGTTCTCACACAGTTCTTCTGCATGCTCTTGCTCTTCCTTATTCAGAATAATGTTACAATGAAAAATGAGGGTGTCTATATCTGTTTTCCCTCCACTCCTTCTAAAATTGTCTAATCTAATATTAAATTCTATCTACCTATTTCATCTCAACATAAATGCCTCTATCTACTTCAGACGAGAGTGGGACGCTCAAGGTCTGATTACAATATAAGAGTATGCCTCTCTTTGCCGCACCCATTCTTCAAAAGTTTTTTTAAACAATTTAACATATGATCAAAATGTGTGGCGCTTTCCCCCACGCTCGCTTGATGTGGGTGATGCTCCTGCATCAATTCGTTCCCATGTCCTCATGTCTCGGCCTCAGAGTTGGGTGGACGCTACTAAAATATCTAAGGAAGCACAACAGGTTGTCTCTTCTCAAAACCAAAAACCCTCTTTTATTCCTCGCACTAAGCCAGTCACTCCCACTCCTCCTTCTACTCCACTAAAGACTCATAAATTGACCAGGGCCGAAATGGCTGAATGCCAACTCAAAGGCCTTTGTTATAATTGTGATGACAAATATTTTCATGGGCACAAGTGTAAGGAACAAAATATTTTTATGGCCATCTCGAAGAATGTTTCGGAAGAGGATGTTGAGGCTCCCCTTGTGTCTGTGTCACGTGAACCCACTGACATGACCCCTCCCTCGGACCCTCCCAAAGTAAAACCGGTCATTTCCCTAAATGCTCTCACTGGCTTCTTTCCTCCCCAAACCCTCAAGCTAATTGGTTACATTAAGCATAAGAAGGTCATCATTCTTATTGATAGTGGAAGCACCCATAATTTATTCATCACATTGCCCAAGAATCTAATTGTTATATATGTGTCATCAATAATTTTCAAATCATGATTGCCAATGGTGGGTCCATGAAATGTGGAGGGTGTTTTGAAAATTTGTGTCTCCAAATTGGTGAGTACCACCTGAAATCTTATATGTTTTATATCGACATGGGCGACTATGACATTGTGTTGGGTGCAGAATGGTTAAGGACTTTGGATCCCATTCTCATGGATTTTAAGGAATTAACCATGCAATTCGACCAAGAGGGACTACAATATAAGTTCCAAGGAATTATTGTCAGTTCCCCGATCATCAGTTCCCATCGCATGGAAAAGTTGCTCAAAAAATGTCATTCCGACATTATTTCCAAACTCCATGCCATACAAGCCACTGAGACACCCTTTGTGTGGCAGGATCTCCAATCCAACCTCTCTAAACATCAAGTGGTTTTTTCCACTCCCCAGGGACTCCCTCCTTCCCGTGGTGTTCTTGATCATTCCATTCCCCTTGTCCCAAGAAGCCTTCCTCCCAATATATTTCCCTATCGTCACCCATTTTCCCAAAAAAATGAAATTGAAAAAATTGTTCAAGAACTGCCCAACGCATGTGTTACCCGCCCTAGTAGGAGCCCCTACTCTTCTCATGTGGTCATGGTCCTTAAGAAAGAAGGTTCTTTTCACATGTTTCTTGACTTCTGCTCCCTCAACAAACCATCATTAAAGACAAATTTCTCATTCTTGTCATTGATGACCTCTTGGATGAATTGAGTGGCGCCCAGTTCTTTACTAAACTTGATCTTCATTCTGGCTACCACCAGATCCATATGAACAAGGCAGACATTCCTAAGAATGCATTTAGAACTCATGAGTGCCACTATGAGTTTTTGGTCATTCCCTTTGGCTTGTGTAATGCTCCCTCCACTTTCCAAAGCCTCGTGAATCATGTCTTCCGTCCTTTTCTTCGTCATTATGTCTTAGTTTTCTTTGATGATATCCTCATCTATATTAAAACCTGGACAGCCCATCTTTCTCATGTGGATCGATTTCTCCATCTACTCTCTCAGCACCAACTTTTCCTCAAACAATCTAAATGTGCTTTTGATGCCTCGGAATTCGAGTACTTGGGTCATCTTGTTGGAAAGGCCAGTGTCAGGGTGGATCCTAAATAGATTGAAGCTATGCAAGATTGGCCTCACCCAAAAACTCTCAAAAGCTTGCATGGATTTTTGGGTTTAACAGGTTATTATCGCAAGTTTTTTAAGAATTATGGAAATATTGCAACACCTCTCACTGCTATCCTTAAAACGAATTATTTCACTTGGACTCCAGCAGTTGCTCAGGATTTTCAAACCTTGAAGATGGCCATGTGCACCACTCTAGTCTTGGCCCTTCCTGATTTCACAAAGACCTTTGTCCTAGAATGTGATGCTTCCGGGAAAGGAATTGGTGTCATCCTTATGCAAGAGGTTCTACCTTTGGCCTTTACCAGCAAACAACTGTCAGAGAGAAATTTGGGCAAATGAATCTATGAAAAGGAAATGTTGCCTATTCTGCATCTCGTGGATCTTTGTGTTAAAATATTGTGTAACTACAAAGAATATTCTTATCCCCTTTTGTGGATAAATTAAAAGATAAAATATATTTATTATTGATTAGATCAATCCCCTTTTATGGATAAAGTAAAAGATAAAATATATTTATTATTGATTAGATCAATCCCCTTTTGTGGATTGATCATGTCATGCATTGTAATTGATAAAATCCCCTTTTACGGATTGGTCAAACCCTAATTGTAATATGCAAAGTAAGAAGTCGGCCCCCAGGCAAATTAAAGTGGTTCTAACCACCCAGATTGAGAAGTCGGCCCTGCCAGTGAAAAGACACCTCAGCTCAGCACATGCCAGATTGTTAATAAGAGAGGCCAACGCCTCATTTATACACTCACTCATCTAGTGCGTAAGTATTGAAGGAAGCTGCAGTTACCAGTTGCCGGAAGAAGGAAGAGAGAGAGAGGCGCATCCTTGGGAGAGGAATTTTTGTGTTGTTTGGTTCATCGTCTTGGCATTGTATTGGCTATCTATATTAAGGAATTTTTGTTGGGTTTTCTTCCCCATGAGGGTTTCCCAGAATAAATTTTGTGTATCTTGTGATTGTGTTTCTATCAGTGATCCTATCTATGTTATTTTTATCTAGTAAATTGAAAGGTAACCTAATAATAGTTTAAACTTTAACATGGTTTCAAAGCTAAGCTGAAGAGAGCATCTTTCACAAGAAAAAAAATCGTCATTGTTGTCGTACAAGAAAATTAGGGCTTTTTATTGAAGAAGAATTCCAGCCCCAAAACCATCTAGAAAAGTACCAAAAGTACCAGAGTACCAGAAGTACCATAAAACCAGAAATACCAGAGTACCAGAAGTACCAGAAAACCAAAAGTACCAGAAATCCGTAGATCAAGTTTGAGGGGGTAAATTTTGGATTTTCTGAAATCTGATTGTACCAGCATACTCGCCTCAGTCCAGCGCATCTTTTGGTGAGTTCAGTTTTTAGATCCAAGAAATTTTATTTTTCTATTATTTCTATAGCCAAGAGGGCTAGGGTTTCTACTGCAAAAAATAATGGCTACCATCATGAGGGTAGAAGACAGGATGGAAGGATCTAGAAACTTCAGATCTTGGAAGCATAGGTTGCAGATGATTATAGACGAGAATGATCTCCTAGAACATGTTACAGTGGGTGTACTAGAACTAGATGAAGAAGAGCAAAAGACCAAGCATAAGAAGAATTAAAAGAAAGCAAAGATAATTGTATCAGATTCAGTAAAGGGTCACTTGATCCCTCATATTTTCGAACAGTAAGGCAAATGTACAAAGCACTCAGCAGGTTATATGAAAGCAAAGACATTAGTCGGAATGTTTCCTTAAGAAATCAGCTTCATAATATGAAGATGGAAAACTCCGAATCTGTCACATCCTATCTTATGAGAGTTTCTCAGATCAGAGATCAACTTGCAGCTATTGGAGATTTCATTAGTGACAAAGAGATTGTAACCACAACCCTAAATGGGTTTCCAACATTTTGGATTCCTTTTGTACAAGGAGTGTGTGCAAGAAGCAAGTTACCCAATTTTGATAAGTTATGGGCAGATTGCACACATGAAGAATCTAGACTTGCAGACCAACATAAGAGATTATTTTTTTATGAAGAGGAAGCTCTTACAGCTCAAAAGAACAAAATAAGTCCCTTTGGGAAGAACAATAAAGAAGCTAACTCCGTAAGAGTTCCAGATAAGAAGAAATATGTTTCAAAGATCAGATGCTACAACTATCAAAAGTTGGGACACTTTTCCTATGACTGTCCTCAAGGAAAAGGGAAAAGAAAGTATCAAGCACATGTGGTGGAGGAAGAGGAATATCCTCCCTCTTTAGCATAAATTGAGGGTTATGTACTTTAAGTTGAGGATAGTTGATCTAAAGAAAGATAGCAAATGGTGGATTCCGTAGAGCCTCCCCACACAAAAAACAAAAGATAAGTATTCATGTTTATTTTTAGTATCTAGTTTACCTTATCATTACAAGTTAGATTTTTTGTGAGAATGTTAATTAACCTCGTTTTATTTCAATGTCTATGCAGACTTATCAAAGAAAAGGACAAAGAAAGAGATAAAGTTAGACAGCATGAGAATGACATATGATATGGTGATAGTCAGTAAAGACCAGACAATATCCAGTATTTATATAGGAACAGGAGTCTCCTAAAGATACATAATAGAAATGTTAAAGATGAAGAAAAAGATGGATACTCAGATATAGTGGATGATATGCAGGTAACTACAGGTTGCTCCAGTACCATTCTTATAGATGCAAAGAGAGAAGGTTGATCCAGTATGAAGTCAGAAAGAAATAAATGTTCGAACTCAAGAAGGCACCCAGGATATTACAGAAGAAGAACTTCAAGGATAATTATTAGAAGCTATTAGTTTGGTGCAAGAGGGAGCCATGTCACCGAGTTTGAAATGGAGGATCGTGATTTGATGTAGTTAGGAAAGCAGATGGATGGTGCCTAACAGATGGGTAGCATGGTATTATACCATGGAAAGATTTTGGACCACAAGAGATTTTCATATCCCATAGTTAGACCTTCGTAGAGAAGGAGAAAGAGAAAAGACCTTTGTAGAGAAGGAAAGAGCAATCCCACAGGTAGACCTTCATAGAGAAGGAAAAGAGAAGAGACCTTCGTAGAGAAGGGGAATGAGAAATTTTCCAAGGTTGGCCTCTGTCCAAAAGTTGAGTTTTGGATACTCTAGAGACATGCTAGAATACCCTCGTAGAGAGGGGTGTGACCACCCTCATAGAGAGGAATGTGGATGTTTCTCCAAGGGGCAGTGGGCAGATACTCTCCTCTAGCCAAGGATTGAGTAGCCTGGAACACAAACCTTGACCATGTGGAA
>ML784767.1:518645-544598 GCA_009831015.1 Picea engelmannii | reverse complement strand
ATGGTCATAAAAGCCTTGGGTTGTAAGAATCATGGAAGAAAAATGAATTTGCAGTAATAGAAATTGATGAGAATCAATGGGCAGATCCAAGGGTTGTTTGAAAAGTACGAGCTACAATTACGTAGTGTTTCAATAGGACAACAGCATCCTCGGCAACAACATTTTGTTTTACAAAATGGTATACATGACATCCTGTAGAGATAACAAGAGGAAAGACCTTGTCAGGGAAAGCTAACCTTTTAGGAACAAAGGGGGAAAGCAGTCAGAAGCAGAGAGAGAACAGTGACAGGGAGAGTTATCCAGTTATCATAAGAAAAGGTTGATGAAGGAGTCCCAGTAAGAGAGGTGAGCAATATTGAGTATTCTACAGATGATACAGCGGAAGCTGAAGATGAACAGGTCCAAGAATCAGAAGGAGAAGACTCTGGTTTAGATACAAATATTCTGCAGGACTCAAATAAGAAAATCCATCATGTCGGGGAGAGTTTGTGTTGGTTCAATATCTGATACCTCCTAAAAATACTGCAATAGCTCAGGGGGAGCATGTGTCTTTGACATTGATGTCAAAGGGGGATAAAAGAGTCTGGGTGCCTTTGTTGCCATCAATGCCAAAGGGAGAGATTGTTGGCATGTTTTACAGGCAGCGTATTCTTGTCATTGATGGCAAGTACAACAACGACGATGGCTTAAGTACAGGAAGAATGTGCCAGGCGGGCACCAGAAGTATTTTGGGAAGACGCAACAGAGCAAGCTCAATAAGATCAGAAGAGATAGTGCAGAGTATGCGTGTTTCAGAAGTATTTTGGGAAGACGCAACAGAGCAAGCTCAATAAGATCAGAAGAGATAGTGCAGAGTATGCGTGTTTGTCATTGATGGCAAAGATCACGACCAGCAACGCAGGGATAATGACATGGCAATGGCAAGTTCAACAAGTGATCGTTGGATCTCATTCAGAAGCGTAAAACTCCAGGAGTCAAGGAAGCAACTCACGGCGAATAATCGTGAAATAAGAAACCACGACTTAATCTCCATTTCGGAGTTTCGGATACCAGGAGTTGGAGGTGTCAAGGAAACTCACGACAAGAATGATGAAATCGCAAAATGCGAAACCACGACATTTCGGAATTTCGGATGCCGGGAGTTGGAGGAGTCAAGGAAGCAACTCATGGCAGGAACTCGCGATACGCGAAATCACGAAAAGATTTGGACCGTCGAATCATCAAGATTATGGACCGTTGATCTGACTCCATTTCGGAGTTTCGGATACCGGGAATTAGAGGAATCAAGAGTCGAGACTCTTCATCACAGGAGTCCCGAAGTTGCGAAATGCGAAATGTGAAACGCCGAAATCCCGAAACAAGCACATCAACAAAGACTCCATTTCAGAGTTTCGCAGACCAGGAAATCAAAGATCAAAGGAACTTTAACCTTTGAAGTAGCGAACCCTGAAATCTCGAAACAGGCACACAAACAAACCACGTCAGCGAAGGACACGTGGCACAATCAAGCAATGACAAGTGTCAAGTTGATTCAACATTTCATGCACATGTAAGTCACGAATCAGAGTGACACATGGCAGTTATTCGGCACGTGTCAATCCACGTGTGACGTCAGCAGGTTTATGTCACATCAGATCTTTCTATTTCGGGGTTTTACATAGCAAGCAGAAACTCCACCATCAACGAAGGCTCGTGAATTTGTGAAATGATCCTAGCCGTTGAAGCCAGAGGACACATGGCGAAAGATTGGCATTTCGTTCACTGAAAGGTCAAAGGAAGGAATGCTCTAACCTCTCTAACTCGCGATAGGCAAAATCACGAAATAATCCTAGCCGTCGGATCGAGGATTGATCTAGACAGTTGATCAGACACGACGAAGGCCCGTGAAGTTTTGAAATCACGATAAGATCTGGATTGTTGGGTCCATAGGACACGTAGCGGAAGATCGTCATTTCACTGACTGGAAAGTCAAAGGAACGGGGTTCCCTAACCTCTCGAACTCGCGATATGCAAAATCGCGAAATGTCGAAATGTGAAATTGTGAAACGCCTTTTGGCGCAGCCTGTGGTCACCACTGGTGGTCACGTGAGGGGAAGAAGCTAGTAGAACTAAACTTTTTTGGAGTTTTGGGGATTGAGACTTGGAGTGTCGAGACTCTTCACCACAGGAATGCCGAAATGTCGAAATGTCGAAATGCGAAATGGCGAAATCAACGCAAGACCCTGTGCTTGTAATCCAACCGTGTTTGATACTTGGAAATCCGATCGAAGGGTTATTGTTGCTCTTCACAGTTAATCGATCAGTTACGATTCAGTTAGCATAACTGAATCATGACTCTTGGATGGTTGGTGATTCAATTGCTGATGCGTTTTCTTGGAGGTTCACAGTGTAACTGCTAGAAATGACTGATGGTTTCTGCCAGAGGACTCGAAGAGACTTCAGGGTGATCACCAGAGAAGATGAAGAGTCTCGAGGCATCTTCCAGTGGCATGAAGACTATTCATAGAGGCTATTGACAGATATAAGACTGTTGGAGCCTGGAATTGCAATAGAGGGAATGAGTTCGACTGTGACAGAGAAGACGAAGAGTCTCAACTGCTGGAGAGGCTAAGGAATCTCGACATAACACCCAGTGATGATGGACGCATGGGTTTAACCACCAGAGAAGTTGAAGAGTTGCAATGATGATCAAGCATAGCACTTGACATGGGGAGAGCATGCAGAAACATTGTGAATAGAGAATGCAGAAGATGCACAGTGAGAATAAAAACGCAAAACAGAGAAGAGATTGGCTGTTGTTGAGAGTGATTCAGGTGTGTAGAAGGAGGCAAAGTGCAGCAGCTGAAATGCACAGAAGAGGAATGGTGCATAGAAGGGACATGGCGCACAGAGCATAAAAGGCAGAAGAACATAAAGCATAAGGAAGGTGTGCAGGAAGAAACTGATGCAGGTAGAGAAAAGCAATGTAGCAGAACAGTGATGAGACCGATAAGCCATTGATAAATATTGTATCACTGTAATAAATTTACATATAGCAAACTTTATATTTCAGGGTGCTAGGGAGGTGCTAGGGAGGACTGTTGTCCTCAGAGGTTCAAGTGGGTGCTTGAACACAGGGAGTTGTAGCTTCCATCTAGTTGCAGCCAGAGAAACCAGGGTGGCAGAGTGGTGCAAGGGAGAACTGTTGTTCTCTGTTTTACAGGTTGGTCCATGTGTGACTGAAAGTTGGTGCCTCCATCCAGTTGGCATTGGAACACTTAGGGAGTTGTTGCTTACTTCTAGTGGGTGCTAGAGAAACCAGGGAGTTGGTGCTTCCTTCTAGTGGGTGCTAAAGAAACCGAGGAGTTGGTGTTTCTTTCTAGTAGGTGCTAAAGAAAACAGAGAGTTGGTGCTCTCAGCAAGTTGCAGCGTGCAAAACAGAGGTTGTAGCCTCACAATGAGTTGGAGCTCATATGTATGATAATGTATAGAATGTAAAGATTACTTATCATACCAAGAAGAAGAGGTTTTTACCCTTTATGGGTTTCCTCAGGATATATCTGTCTCTGTATATTTCATATGTGTGACTGATGTCGAATGTTCTATTGCTTACCTCCCTGCATTAGTGTGATTGTCATTAAGTGCTCTGCAAAGAGTTTAAAATAAGCATAATTGTTTAAGCATGGTAACAACTGATTCACCCCCCCCCCCCACCTCTCTGTTGTCCAACACAACACTTCGTTCCTGGAGGAGTTTTGTTCAAATTTTACAACCAGGTTTATTTATTTCAAAAAAAAAATACGAACAATTATTTTGGTAGCTCTTATCAACATTTTAAAATAAAAAACGCTACCAAAATGCCTATAATTTTCAGAATACGCAGATTTTGAAGACAACAAGCTATTAAGTGAATCGTGAGGCTTCTTTGAAGCGTGATTATCATTTAAAACAACTGTAAACATCATCTAAAGGATGGGATTCCTAAGAAAGTGCTCGTAAAGCTTTGATCGATGTAATCTCATAAATCTTGGATCTCCAACAACTTTGCTATATTTTTGCCTTAAGATCTTTCCAATTGTTTTTTGGGGGAAAGTCAAAGATATGAATTACTCTTGATCCATTTATTTTGGATATGAAAACTACCTTGAAAATATATATATTGTATGAATGAAATGTAATGAAGGGGGGTGTGATAGGGGAGGATCGAGTAGTGAGGTTCCTATGTATATGTACAAGACTGAGACAAGCCTAAAGTTTGATTGTTGTTATTATCAGAGTTTCTAAAGCAAATTATGGACCTTTGCTTCTCTTATATGTTGTCTTTTCTCTTATGAATACAAGTAAATTGATAGCATGTCAATTTCATTTAAAGACTTTAACTACTGTGTAGTTATCACTGTCTCTGCATGGGCTTAGGGTCTAATGGATATTGTGTTCATGTATTTAAATTTGCTAGTTTGAAAGCATTTCATCCTAGCAAGTTCTCTTCTATTTTAAGTGATGAGATGAGAGTTGGATGCAATCATGTTGTCATTCGAAATTCTTTATCTAAACCTTAGCTTGTTGGGTTCATAACTATGTATTCAGCATCTGATTTAAATATACATCTCATTAGATGCTAACCCTGTGTTTAGCCCTATTTAAAGTTGACTCGTTGCTTAATATATTTTCACCTTCCTCCAGCTACATTTTAATCAAATAATCATTCCTGCAAGTTCAAGATGTGCTAGGCTTGGTTCTCATGCAATCAAGAAGCAACTTCTAGCACTAACAGGTTGTTTAAGGAGCACGTGGGAGCCTGGGGGATTCAGGTGTTCGTTGGAAGGCACTGCTCCTTCCTCAAGACACTGGTGAAAAGGATTGCAAGCAGGTGCATGAAGCAAAAACTCGAACCTGATAATTTGGTTCGTTGGAGGAAGTCTCGAACCTAGGGTCTCTCAAGACGTTGCAGGAGGATTGTCATGCCCGGTCTGCTAATCTTTCTCATCGTCTTGAAATTGGGATCTCTCAGAAGTTTGTTGAAGGAATTTGTGGTGCTCAATCTGTTGATCTTTCTCTCCCCATTCACTACAATGAGATGCTCGAGTGGCATTCAAAAATTCTCATCAGGCGAATTTGGCATTATTGTTCAGGGCATTACGATTTGGCATCGACTCCCTTTAGTAGTTTTTGTCTCCACGCTCCATTATGTTTGGCCCAAAATGTCTCAATATAGGACCAAGCCTCAGGCTTAAATGGAAACTAACAAAGATCTGTGGCAATCCTTTCAGCGACTCCAAATAACCCTCCAAAGACTTTCCACACAGGTTTCTTTCATTTTGGACATTCTCAATTAGCACAAGATGACCATGAGCAACAACATGATGAGGTGGATGCCATTCGATCTCAAGTAGAAAGCTTGCAGGAGCAAACAGCATCAATTCCCATGGAAAATGAAGCAACTGTCTCAACTAGTGGATCTTCCCCATCAAAACGTCAAATTGATCATATTTCAACCACAAAATCACAACACAATGGACAATAAATATTATGCAGCAAGCAAAATTTATATCAACTTCATCGCACTACACATAGGTTCCTTGGATTCGACAACTCTCTCAACCATGAAATTACAATGTAATAGATAATAAATAGTATGCATCATGTAGAATTTGTATCAACCCCAACGCACTTTACATAGCCTCGGATCTGACAACATCATCAAATCCAAGGGGATATCTAACAACACCGTCAAAACCAAGGCCCCTCTCAAAAGTGCAATGAGATTGATGCAAATTTTGCATGATACATAATATTTACCATCAATGGACTACACTGCAAACTCATAAAATGACTGATAACCCTCCATTATACCAAAAAACTACCCAATTATAAACTAAAAAATATATATTTATATATTTCCTCTTATATTCATTTGCACTCATTAGACAAATACCATTTTAAATTGAGAACGTGCACTTTTATGTATTTTTCTCGCATTAAGGTAATGGTGTATGCCTCTCGATTGAACCTAAAAAGCGAAGGCCATAAACTATGTAAATTTTTTCCCACGTTATGATATAGAGAACCAACCTTGAAAGAACTATAATTAACAATAGGGTGAAACCTATAACCTAAAGTGTTAGGGTCCTAACCTCACTAACCCCTCAAGTTAATATGTTTCCCTTATGTAATAAAGGTTGTCATTGGTAAATAAGGCCTATGTAATAATGTGAAGACATCTAATGGAAAAAGACATACTAAAAAGTTTCACCTCTAAAAAGTTCTTCCTATAGAACGTTCTCTAGAAGATAGAAATAGTATAAATAGGGGTAGAAAGCAATGGAAAATGTTGCCCCCTCGAAGAGACAAGTGAACTTTGTTTTTAAGATAATAAAGGTATCATCTTTTGGGTAAACTGTGTCATTTTCGTCACTAACAATTGTGATAGAAATTGTATTTATACTCAACGTATTTCTTTCCAGTATCTTAAAAGTAATATCAAAGCCCTTTCTTCTATAGATTTTTAGAAGAAATCTTTTTTTTCAAGCTAGAGACGTGTGCCAACATCTTTAAAGCACAATGATCTATCATTCAACGAGTAAAATTGTAGTTGGGGAAGAATACACGCAGGAAATACACATGGTTTCACGTGGTTAGATGTTTCACCTAGTTGAAAACCTCTATAACCCATGTTGGCACCCCTTTGAATAGTACTTTAGACAACACCCCTACAAATAGTACTGCATTAGACAACACCTATACACAACAATGTACCCTCGGATATATCAAAAGTCTCTTAGGTCTCTTGAAACAAGCTACAGATCAGCCAATCAATCCCATGATTGTTATAGTGGCATTGAGAACACTCGAGAAGACTACTCTCATTTACCTAGGTAATCGATTAGTATGACTAAGGATACGATTGAACATCCTTCGAGGCTTAAGATATTGGGTCAAGTACTACTATTGGACCCCGTAGGTATATCAAAGAGTTATAGCACAAGGCAATCTCTTGTCTGTAGGAACCCTCAACCCCAACCCTTGTAGCCACAACTAAACAAAACAAAAACAGTGGAAATTTTGCACATCCAATGTGAGCAAAGGTTGGGGCTTTGAGGGTTCCTACGAACAAGGGATATCCCTATGTTATAGCTCTCTGACATACCGACAAGGTCCAACAATAGTACTCAACCCAATATCTCAAGGCTCAATCAAACCCTTAGTCATACCACCAAATTACCAAGGTACACAAAAGTAGTCTTCTCGAGTGTTGTTCTCTATACCACTATAGCAATATAGGGATCGATTCAAAGACCTATCGAACTCCTAATATACCCAAATGTATGTAGGAGTGAATGGTCATGTACAAGTGTTTTCTAATGTGATACTACTCAAAGGGTACCAACAAGTGTAACAGAGGTTTCCAACCAAGTAAAACATTGTATTTCTAACCATGTGAAACCATGTGTATTTTTTCCATGTATTCTATACCAACTGCAATTTTACCCACCAAATGATAGATCAGTGTGCTTTAAAGACATTGACACACATCACTAACCTAATAAAAAAACTAATAAAAATCTTCAAAGGAAAATCACAAAATATTTTCCATTGCTTTATACTCCTATTCTTCTAAAGAACATTCTAGAGGGAAAACTTTCTAAAGAACTTTCTAGTAAGTCTTCAATGTGTTCACATTATTATATTGGTCTTATATACTAATGAAAACATTTATTACATAGCAAAACATATTATTCTATCTACTTGAAGGGTTAGGGAGGTGCCAAACAATTGTGTATAATGACAAATGAAAGAACAAAAGAGTATGATGGTAACTAAAACAAACATGATCTTTATTTAAGGGCATGAAGCTTATTAAACAATGTGTTCATAAAAACTTATTTGAACCAAATAAAATAAATATACTATGTTTTAGGACCCTCATGGATTGAATTCATATGCACAAGACCACCATTACCATATAACCAATATAAGATTAATTTTGGGAAGAGTCATGGGGCTAATATGCAATGAAGGCCAACTCTCTCTCAAAAGAAGAACTCTATTTGTCAATGGTCTTATATGGGAACAATTCCTGATTTGAGCTTTTTTTAGCTTTTCTTATTTTTTTGCAGTTTGGTGCACATCAGTTAAATGTATTCATGAAAGCTTTTGAACCTTTTATCAAACCAGCTTAGGGAATTTTTGTATTCAGATCAACAACCTAAAACTTAATAGAAGTTCGCACCTTTTGAATGTACAACTTAAATCTTTATAGAAGTACAATTTTTTAGGGAAAAAAAGTACTTTATAGGGACCATGTATCTCACACCTATGTAGGTAGTGGTGACACACGATTTTGAGGGGAAAAAAGTACTTTATAGCAACCATGTATCTCAACCATAGGTAGTGGTGATACAATTTGAGGAAAAAAAAAGTACTTTATAGCAAAACCATGTATCTCACTCAACCTTTGTACGTAGTGGTGATACACAACTTCATTTTGTTCATAAAAATATCAAAGTTTCAACCCCATATTTTCCAGTGTGATTTCTCTCTACTTTATGAGAGTATTTTCATGAATGTTGCAATTCCATTTCAATAAGGAGATACCAACTTTTTTTTCAATAACAAGACACTAACTTTATTCCAGATACCATATAAAATATTTGCTAATAAAATTGGTCTTCAGTTATTACTGATGCATTTACTGAAAATGGCCTTCAAATATTACTGATGCATTTACAGATGCAGCAGTATGTAAAATATTGCATAAAAAGTTGTCTTCAATTATAATTATTACTGATGCAGCAATGTATCATTAGAATGATAAAGCCATTGCTTTAACACTGAACTATTGATAACTCCCAAATCTTTAATATTAAGGCGTTGCTTCATCAGTGTACTATTGATACCTTAGCAATAATACAAGAACTCCCAAATCTTTAATAATCTTTAACACGGTGGTATGTGGAATAAAAGCGTGCGTTATGTGAAATAAAAACGTTGCTTTATCAGTGTACTATTCATAACTTCTCAGCTTATTATATTCAGAAATTCAAGTTATTGCTTTATCAGTGTACTATTGATAACTTATTGTTAACTTCTCAAGTTATAACTTATTGATAACTTCTCGGGTTATTTTTCTTAGTAATTCAAGTTAACTTCTCAGGTTATTTTTCTTAGTAATTCAAGTTAACATCTCAAGTTATAACTTATTGATAACTTCTCAGGTTATTTTTCTTAGTAATTCAAGTTATTGCATAATTCTAGAACTCCCAAATCTTAAAAGCTAAATTTGGCGTTATGTGAAAAAGAAAACAATGAGAACATGGAATTTACACCTCTTAACCTTAGGATTAAGATGATATACATGTCTCCAAATTTGATAAATTATATATAATAACATTATTATTTATTTTTTGGAAAACTGTCATTTTCTTTCTCAATTTTCATTTAAGCATCCAAGCAAGCCAATATGGTTCTGTCATTAGCTGCTATTTGTTATGTCAGAAGCTTTATACACAACATGCACTATACATTATTTATATTCAATAAAAAAAATCGACTGTTATAAATTTTCTCAATTTTTATCTAAGCATTCAATGGCAAGCCAAGTAGATTCTGTAATGTTACCATTCGCTGCTGTTTGTTACTACAGAAACTAAATACAACATGAACTTTACAATCTTTTATCCTAGAGAACAACATTGGAACAAATCAAGATTATCAACAATCTAGAATCAGAGTTATCTACAGTCATCAGCCAGCAATACCCCACTGGCAGTGTTGAAAATGTTTAAAACTGAAAACACACTATCTAAAAGCCTATGCCATGCGTTCCATGGTGTAAATGAGATGCTGGTGTAATGGGAAGACCGAAACCATAGACTTCGATCAGACCTATTAAGTAAGTTTATCAATACGCTGAGAGCAGACCTATTAAGCAAGTTTATCAATACTCTGACATCATACATATTACCGATGTCCAAAAGTATATCAACATTGAAAAAGGCCTTCCAAAAGATAACGAAGCATCCACTGATGTCAATGACATCATAACCTATTGGCGATGTCTAAAAGTATTTCAACATTGGAAAAGGCTATCTAAATCATAGACTTTGATCAGGCCTGTTATGTAAGTATAACAACACACTAAGCTCAGGCTTATTAAGCAAGTATAACAATACCTTCAGATCATGTCGATTGACAGTCCAATTTCCAAAGTTTGTCAAAACTTAAAAAGGCTATCTAAAGCTAAAGCCAATACAACGGCGATACCAAGTAAGTTCTCCTTGATGACATCAAGGACCTGGCACCATTTGCATCTCCAAATATTGGGCCAATTTCTCCTAGATGACATATCAAGGACCTGGCACCATTTTGCATCTCCAAATATTGGGCAAATCATTGGCTGCTGACTGTCGCATTGAAACTGAAACTACATACGCCATGCACCCTACATTACATTACTCAAGGTTACATTACTCAATTACATAAGTTTTCCTTGATGACATCAAGGACCTGGAACCATTTGCATCTCCAAATATTGGGCTAATCATCAATGGCTGCTGACTGTCACATTGACACTGATAGTACATACAACATACACCCTATATTCCTTCATTGTAGAATGATAACAGTTATGAAAAATATGAATACGCTGAGACCAGAGAAGAATAATCAGCCATCATGACGCCTTTGGTAGTATATAAAATAAATTAGAAAGGTAAAAGAAAACTGTCCAAAAGCCAAAACCTTTAATAAGGCAACCAATGGTGTCTTTGAGATGCAACAATGACAACACCAAGTTGTTCTTGATGGCGTCAAGGACTAGGAATCATATGCAACTTGAAAAATTGGATAAATTGTCACATTGGCTGCTGACTGTTACAACATGCAACATATATTCCTCCATTTGTGGTAATCAAAAGAGAAAAAAACAAATGATAACAGTCAAAAAAAAATGTTATCAAGACCCTAAGATCACGAATCCATTGGTCTTTAAAAAGAATCCAAAAGTCAAAGCCCAAGTAAGCATCTAATGGTATGGTCTCATTGAGATGCAACGACAATGATCAAGTAGGCACTCCTCTTTAAAAATCTAGCAAATAGTAGAATATCATTTGGCCTCAGTGAAGAACCAGTATTGTCATTGAAATGCAGTGGCAACTCCAAGTAGGTTCTCCTTGAATATCAAGGACTTGGAACCATCTGCAACTCCAATCATTGGTTCAATATCATCATCAGCCACTAAGCGATATCTAAAACAAATATAGGTGGGCAAGATGAAAATCAACCATTATTAATATAGTCATAAGAGAAATCATTGGCAGATCATCCATCATCCCAAGATAGGCAATGGAACACAAACCAAAACAAGTCATAAATCAAAAGCAAAACTGGTGCTGTAAAGATGAAACACAGTCTCGTCAACAATCCAAGGACAAAACATAGAGCATGCACATAAAAATAAGAAAATTAACCTTGCACCTAACCTCCCATAGCCTCAATACACTAAGAATCCAAAAGTCAAAGCCCAAGTAAGCATCTAATGGTATGGTCTCATTGAGATGCAACGACAATGATCCAGTAGGCACTCCTCTTTAAAAATCTAGCAAATAGTAGAATATCATTTGGCCTCAGTGAAGAACCAGTATTGTCATTGAAATGCAGTGGCAACTCCAAGTAGGTTCTCCTTGAATATCAAGGACTTGGAACCATCTATGAACTTCCCGTAAACTTTAAATACCGCTTGGACAAAACACAAGGTAATATTTTATTTTTAAAACCCACAATGGTTATAATTTATTTTTAATTTTTCTCTTAACATTGAAATTTCTAGAGTAATCATAGAAAGCAGGTGGATAGGATAATTTATTTTTAATTTTTCTCTTAACATTGAAATTTCTAGAGTAATCATAGAAAGCAGGTGGATAGGATGGTTTTTAAATCCAGGTAAGCAAATATTAGCAAAGCCGCATTCCTAACCATTCATGACACTCTGCAGTAAAAAGACTAGCAGAGGATTAAATACGATGGTTGCATCTGGATATAATTCTAAAATGGCAGTGAAGTCACACTCCGAATTCTATAACTTGAAAGAAAACCCTTCGTAGCCTTCTACAGAGGGGGCAATAAAGCTTGCGGAGCATTAAATACAATGGTTACCTCTGGGTATAATCCTAATTTTGTAATATAACACTGTAATGTACAAAGAAAATTTAAAATAAACACAGATATAACATGAAACAGGGTGCCCTTCTATAGCTGGCAGCCTGGAATGGGAAAGAGAGATATTGTTGAGCTACTGTTGTGAGAGGTTCTGATGGCTGAATCAACATATATAACAGAAGAGGGTTTCCTGGCTAATGCAAATTATCATATATCGATGAACAAACATGTGCAGGTAGTGGTCTGGATAGGACCGTAAGACTCTTGGATGGATATGAGAAGTAACAGTAACATCAAAATCTCTTGATGATATAAGACCAAATGCATACCAACCTAGTATAATTACTCGGAACCTTATTTTACAGTGGCAGTAAAATGCAGGGAGCTAGAAAAGTGCAGACAACTGTCATCTGGCATGGGTTGGAAAGGTTGCCAAGCTAGCGTTCTTACTCACAATATCTTCTTCAGGAACATTTGACAATGGGAGTGTTGAATTGAGGCAACTGATGTTATAAAAGAGGTTCCAAAGTGGCACACAGTACCAGCATAATATGGTAAGTCACAACCTTGTTTCATACAACCTACGCAATGAGAATATTTGTGGAAGACAAAGGCAGCGTTTCATTGAGGCAATTGATGCTTTGCAAGATATTACTACAAAAGGGATATGAAGCAACTGATGTTTTGCACGAGATTATTAGAGGTATAGAGCAAACCTTAATCTTTTTGCCACCAACAGATTTATAGGTTTTGCATTGACGAAAGGATAGACGCAAAGCAAATAAGATCCTCCAAATGTTAAATAGGCATCTACAATACACTCTGATAACAGCTCTCTGCAAAATGAAAAGGCAGAGCGCCTATGTACTTTGTGACATGTTTAAGTTTTGTACCATGACCAAGGAAAGCAATTTGCAAAATACACTCCAAATAATAGGAACTATAAACTCAAAAGTACATCAGCTAAAACTATCAAAATTAAATGCATGTTGGGAAAGAAGTTATTAAAGACCTTACCGTAGAAGACATTAAAGGCAATGCACCAAATTCCGATTGAGGCTTTGAAAGTCTTTTTCTATTTACTTGATCATTCAGACGCAAGTGCGAAAAAAAGTTGCAAATGCACTGAAGCAACTAACAATAAACAAGATAAGATCACCTTCTATTAGATCCAATAAAATGTATAACAGAAGACGGCCCCAAAATCCAAAGCCTCAGTAATGCCCAATGGTGTCATTGAGATGCATAGGCAATGCCAAGTAGGTTCTCCTCGATTAGATCAAGGGCTTGGCACCATTTGCAACTCCTGAGATTGGACAAATCATCATTAGCAGGTAATTACTGCTTCTTAAATCCAAGAAGCTTCCTATTCAAAAATAGCCATCTCAACTCTAGAGCATAGTAGAATTTTATGGGCCTCAGTGAAAGGCCAGTATTGCCATTGAAATGCAGAGGTAATTCCAAGTAGGTTCTCCTTGAATATCAAGGACTTGGACCCATCTACAACTCCCTTTGTTGGCCTTCTGTCATCATCAACCATTAACAATATCTAAAACCAATATGAACAAAAGATTAAAACCCTATTCGGCAAGAAGCCACCTACGATGGAACCCACACTATACATCAATCAGCTAAAACCCCAGTATATATTGGGTCATATCAAGAAATTCAACCATCTATTAATTTGCTTCATTGCACAAAGCATCAGAAGCACGGATAAGCTTAATCATTGCCATTTACAATACAAACATGGCCAACATAAACTACCAAGAAATAAGTATACCGTTAAAGAGGCTCAGGAAAAATCCAGCTTTTCAATCACTGAAAAATCAGAAGCAGAACTGGCATTATAAAGCTGAAAGATCCTCATCATCGCCAACCCATGACAAAATACAGAAAACTCCAGACATGAAAACCTCCACCGAGCTTGAAAGACTTCCCAGAATACCCATAACGCATGCATTTGCCATGGCTTCAGCAATCTAAGGTTCTACAAGACACGGTTTGTTCCTTCTCATGCTCCACCGTATGCTTATAAAGATTTCTTATAATGCAAATTATCATATATCGATGAACAAACATGTCCAGATAGTGGGCTGTATAGAACCGTAAGACTCTTGGATGGAGATGAGAAGTAACATCAAAATCTCTTGATGATATAACACCAAATGCGTACCAACCTAGTATAATTACTCAGAACCTTAGTTTACAGTGGCAGTAAAATGCAGGGAGATGGAAAAGTGCAGACAGCTGTCACCTGGCATGGGTCAGAAAGGTTGCCGAGATAGCGTTCTTACTCACAATATCTTCTTCAGAAACATTTGACAATGGGAGTGTTGAATTGAGGCAACTGATGTTTTGAAAGAGGTTCCAAAGTGGCATACACAGTACCAGCCTAATATGGTAAGTCACAACCTTGTTTCATACATTCTACGCAATGAGAATATTTGTGGGATGCAGACAAGGGCAGCGTTTCATTGAGGCAACTGATGTTTTGCAAGATATTACTACAAAGCGGATATAAAGCAACTGATGTTTTGCACGAGATTATTACAGAGATATAGAACAAACCTTAATATTTTTGACACCAACAGATTTATAGGTTTTACAGTGACAAAAGGACAGAGGCGAAGCAAACAAGATCCTCCAACGTTGTTTTCTTTAAATAGGCATCTACAATACACTCTGATAACAGCTCCGCAAAATGAAAAGGCGGAGCGCCTATGTACTTTGTGACATGTTTGAGTTTTGTACCATGGCCAAGGAAAGCAATTTGGAAAATGCACTCCACATAATAGGTATGTCATTTCCATTACTCAAACCATTACCTCAAAAAGTATATCAGCTAAAACTATCAAAATTAAATGCATGTTGGCAAAGAAGTTATTAAAGACCTTACCGTAGGAGACATTAAAGGCAATGCACCAAATTCCGATTGAGGCTTTGAAAGTCTTTCTATTTACTTGATCATTGAGAAGCGAGCGCGAAAAAAAGTTGCAAATGCAGTGAAGCAACCAACAATAAACAAGATAAGATCACCTTCTATTAGATCCAATCAAATGTATAATAGCGCATTTCTTTAAAAAAATAAATAAAAATACAACCCCAAAATCCAAAGCCTCAGTAATGCCCAATGGTGTCATTGAGATGCATAGGCAACGCCAAGTAGGTTCTCCTCGATTAGATCAAGGGCTTGGCACCATTTGCAACTCCTGAGATTGGACAAATCATCATTAGCAGGTAATTACTGCTTATTAAATCCAAGAAGCTTCCTATTCAAAACTAGCCATCTCAACTCTAGAGAATAGTAGAACTTTATTGGCCTCAGTGAAAGGCCAGTATTGCCATTGAAATGCAGAGGTAATTCCAAGTAGGTTCTCCTTGAATATCAAGGACTTGGACCCATCTACAACTCCTTTTGTTGGCCTTCTGTCATCATCTGCCATTGACAAAAGATTAAAACCAATATGAACAAAAGATTAAAACCCTACTCGGCAGGAAGCCACCTACCATGGAACCCACACTATACATCGATAAGCTAAAACCCCGGTACATATTTGGCTCATATCAAGAAATTCAACCATCTATTAATTTGCTTCATTGCACGAAGCATCAGAAGCGCGGATAAGCTTAATCATCGCCATTTAATTACAAGCATGGGCAACATAAACTATCAAGAAATGCGTATACCGTTAAAGAGGCTCAGGAAAAATCCAGATTTTCAATCACTGAAAAATCAGAAGCAGAACTGGCATTATAAAGCTGAAAGATCCTCATCATCGCCAACCCATAACAAAATACAGAAAACTCCAGACATGAAAACCTCCACCGAGCTTGAAAGACTTCCCAGAATACCCATAACGCATACATTTGCCACGACTTCAGCAATCTAAGGTTCTACAAGACACGGTTTGTTCCTTCTCATGCTCCACCGTATGCAAATTATCATATATCGATAATTTATGTCCAGATAGTGGGCTGTATAGGACCACAAGACTCTTGGATGGAGATGAGAAGTAACATCAAAATCTCTTGATGATATAACACCAAATGCGTACCAACCTATAGTATAATTACTCAGAACCTTAGTTTACAGTAGCAGTAAAATGCAGGGACCTGGAAAAGTGCAGACAGCTGTCATCTGGCATGGGTCGGAAAGGTTGCCGAGCTAGCGTTCTTACTCACAAGATCGTCTTCAGAAACATTTGACAATTGAGGCAACTGATATTTTGAAAGAGGTTCCAAAGTAGCATACACAGTACCAGCCTAATATGGTAAGTCACAACCTTGTTTCATACATTCTACGCAATGAGAATATTTGTGGGATGCAGACAAGGGCAGCTTTTCATTGAGGCAACTGATGTTTTACAAGAGATTACTACAAAGGGGATATAAAGCAACTGATGTTTTGCACGAGATTATTACAGAGGTATAGAACAAACCTTCCAGATTTATAGGTTTTACAGTAACGAAAGGACAGAGGCGAAGCAAACAAGATCCTCCAACGTTGTTTTCTTTAAATAGGCACCTACAATACACTCTGATAACAGCTCTCTGCAAAATGAAAAGGCGGAGCGCCTATGTACTTTGTGACAAGTTTGAGTTTTGTACCATGGCCAAGGAAAGCAATTTGCAAAATGCACTCCACATAATAGGTATGTCATTTCCATTACTCAAACTATTACCTCAAAAAGTATATCAGCTAAAACTATCAAAATTAAATGCATGTTGGGAAAGATGTTATTAAAGACCTTACCGTAGGAGACATTAAAGGCAATGCACCAAATTCCGATTGAGGCTTTGAAAGTCTTTTTCTATTTACTTGATCATTCAGACGCGAGCGCAAAAGAAAGTTGCAAATGCACTGAAGCAACCAACAATAAACAAGATAAGATCACCTTCTATTAGATCCAATAAAATGTATAATAGCGCATTTCTTTAAAAATAAAAAAATAAAAAGACAACCCCAAAATCCAAAGCCTCAGTAATGCCCAATGGTGTCATTGAGATGCATAGGCAATGCCAAGTAGGTTCTCCTCGATTAGATCAAGGGCTTGGCACCATTTGCAACTCCTGAGATTGGACAAATCATCATTAGCAGGTAATTACTGCTTATTAAATCCAAGAAGCTTCCTATTCAAAAATAGCCATCTCAACTCTAGAGCATAGTAGAACTTTATGGRCCTCARTGAAAGGCCAGTATTGCCATTGAAATRYAGAGGTAATYCCAAGTAGGYTCTCCTTGAATATCAAGGACTTGGACCCATCTACAACTCCATTTGTTGGCCTTCTGTCATCATCAGCCATTAACAATATCTAAAACCAATATGAACAAAAGATTAAAACCCTATTCGGCAGGAAGCCACCTACCATGGAACCCACACTATACATCGATAAGCTAAAACCCCGGTACATATTGGCTCACTTCAAGAAATTCAACCATCTATTAATTTGCTTCATTGCACGAAGCATCAGAAGCGCGGATAAGCTTAATCGTTGTCATTGCCATTTACAATACAAACATGGGCAACATAAACTACCAAGAAATGTGTATACCGTTAAAGAGGCTCAGGAAAAATCCAGATTTTCAATCACTGAAAAATCAGAAGCAGAACTGGCATTATAAAGCCGAAAGATCCTCATCATCGCCAACCCATGACAAAATACAGAAAACCCCAGAACATGAAAACCTCAACCGAGCTTTAAAGACTTCCCAGAATACCCATAACGCATACATTTGCCACGGCTTCAGCAAAATCTGCGGTTCTACAAGACACGGTTTGTTCCTTCTCATGCTCCACCGTATGCTTATAAAGATTTATTCTAAACCCTAGCTCCGCTTCTCATAAATCCGGGCGTACCCTTCAAACCCTAACGGTTTAGTAGTAGGATAGGTTATACTTAAAATTTTGAATAATTAATATTTAACAAATTTGACGTTTCAAGAAAAATTTGGGTCTAATTTTTGGGCAATAATGGAGAGTGTTTTCCTACGCTATGGGAACTAGTTTCACGTACCTTATGGCTAAAGTTATGGGTTCTCTCTTTTAATGTTATCCAAAATTTGTTTAAATAAAAATATTTAACAAATTGAAATGTTTGTGTTGTCTTAGGGTCTAGGATTTAGTATCTAGTTTTACAAGGGATTATTGAAATTTATGGTTAAATTTAAGTGTGGTGTTTTCATATTTACTTTGTTTTGAGTGAAATTGATACATAGATTTATGTACTATAATATAAGTTATATCTTGTGTGACTTGTAAACTAAGCATTAAAAATTAGCAAATGAATAAAATGAAGCATGCATGTAACTACTAACAATTATTTTAAATGACAAAAAAACATCAATGAAAAGCAAGAAGGAAACCATGATATCTAATTTTCAGTTTTATAATACAAAATTGTTGTAGAATTAAGGATCTTGTGGTTTCCCTATTAGACTCTTCTTTAATAACCATTTTCTTGCTTGCATCTGTTTCTCGACCAGTGTTATTGTGGCCCCTACTTGGTCCTCTTGAAATGTTGCTTCCCAATCCTTGGTGCGACTTTTGAGCCTTTCTCTAATGTGCAAGTACACAATGCAATGAAGAAGGAAGTGTTGTTATGTTTCCACTTTAATGTTCCCACACATTCCACACAACCTTTCCTCCCACAGTTCCTTGGGTTGCTCCCATCTTCCATCCCTTAGCTAAGCCATAACATGAGTTTTACACCATGATGTGTTTAGTATCAAATAGTCTTTAATTTTAATTTACCCATGCTTGTTGAAGTTTTCTATGTAGTATAGTTGTTTCCTATTGTCGTGTTTCTTCCATTTCCCCTTATTGTAGGATTCTTAGATATGGTTTTTGAGTTCTTTATTATCTGTCGAGATAATGTCCTCTTATATGCCCCAAACCTTAAGCCAAATTCTACACTAGGGGTCCCATGATTTCTTCCATCTTTTTAAGTCCCTTTGGGTTATTTTGGTCAAAAAACTCTTGTTGTTCATCGTTGTCATTTTCTACCTATACAAAATTAATTTTCTAAGAGCCTCCAATTTTATTAGGTACAAACTTGATTCCACTAGGAGTATTTTGTGTTGGGTGTTGTTTTTCACTCTTAGGTTATTCGTCATTAGGTGTTTTTGTACTCATTCCAACTGCCTCCACTTACTTTTGAGTACACTTGGTCCCCAAACTTCACAACCATAAAAGAGCACTAATGTAATGAGGGTTTGGAAGAGGGAATTGTAACACCTTGTTTCCCCCAATTTGTAAATATAACTATATTGGCCAAGAGACTATGGCAAACTCAATATGGGTGAATGTTTGATTTGATGGACCTTTGTATAAAAGGTCGATGAATGTAAATTATGTTATTTACCAGAAAATGGATAAGTGTTGCATGACTGCTGGAAGGGGGGTGTGCTAAGAGAGACCACGAATGTTATGAAAGAGATGGTGAAGGGGACGAGGAATGGTTGCGTTAACCTCCACCAGACCAGTACTTTGTTGGATTTAATTGCTCAGGATCAGAACAACCCTCTAACCCAGGATTGAATTAGAGTCAGGTTGGTAGGTGGGAAGACCTCCTCAAGAGTTAATGAGGGGATGGGGTAGACCACCCATCTGTAAGGCTTCCAGACCTGACCACGGACTGGGAATTCGGGCCACACGCAATCTCGTTGAGGAAGGCAAGAAAGGAAGGCGTGGTGGGCAGAGGAAGACCTGCGAAGAGTGCAGAGACGAGGGACTGAGCTCTCAGGTTCAAGGAAGAACTGTGAAAAGAGTGTGTTTTGATCGCAAGAAATAGAGACTAACTCTAGAGAAGGAGAGTAACCTTCATCCCTATCTATGATTGAGTCGGGAGAAGGAGAGTAACCTTCGTCCCTATCTATTTATGTGCCGAGAGAAGGAAAGTAACCTTCATCCCTAACTTTCGTTGATCCGAAAGAAAAGATTCAATCTCAAAGCATCGTGGCCTAGCTCGGGGGTGGCCAGTGGTAAATCCGTGAGGAATGACTGAGCCTATGGTTGGGTGGAAATGGGCACCCCTTTTAGCAGTCGCATCACGTCTTCTGGTTCTGATAAGTGTTTTCATACTTTGTGTATTGAACTGAAATAATGGATGAATGCATGGGTTTATATGTGTGTGTGTGTGTGTGTGTGTGTGTGTGTGTGTGTATCTATAAATGGTTTATGTGTGAAATGGTCATGATATGTGTATGCATTCATCTCCTTGTGAACTTATGCTTCTGACTGATAGTTTGTATGCCCCAGCTTAGCCCTTGAGGCTTATTGGGACATAAGCCTGTAGGACAGCCGAGATAGGGGATATCGTGTCAATCTGACCCTATCCGTTTGAAGAGGATACCTCTTTCAGACTCCTTGTTGTGTGATCGGGATTTCATTTCCAAGTCCTTAACCATTTCATGATAAAAGCTCAAGAAGGATAGTGGTGTTCAAACCTTGAAAGGGGAGATCTCTTCGTTTGGAAGACGAGCGGACGAGATCCATTCGGGAGGACCCATATAACTAATGCCTAGGAACCTTAGGCTAAGCCTAAGGGAGCTAAGTCCTCTTGGCTTCGGAGCTCTGGAAGTCCAGGACTTCGGAGTATTGTCGACCTTACCAGCCCTAAATTGGCCAAAGGTAACCAAGAGATTCGGTTGCCAGCAAGCTGACCGGCAATGAATGGTTTCCCTAGTGGTTAGTTGAACCTATCTCACCGTCTAAACCGGGATCCAACTCCCCATCGCAAAGTAGCGCGAGCCACCGATCAAGAATGTTTGGAGGTCCCCTCATTCGTTGGATCTACAATGAGAAGACTTCAGTGAAGTTCTACTTCGGGAGAATAGAGATGTTATAGCCTCAAACTCCATGAACGTCGAAGTTACGAAGTAAAGGAAAGTCGTAGATTTGGGGGGGGGGATCGTTAGGAGCCCCGCCTACCATCCAATCATCCCAAAGGAGGGACCCGCACACGGTACTTTGATGAAGTCCTGCTTCAGGAGAATGGCGTGGTAGTGAAGCCAAAACTCCCGAAGGCCAAAGCCGCGAAGTAACCAGGACCTTAGATCTAGGGATCCTTCGGGTTCTTTCCTAGCCGTCAGATTTAATATGTAGTCAACCCGGTGTTGACCGCTTCGGGAGGACAAGGGTGTTGTAACGTCAAAATCCCCGAAGCCCAAAGTAATGAGAGTCGTCGATTCGAGGACACATCGGGACTATTTTTGACTATCAAATCTAGGCAGTGGTTAGCCCGACGCTAACCAACTCCAGGAGAACGGAGAAGTTTACCCCACGAAACCCTCGAACGTCAAAGTTATGAAGAAACAGAGGTTGTTGATCTCAAGGGTTACGTGGACCTACCTTGGTTGCGAGATCAAAAGGCATGAAGGACGATCAGTGCGGAGTGACGTGGTGCAGTGACGTCACCCAGGGTGACGTGGACCCAAGTTTGACGTGCCACGTGTCACTTGGATTCGTGCGTATTGCATACCCTATAGACCCATTGGAATGTGACACGTGTCACCCCTAGCCCTTTACACGTGTCAGCCCCTAGTACGAGGCCGCCTAGCTAGAGTGGTTGGTGAAGTGACTAGAACTCTGGGACTCCGTGACTTTAGGACTCTGAAGAATTTCGGGTGTAGTATTGTAGAGAGTCCAAAGGTGCCTGAAGTGTCGAAGTGTCGGAGTAGATCCTAGCCGTTGGCACAGGAAGGCACGTAGCAATAGATTGTTAACTCTGGAGAAGAGCCACTCCAGAGGAAATGAAGTGAGGTGCTTCAAAAATTCCCGAAACCCGAAGTAGCGAAGCAGATCTGAGTCGTTTGTTGGTAAGGACAGGTGTCACCAGCTCTCGCACTCCAGAGCAGAAGTAATCCGGAAGAGTTGAAGAGTGGAGGTGCGAGGACTCCCGAAGGTTGGAGTCACAAAGTCATCTCAGTCGTCCATGAAGGAGGATGCGTGGCAGAAGATCTGCCACTTCGAAGAAAAGTCACTCCGAAAGAAAGTGGAGTTGGAGGAGCCAAAACGCCTGAAGGTCGGAGTGTCGGAGTTCATCTGAGTCATTCGTCAGAAGAGGACAGGTGTCAGTAGATCCTCTACTTCAGAGGATAGCCACTTTGGGGAAAAGTGGTGCCGCATGGGTCTAGAACTTCTGAAGGCCGAAGTGTCAGAGTTCATCATGACCGTTGAATAGAGGAGGACGAGTGTCAGAAGATCCGACATTCTAGAAGGATTTCACTCCGGAGTTTTGCATGTGTGAAGACTAGAGAACTCTCGAAGGCCAAAGTGTAGGAGTTCATCATGACCGTTGAATAGAGGAGGACGTGTGTCAGAAGATCCGACACTCCGGAGGTTTGTATGTGTGAAGACTCGAGAACTGTCCAAGCCTAGAGTCCCGAAGTGAATCAGAGCCGTCAAATTCTCTGAGGACACGCGGCGTCAGATTGTGAAATTTGGAGATTTGCCACTCTGGAGGATTCGCGCGGTGGTTGTCTTAGTGCTTGTTGTCTTGGCATCTGGTCATAGCCCACGGTCTTATGCGATTGTAAACTGAGGGAAGGGGTTAGGCTTGGAATTCAAATCTGAATTTCTAACGCTGAATTCCCCGATAGCCTGTGAGTTAGCCGAGGATCAAGCCCAGTCGTTGGATTGGTTGGTGGATGGATCTCCACCATAGATTTAGGAATGTTGGAAGCTCTGACATATCAAAGAACTCAGGATGAAGCTTATTGAGTTGGATCCACATGAAAGCCACGTGACCTCGACCAATGAACACCAGAGGAACTTGGGAGAGGTATATCTGCCAGTTCTGAGCTCGGTTTTGAGTATGGAGACCATGGTTGGAAAGATCTGGATGAGCAGAATGTGATAGAGACCCCAAATGGAGGATTTGAGATAGTTAAGGAAACGAAATTATGATGCCCCACCTCTTAAAAGAGCACTTAAGGGGTCGGGTGTGTTAAAAATTAGTATCAGAGCATGGTTACAACACTTGGCCCGCTTGGGCTCATGGACGAGTCACGTAAAAACCATATTTAAAGGACTTTTAAGGGTGACACCCTATCTTACCTCTTTCCTAAAGAGTTTGGTTAAAATTTTACTGAAGAAAAGAATGAAACTTTCTATTGTATGTGTGTATTTAAGAAATATAAAATGTGTGTTGTTCATAAAATGATAGATTGTTGGCTAACAATAAATGTTTTGTCAGCACTCAAGCAATCAGTAAATTGCGAGAAACTACAAGTATAAAGGATGGTGACGTGCCATGAAGTGGGGGATGGCTCCCAAAATAGAGACGAAGAATCTGATGAAAGGAGGGCAGTGGAAACCCCTCTGAATCTCGCTGAAACTGTAAGGAGCCTCAGAGCCGAATTACAGAGTTGCAAGGCCGACAACGAGAGATTGATAAAGGAGCAAGAAAAACAAACAGAAATTAATGCAATCTTGTTGCAGAGCTTATTCGACATACAGAGGCAGCTGCAGCATGGACCCACAACCAGTCACGTGGACAGATGACATACGAAGAGAAGTCAAAGTCCACCTGAGATACGAAAGCGTGGTCCCATAAGTGGCCACACTAGGAGGAGTACCTCTAGGAAGGCCCAACCTAGAGGCAGGGTGTAACGCCCCCATTCCGGGTCGGGCAAACGCTACTTCGCGGAATAACAATCTCATACTTAATTCTATATATAAGACATGCATTTAAGCAAATGAAACACATTTAAACTCAGAGTAACCATAAGAATTACTACTATTATAAATAATCAATGGCTTTAACATTAATTCGTATGCACAGCAGAATACATGATAAATATAAATACACAGACATGCAGTAAAGTAATTAAAACATCATCTGGTACTTATCTTTGAAACGGTGGTAATTCCACCAACCAGGTGCAGGCCTTCCACGAACCTCCCAGCCTTAGACCACACTGCTCATCAAGCCCAGCAGTGGGTCACCCCCGAGCTGGGACTAAGCTCCACCCCCAAGGCAAGGAATCCTAGGCTAGGCTGAGGTTACAGGGAAAACACACAGTCACAAGGAAGGATTCTCTCTCAAGAACCACTTATGCCCACTACCCACAGACTCTCCTTCCCCACATGTTTGTTCCACCCTAGGAGTATACACCTTCTCTGTCACCTAGACAGTCCTTCGACTGCTAACCTCCCTTGCCTTGGGTTTTAGCAACAGACCGGACCGGAAGTCTCTGAGCTCTGTGGCAGCTATAAGGTTCCTTCCAGGAGTTCTCTCCTTCCTCTGTGCACTCTCTCACCTAGAGAGAGTCGCTCACAGGCCCAGCTACCTATTCTTCCAACTTCAACCACCTCTCTCACCTGGAGAGAGTGTTGTACAAACTGGCCAACAAGCCACACAGGATCAAACACTACACGTCCACCACAGTCAACGGGAATCCAGACACGAACACCCCAGGGCAGCTACCGACAAGTGCAACAGCATAACCAGGCTTAGCAAGGATGGGACACTTCCGTTTTCTAAATCTGGCAACACGGGATAGACTCACACTCTGGATTCTCAGGGATGCATGACGAGTTGTCCATGCAGGGGTCGATTCAGACTCCACAGTTTAGAACAGAGAAGGGGTGTACCGGCTTTCTAGAACAACCACAGACTTTTTCCCAAAATTAACACAGGCTTCTGGTTCAGGGAATGTACGGTTCAGAAGATGCACGAGGTCTCTTGCAGAGGTCAGACCGGTTCATGCTCAGACGGTTGGGTAGAATGGAGGCAGCCCCCCCCAACACGGCTCATCTCAGCCGTTTTATCTGCATGTGCTTGGGTTGACACTTGTCACCCATGAAACTGCATGCGTTCCATCAACATGCGTTCCTCCCCATTTGGAAGTCACTTGTCATTCCAAAAGAACTTAGGATAAAACATATATTTCACATGGTCTTCCTTGGAATAATATTAAAATATTATTCCCCGAGGACTTAAGCCCCTAGGCTCAACACTTAGCCCCTCTTCCCACCTTCCAGCCCCTAATCCCTTGCCCACTATGTGGAAGCTTAGTCCCCCATCACTCATTCATCGTGGTCGGTCTGCATGCGGCGGTGTTTATATTTTATTAATGTTCTGCATTGATACATGTACAAAATCAGGCTCTTGGCCTTCAACCCTTAGGCTCTCTGGCCTAACAATCACATAAGCTCACCAGCTTATATAAACTTGGCTCACCAGCCTATAAAACATATTTACAATTCATTTCATAAATAAGATTTACAACAGGGCTCGGCCTTGGGGACATTACAATCCCCCTCCCCTTATTTTTGCACTGTCCTCAGTGCAACTTTACACTGCATCTGAAAGCTTTTCAAAAATTTCAAAAAGATGCGGGTACTCTGCCCGCATAACATTTTCATGCTCCCATGTTGCGTCCTCAGGACCGTACCAGGTCCACTAGACCTTTATAAGCTCTATGGTTCGATTCCAGAGCTGTTTGTTTTTCCTATCCAATATGCGCACAGGATGCACTTGCAGGACACCTTCTGGTTCCACCTGAATCACATTCTAGTTGATAACATGATTAGCATCAGGTATATATTTCTTAAGCAATGAAACATGAAACACATTATGTACAGTCATAGATGCAGGTAATGCAAGCTTATATGCAACTGGCCCAATCATTTCCAGGATTTCAAATGGCCCACAAAATCTGGCTGCCAACTTGGCGCAACTTCCCAGCTTCAGGGAACTCCTGTTAGTTTTCACTTTCAGGAAAACATGATCACCCACTTTGAATTCTCTGTGGGTTTTGTTCTTATCAGCATAACTTTTCTGCCTGTCCTGGGCAGCTTTCAAATTTTG
>ML784767.1:490971-518434 GCA_009831015.1 Picea engelmannii | reverse complement strand
GGTTTTCAGTGGAATAAAATGGGCAGCTTTTGTAAGCTTGTCCACCACAACCATGATCGAATCATGTTGCTTGCTTGTTCTGGGCAATCCTGTAATAAAATCCATGGTCACCACTTCCCACTTCCACTCAGGAATGGGCAAAGACTGCAGCAACCCTGTTGGGTGCCTATGCTCAGCCTTAACTTTCTGGCACTCCATACATCTGGCGATGTATTCAGCGATCTCTCTCTTCATACCCGGCCAAAAGTAATGGCTTTTGACTGCTGCCACAGTCTTCTGATATCCAGGGTGTCCAGCATAAGTCACGTTATGCATTTCTTTTAGAACGCAAGTTTCAATTCTTGGACGTTGGGTATATACACTCTGTCTTTATACAAAAGTAATCCATCAGCTTCCAAGGTGTAACTTTCTCTTTTATGTGGCCTTTCACTCTGTTGTAGCTTTGCTACCAAATCTCTGTACTGCAAATCTGCATTTCCAGCTTCCAAAATTCTATCCTTAATATCAGTCATGTACATGCTAATGGCTGTAGCATGTAAGTCATGCACTTTTCTGCTGAGTGCATCAACCACCTTGTTTTCCTTCCCCTTGATATGCTTGATATCAAAGTCGTATTCGCATAGAAACTCCAGCCACGTACTTTGTCTAGCGTTTAAAGTCGGTTGATCAAACAAATATTTCAGACTGTTGTGGTCTGTTCTCAATTTGAATCTCCTTCCCATGAGGTAATGTCTCCATTTCCTCAGAGCGTGGACAATTGTTGCCAGCTCCAAATCGTGAGTGGCATAATTCTTTTCATGCTCTTTCAGCTTCCTAGACTCATAATAGATTACAAATCCATCTTGGCTGAGAACTCCTCCCAACCCTTCCTTACACGCATCTGTGCACACCACGAAATCCATATTTGGATCTGCAATCCTCAAGATTGGAGCGTTGGTTAACAGCTGCTTCAATCACTAGAAACGGTTCTCACACTCTTCAGTCCACTGAAACTTTTTCTCCTTCCTTTGCAAGGAAGTGATAGGATGAGCTAACTTTGAGAACCCTGTTATAAATCTTTTGTAATAGCCTACTAGACCCATAAAGGATCTAACTTCCGCCACATTCCTTGGCGCTGACCATGCTCGGACGGCCTCAACCTTCTCAGGATCCACAGCGATCCCTTCTTCTGAAATAATGTGCCCCAAGTAATGGATCTGCCTTTGGTAAAATGAGCATTTGCTCAATTTGGCATACAGTTGGTGTCCTCTCAACATTTGCAACACCAATCTCAGGTGTTGTTCATGCTCTTCCTCTAACTTGGAATACACCCAGATGTCATCCAGGAAGACTATGACAAACTTGTTTAAATAGTCCCTGAATACACCACTCATCAAGCACATAAAAACAACAGGTGTGTTTGACAGTCCAAATGACACCACTGTGAACTCGTAATGACCATACCTTGTTCTAAAGGTGGTCTTGTTGATGTCCTCATCCTTTATTCTTACCTGGTGATATCCTGATCTGAGATCTATCTTCAAAAATATTTTTGCACCCTTCAACTGATCAAAAAGATCATCGATCCTTGGCAGAGGATACTTGTTCTTGACAGTTACCTTGTTCAACTATCGAAAATCAATGCACAACCTCAACGTCCCATCCTTCTTCTTCACGAACAGGACCGAGGCACCCCAAGGTGACACGCTGGGGTGAATGTACCCCTTCTTTAGAAGCTCTTCAAGTTGCAATTGCAACTCTTTCAGCTTTGGCGTACTCATTCTATATGGAGCTTTCAACACTGGAGCTGCTCCAGGCATCAAATTTATAGAAAAATCGATGTCTCTCTTCGGAGGTAGTCCAGGTACCTTCTGAAATACGTCTTTGAACTCTGTGAGTGCCTCGTGGTCTTCAATCCTTGAGACTTTCTCTCTAGATGCTTCCTCCACATGGGATGCAAATAATTGACAGCCTTTTTTGTAGCACTTCTTCAGCTGCATGGTTGAGATTTCTCTAACAGCCACAGCTCTAGGAATCCCTTGGACTATTTTCCGATTCCCCTCCTCATCCAGGCATGTAAACCTCTTGTTACGACAGTCCAGGAGGGCATGGTGCTGGTCCAACCAGTCCATTCCAATTAAACAGTCATAGGATCCTAAAGGCAAAATATTCAATTCAACCTTCGTGCTCAGTCCTTTCATGTCCACAGGACAGGACTTCACCAACTCAGCGACTTTCCTCTTGGTTCCTGTAGCCAACTGCACTAACCAAGAATTTCCATGTTTGCTTCTTGATAAATGCAAACTTTCCACCACCCTAGGATCTACATAACTATGGTTAGCCCCTGAATCGATTAAAATACAAAATGGTCGGTTGTTAATCATACCTTCCACTTCAATCATGTGCGATTGAAATTCTGCTTGCTTATTGTCTAGGGCTGCGTAGATCCTTGGCATTTTGTTGCCCATATCCTCCACTGTTTTAGCTTGTTGAACATTGTGGACGGTTCTCGCTTTATCTTTTATGTGGGGGCAGTCTCGGTACCTATGGTTTCCTTTACAACCCCAACACTCCATAGGTGGCGGTCTGGGCATTTGTTCATCCACTTCAGCCTTCCTGGGCTCCCTAAAGGATGGTTGTCCCTGAGGACTGTTTCTGAAAAAGGGAGGCTTGTTTCCCTTCAGCCTCTACTCTTTCCTGAACTTCTTCTAATCATCCCAAGCCTTCTGAAAAGTAGGCCTTTCTCTTTGTTGTTCATACAAGCATTTTGCCCTTCTTATTGTTTCTTCCATAGTCTTGGGATCATCATACTGGATTTTGTCACTAATGGAAGGTGGCAGTCCACTCAGACATCTCTGAATCTTGACAGCCTCATCTTTGATGAATGGAACATACTTCAGTAGTTCCAAAAACCTTCGTTCGTATTCATCAATGGTCATGCTGCCTATCTTGAGTTCGAAGAACTCCTTCATCTTTCTGTCATAGTATCTTTTTGTCAGGTATTTCTTCTCGAAATACCCCTTGAACTCCTTCCAAGTGACATCTTTCTCTCTGATGTGTTGCACCTGCACAAACTAATCCCACCACATGGATTCTTTTCCTTTCAATTGATACATCGCAATTCTTCCTTATGCATGAGTGGAATAATTCTGCAGCTGGAAATATTTCCTAATGCCAAGCAACCAGGTTTCGACATCTTCCTCCTTCTTATGTTCTCCATCGAACGTTGGAGGCTTGATCTTGTTCATCTCTCCCTTTAATTCATCCACTCCAGATCTTTGGTGTTTTCTGGTAGGGGACGGGCTTGAACTACTGCGTGCCTCCCTACTGGAATGCTTTGGGGAGCGACGATGATGTCTGCTACCACTCCTCGATCTTCTTATCCTCTCAGGGGTTCTGACACTTCTTGATCTTCTTTTACTCTCAAAGGTCCTGCGACTCTCTATCTTGCTTGAGTCACTCCTCTTCTCCAATTTCCTTTCTATTCTTTCCAGGCTCTTCAACATTTTTAAGTTGAATTCACCCTATTGATCCCTGACCCTCATGAGCTTTCGGCTATCAGCTCGGTGAGCCTGGGCATCTTTCTGCAATCTTTCAATGAGTTTCATCATATGTCCCTCCTTATCCATCTCTTTTCTGTGCCCATTAGAGTTTGATCCTTCGATTCCCAAGTTGACATCCCTTCCTACCCTTTCGTCCTCTGTTTCGGAGGCAATCTGCACCTCTTCCAATTCCATACTCGGCGTCAGTTTTCGGATGTCCTAACACTCGTTGAACTCTGCACACACAACATGCAGTCAACTGGAGTTTGTCAGGCCTTATCCCTTAATAAAAACCACAACAATCATTAACCAATGTGAATAAGAAAATGTTTCAAATTCACTAAGTTTTCTGAACTCTGTTTGGCTCTGCAAATTTTCGGGACTTCAGTTTTCGGGGTTTTTGTCCACGAGGATCCAACAGTTAAATCCTCGACAGTTCTTATGTCCTTCGAAAATTTCGGGATTTCGGAACTTCGGGGTTTTTGTCCACGAGGATCCAACAGTTAAATCCTTGACAGTTCTTATGTCCTTCGAAAATTTCAGGATTTTGGAACTTCGGGGTTTTGGGGTTTTTGGTCCCCGGAGGTTCTCGCACTCGCTTCCCTCTTCAACTCCCGACTCCCGAACTTCCAACCTCTCTTCCCCTGGGCCAACAGCACAACTGTCGCCAACCCCGGTGGCGCGTGGTACGTTCAGGAGGGTCCACGTCACCTTTGGTGACGTCATCAGGTCCCACCATTCTCGCTTATCTTCTTGACTCACTGGCACGTGGTGCACACCCATGTGTCCATGTCCATTCTAAGGCAGTCCAACGGTTAGACTTCTCTTAGATCTACGGCGCAGATCTTTTTGGCGTTTCGGGGTTTCGGCATCGGGAGTTCGTGTATCCCCACATCTCGAACTTTCGTTTGCTGAAATTCCGAAATTACTGTCTACTCTTCCACTTGATCCAACGGTCAAGTTCCTCTCTTATGATCTATGGTGTAGATTGTTTCAGAATTTCGGGTTCGCTATTTCGCGACTTGCGAAAACAAGGTTCTTCCCTTTTGGTTTCCCAGGTGCCAAAATGTCGTCCAACAGCCGCGTGCCCCCCCCGATGAATGGTCCCGACGAATTCGAGATTTCGCGTATCGCGATTTCCACATTCCTGTGCAACTCGAAAGGGTTTTTAAACCCTGCGCACGTTTTCCATATCTGATGGTCACGAGGGTTCTCCTTTTCCTCGAACAGATCCTACGGTTCCAACACTTCTGGTGTGGAGTCCTCTCTCCCTGTGGCCAGATGCCACCCCAGCTGCGGTTTCATAACACCACTACACCTCCTGAGCTGGTAACACGGTCAAGTAACTCCTTGACACTCAGGAGCATTCAAAGGTCTGAAATTGGTCCTCCAGACACAATTTCTCCTTGAACCCTCGGTCCAAAGACCACTCAACTGGCCCATCTAGGCTTAGCGTCGAAACCTTGGCTCTGATACCAAACTGTAGCACTCTTTCATACTGTAACGCTCTGATACCAAACTGTAACGCCCCCATTCCAGGCCGGGCAGGAGCTACTTCACAGAATAACAATCTCATACTTAATTCTATATATAAGACATGCATTTAAGCAAATGAAACACATTTAAACTCAGAGTAACCATAAGAATTACTACTATTGTAAATAATCAATGGCTTTAACATTAATTCGTATGCACAACAGAATATATGATAAATATAAATACACAGACATGCAGTAAAGTAATTAAAACATCATCTGGTACTTATATTTGAAACGGTGGTAATTCCACCAACCAGGTGCAGGCCTTCCACAAACCTCCCAGCCTTAGACCACACTGCTCATCAAGCTCAGCAGTGAGTCATCCCCGAGTTGGGACTAAGCTCCACCCCCAAGGCAAGGAATCATAGGCTAGGCTAAGGTCACAGGGAAAAAACACAATCACAAGTAAGGATTCTCTCCCAGGAACTACTTATGCCCATTGCCCACAGACTCTCCTTCCCCACATGTCTGTTCCACCCCGGGAGTATACACCTTCTCTGTCACCTAGACAGTCCTTCGGCTGCTAACCTCCCTTGCCTTGGGTTTCAACAACAGACTCGACCGGAAGTCTATGAGCTCTGTGGCAGCTACAGGGTTCCTTCCAGGAGTTCTCTCCTTCCTCTGTGCACTCTCTCACCTAGAGAGAGTCGCTCACAGGCCCAACTACCTGTTCTTCCAACTTCAACCACCTCTCTCACCTGGAGAGAGTGTTGTACAAACTGGCCAACAAGCCACACAGGATCAAACACTACACGTCCACCACAGTCAACAGGAATCTAGACACGAACACCCAGGGCAGTTACCGACAGGTGCAATAGCATAACCAAGCTTAGCAGGGATGGGACACTTCCATTTTCTCAATCTGGCAACACGAGATAGAATCACACTCTGGATTCTCAGGGATGCATGACAAGTTGTCCATGCAGGGGTCGATTCAGACTCCACGATTTAGAAAAGAGAAGGGGTGTACCGACTTTCTAGAACAACCACACACTTTTTCCCGAAATCAACACAGGCTTTTGGTTCAGGGAATGTACGGTTCAGAAGATGCACGAGGTCTCCTGTAGAGGTCGGATCGGTTCACGCTCAGACGGTCGGGTAGAATGGAGGTGAACCCCCCACCAGGGCTCATCTCAGCCATTTTATTTACATGTGCTTGGGTTGACACTTGTCACCCATGAAACTGCATGCGTTCCTCCCCATTTGGAAGTCACTTGTCATTCCAAAAGAACTTAGGATAAACCATATATTTCACATGGTCTTCCTTGGAATAATATTAAAATGTTATTCCCCAAGGACTTAAGCCCCTAGGCTTAGCCCCCTAGGCTCAACACTTAGCCCCTCTTCCCACCTTCCAACCCCTAATCCCTTGTCCACTCTGTGGAAGCTTAGTCCCCCATCACTCATTCATTGTGGTCGGTCTGCACGGGGCGATGTTTATATTTTATTAATGTTCTGCATTGATACATGTACAAAATCAGGCTCTTGGCCTTCAACCCTTAGGATCTCTGGCCTAACAATCACATAAGCCCACCAACTTATATAAACTTGGCTCACCAACCTATTAAACATATTTACAATTCATTTCATAAACAAGATTTACAACAGGGCTCGGCCTTGGGGACATTACACAAGGGACACTCATCGAGAGAGTCCTCTGGAGGGGAAACTGGCAACTCTGAGGGATCTTCTAGTGGTAAAACTAACTCACATTCTCAAAGGAAAGGAAAGAAGTGAAAGCATTCCAAAAGTCACGATCCTAAAGAATTCAAGAAAGCCAAACCACCCTCTTTCGATGGAGAGATTAAGAAAGGGGAAGAGGCAAAAGCTTGGCTACTTAGTTTAAAGAAGTACTTCAGAGTCCATGACTACTCTGAAAACTTGAAGACTCGAATAACCATCTTCAACCTAAATGGAAAGGCTTCCATTTGGTGGGAAGACCTTAGAAATGTGAAAGAAATCCATGAGAAGGATTTATCATGGAAACAGTTTGAGGAATACTTCAAGAAGAAATATATGTGAGAAAAATACTTTGACGGGAAGACTAAAGAGTTCTATGAACTCAAGTTGGGACAACTCACCATAGAGGAATATATTAATAAGTTCCTTAAGTTGATAAGGTATGTGTTATCAGACAAATCGGTAAGTGCAGACACAAACAAATCTCCCTAGTTTCACCCCGAAACTATAACAAAACAAGACAAAATATAAAACTTTCCTTAAGTTTTAATTATCAAGCATACTAACTAACAAGAGATAAATGACATACCTTTTAAACGTTGTTTGTCCTTGCTAGTGTCATCCTCGCTCTGTTCCAAGGCTTATGGGATGTTGAACATGTAAAAAGAGACAAGCCAACGAAGTGAAAACAACAACATATACTCAACAAAACCTATGTATGTGATCAAGGAGTCATACAATAAAATAAGACCAATTTTATGGGAAAAAAATATATCACTGTATTAAAGATATGAAAAGAAGAATACAACCAATGCCTTGTGATGTTGTAAGGTCCATTCCAACAGTTCCTTGCTTCCCACACATTTATGCTCCACAGATTTTGAGATCAACAATCTATCTTGACAAAGACAAGCTCAAAGCCAACATACAAGCTCCAAAAACTCCAAGCTACAAAACTCAAGAAATTTCCAACTAAGCACTAGCCAACTAAGTTTTCCCATGAGAACTCTTCTCCTTTTATAAGATGAAAAGGATAGGGTGAGGAGGTTAGGATGATCCCATGAGATCAGGGGCGTGACTCAGATCCAAACCAATCGGAGGCCACCTCACCCTCGAAGCTTCTATTCTAGAACTTTCGAGAAATTCATCTTTTTCCTTCATACGAAAATCGTCGCACCCTTAACACTGAGCAAACTGCAACGACGTCGCAGGACACTATGGTGCAACCTGCGATGATCCTAGATTGTCACACCCTTAACACTAAGCAAGGTGCGATGATCCCTTTTTATAAGGTTTTTGACAAAGGAAAAGTATAATTTAATCTCTCTGGGAAAAAGTATCTTCATTTTTCTTCAAGGATTAAGTCCATTGATCCTTCTAAAGACAAGTGACAAGTTTATATCATTAACGGTCATAGGGGTGACGGAAATAATGTGTAACGGTGAGCCCCCCAAAGTATGAAGTTAGAACAGAGTGATAGTTGAAATACTTTTTCAAGTGTGTGTAGGGAAGAAGGAACACGTCGGTCAGAAACCTACCAACAAACAAGGAAATACAGTACAATAATATATCATCACTGAGGTAGGCATTCCCATACTCAGAATACAAATGACTAAAGCATAAATGTCGACATGCAAAGATCCATGTCAAGTAATACAGGTCATGGACACCAAACATACACTGTGGATCCATGCCATTATGACTCGAATCTGAACATAGCCACCAAAAATACACTGTGGATCTATATGTTAAAGACTCAAATTTGAACATAGCCACGAGACATACAATGTGGATCTATGCAATAGTACAATCTGAATATACTCCAACGCAACCTAAATCTGTCAGAAAAGATCCAGGGTCTTCATCTCCACCACTCTATAGTACGAATATAACCATGCAAATACATGTGTTGAAGTCGAACATGGTAGAAACCACTTGATTACCGGTCATTAGTGTATACCGTTAAAAAGTGCGAGGGAAATCACCATTAATGTCAATGACTCCTGAGGTACACTAGTACAATCCAATGGGTGTGAATTTGTGAGTTGAAGTCGAACACTCGGCAGAATATTTCGATCAGTGGTCAATAATGAAAACCCACTGTCAAAAGCAAGGAAACCTGCCATTGAGGCATGCAAGTTCCAAGGTACTAATTAGTTTCTAAGTTTAATTCCTGGATAATGAATTGAAGTCAACAGGAAAAGACTTGTCACAGGAGGGCCTTAATGTATCCCCCACAAATGACACAAAACATGTAACAATATTTGAAGTAGATCAGAGTAACAAGTGATTCAGGACTGACTCAGGGATGACTGACACAATAGAAGGCTTAAGTGTTGTGTTTGTTTCGTCACTTGGGTGAGCAAAACAAGGGCACTTGCATGCTTAGTTGGGCTTGCTAGACAAGATAGAGGTTAGTGCATGAGTTAAACAAACCAAGCACATGAAATAAACAACTAAATAAACTAAAACAACTAAGGAAATAAAACTAGAATGCATAAGAAACTTTTAGAACCATAGACAAAAAAACCAATGACCAAGATTATGTCACCAATGGATAACTATATTAGTTGGCAAAACACTATAGAGAAATGAGGACTTATGATTCCCCTCTTCCTCCTTGGGAGGGCTCTTGAGTTCCCTAATGGAGGGCTCTTGAGTCCCCTAATGGAGAGCTCTTCTTATAATGGTAGAAAAGAAAGCAAATGATGAAAAAACCAATGCTTGTTCCCTGTGGAGGTGAGTGGAATGGCCTATTGGAATGTTGCTAGAATGCTCCAAGGAGAAAAGAGGATTCTCAAGGGAGGATTGAGGCAGCATAACACTACTATGAAAATCTTAATTTCTTAGTGCACCCATGGCCTCCATTTATAGCATTTCTTCAAGGCAATATTCAACTGGTTCTTAGTGTGAACAAGGGGCCTTTTAGGGCACCCTTTGGTCCTTGACTAGCCCCCCATTCGGATTCAACTTAGATTTGAGGGTCAAATCAAGTTTGGAGCTAGTCCATAAGTGGTTGAGGGGCCGACAAGAACCATAAATGCATCATTCACAGGAGTGTGTGGCCTTTCTCTTACATAGTCGTGCATATGGCGCATTGTGCGCTCTACGAGCTTCTTTGGCCCACGCACTGTGTGCGTGCTTCCTTTAGTGAGTTAGCGCATGTTAATTTTTGCCCAATTGTATAGTTTTTTCCTCTTGGAAATGCATTTTGGTGTTGCAGGTGAACTAATAGTTGTTTGGCATTGTTGTATTTCTTTAATCATTTGCATGCAATGTTGCAGACGAAATTTCAGTGATAACTGATGCCCCCTGATGTGTGAGGTTAGGAGCATACATATAGCCAAAATACATCAATGTTTCTTCTACTGAGAGTGTCATTGTAAAGAAGAGTGTTGATAGGAACTGCAAGAGGGATCTGTCGGAGGGAGAGGGGAAACTGTGGGACCCAAACCTTTCTCTAAGGAGAAAAAAGAAAATTTGTATACAAATGAGGCGGGCATGCCCCGTGCTCGTGTCATGTAACCCAAAATGTAAGACAATAACTGAAGTTGTATGTTGATATAGATAATTGCAGTGCCCTTCGGGGCGGTTTTGATAACGGTAGATGACAATTCTGATGGTGAACATACTCTGAAAATAGGCAAGGATGCTTGTTAAGAAGTGGTGATGACTCGTAGGCATTGATGGCCTAACAAATTCAGAGGTCTTCGACTGGTATAAAACAGTTGTAATAGTCACATAGTAAGACCCACTGTAACATGAGATTTTGCTGAAGTCGAATGTTATGGGGGTCAACGGAATCAGAGAGCAATGATGGTTCTCTCTGTGTCGTCTGAGACTCCTCATTTTAAAGGTAATGAGAGTCAAGATATTGTCGCCCTGCTGGAAACAATGTTGATGTCAACAGAAAGGGAGACACGACTCCAAGAAGCAAAGGGTTTCATGAAATTTTTGGAGACAAGATCAGGAATTGATAGGGAACATGCACAAAGTCAAGACGCGGTGAGACTCGAGACTACCCTTGGTTGGGGGTATGTTTGAAGGATGATTGGTAGCAACCGTAAAACTATATCTAGTGTCAGGGGGACGACTAGACATGGGGCTAAATTGTGCTAGAGGCGTGACAAAGCAAACAAACTCAAAGATCAGGGGTACATGGACTATGGGATACTCGGGGTTTATGAACGATGTCAGAATGAGTAAAGGAGAGTGGATTCCCCCAACCAAGGGCGACATGGGTTGTGTTGCGAGAAAAAGAAGGGCGTCAAGGGTGATGACAAAAAGCTAAGTAAATGTTGGAAACAAAGGTTTTTTACAATTACCAAATAAATAAAGAATAATTTGGGATGAGTGTACAAATACAGAAACAGGTGCCCCAGTGCGAGATGGCTTGGCCTGTGAGGGCGCAAGTTGCGTGGAGAACTGGTGGAGGGTGGGGGCCCCATGGGTGGGTTTTTGTACGAAGTAAATGAATGGATGGCAATCTACAAATGGGAAAATTGATTGTCGATGAAATGGGGGGTTAATGATACTGTGGAGGTGCAGTGAAATAGAACCGAGATGAGATAACCTAGGAGTCCATTGGGAAAGATAGCAAAATGATGAGGAGTATGTGGCTTATTCTCGGAAATGCGTAAGACCATCAGGACTCCCATCCCTAGGGGGTAAAAGCAGCACGAGTGTCAAAGTACAAAGGGGAACTATGAATGGGACAACTCATGTGGGGGAGAGTGCTACCGAGTGACAGTACCAAAATGTAGCAAAGGTGACAGTATTGCAGAGCCGAATGTAGGGACCCTAAAGGTGAATGTCGGAGGGTGTGACAGGGAGATGCAATTGATATTTAGAGGGAGTAATTACATGCTAGTGTCGATCATATACCTGAAGGGGCTGCGTTGGTTGGTGATGACCAAGTACCCGCATACATTAAAACTGAATACCCAACGTGAACAATACATGATGATAAAGAACATATAATAGTTATTTGATAATTTTGAACATGAGCATGCGTACCTAGACGTGATGTGAGAAAAATGCTCCCTGGGGGGGCGAGTGCAGATGGTGACCCGGGGAATGTGACTGTGTAGATGGCGGGATCCTGATCCTGTGGCTGAAGACAAATCGAGAAACAAAGACTCTAGGCTCCTGTAACTGAGTGTGGAAGTTTGGCAAAAGGGACTATATATGGTTATTGGGCTCACAATGCCACCTCATTTGTACCCACTGCTATAGTGAAGTGACGAGAGTATTTGGAGGAGTTTTGAAGATTACGGGAGCTCGAGCTGACCGATCTAGGAGTTGCGAGAGTCAGGTTAGTGGTCCCATCCTCCTGCATAGTATGTATTTTCTAGTTTTTGGGTATGGGTTGTACGGATGGTCGTACTAGGGTTGGTTTAGGGGTGGGCCCACAGATGCACGAGAGAAGGAAGGATACTCACGCCCAAATGCGCAGGTATAATTCCAGCTACCGCGCATAATGTGTGGTTGTGAGGAACACAATCGCACATAGGGGCGCGTGGGAGGGAAAAACAAGGGCGCATGCGATGCACGTCTGTTAGAATTACAGCTACGCAACTATTTCTTAGACAATTGTGCATTAATGCATAGTTGTTTCTCAGACAGTTGTGCATCAGTGCGTAGCTGTGTAGAGAACAGGTGTGCACCTGTGGGTGTGACAGTTGCGCACTGATGCGCAGCTGTGCGAAGAACATGCACCCATATGTGCGCGCCTATGGGGGTGAAAGCCACGCACTAGAGGCGAAGCTAAGGGGTTTTGAAAGTTTGATTTTTTTTATATTTTTGATGAATGATTAGTGTTGATCAAGTGTTTCTGTGTAAATGAAGGTGATCAATTTGTGCGAGGAGAGTCATCATGCCAGTCCATTGGAGGGAGTGAGACCGGGAGCGCCTCTGAGAGGCGGTGAGAGAGGAGCCTAGTGTTCAGAGACACTTTACAACCTATGGGTTGCTCAAGTTCTTTGATTGCCCACTGATACGGTTGCAGGAGTACCTGCTTTAGTATTTGATATCTATGTGGAGCGTTGACCTGCAATGCTTCATTGTGAGGGGACAACAACTGACATTCTCAGTTGTTGAGGATGTTTACTTTCTGACGGGGCTCCCCTTTCAGGGAATGGCCCTGCCTACTGATCCCCAGTTGTCGGGGGATGTGCAGTTGATAGACTTGGCATGACGCTACTGCTCGGGGCTGAACCCGATGTCGGGTTCAGTTATTCGTATTGAGGCGATGGACAATCTCTTGCATCAGTGCATCGTGACCATGGTTGTGCGGATCTATGGATCCTTGGCTACTCAACGGATCACTGGTGGTCAACTGAGGATTGTAGAGAGAGTCCTAGATGGGGACTTCTTTGCCTAGGGTTGATGTTGCACGCCAAGATGATTAGGCAGATTCACCGGTGTCGAACCACCGACTCCGGTGATTTTGCATTTGGATCTATCCTGGTGGCATGGTTTCTGGAGAGGGTGCCCATGTTGCACCCGAGGATTTTACTGTTGTCTATAGGGTCGTAGGAGCTGTGATTGATGCAATGGGATCAGATTTTGGCACATCAGGAAGGGGGAGAGGGTGGCCATTACTTTACGACCATGTTGGCACATGTGTGGCATCACATGCCACATATTATACTCCGATATCCATATGATGGGATGGATTTCTAGCACGACCCAGACATGGAGTTGCCTCCTGGAGAGGTCTGGGACCAGAGAGGTATGTTTGTGCATTTATGTTTTGTGATTTTGATAGTATAGCATATGTTTATATATATATGGATGTTGACTCTATCTTTGGTTTTTGTGTTCGCAGATGTGGGGCCTTGAGGTCGTGAGGCGGAGATGGTGGGAGAGTCGGCTCGTCCGGGGCTAGTGCAACCACTGCGAGCAGATTCGCGGGTAGGAGAGCAGCGCTGGAGGGATGATGTTGGTGCGAGGCCAACAAATGAGCTGAGGGTCGGCCAGAGACACATGTTCGATGATCTAGGTGTGGGGCCATCACATGCGCCGCAGGTAGAGGCCAGCGGGGGGATGGAGGATCTTCATCGTTAGTTTGAGGAGGTGTTGCAGGGTGTGTCAAAGGGCATGTGGTCCCACATATAGAATGAGAGAGTCCTGGAGTAGTGTGTGAGTGTTCCAGCAGAGTGGAAGACATTGATCTGCTGGGCAGCTGTAGCGGGGGCAACAATGACTGGTCGACTGCCCCCTGGACCTGGAGGACCCCCAGCTGGTGGGGTAACTCCTGCTGACAGAGGACTTAGTGGGGGAGCTCTAGGGGCACCATGAGTGTCAATTTTGTTTTTGTATTTATATAGGCTTGCGAGCCCATTTTGTACAGGGTAGTTGATACCCATTTTGTATAGGGTAGGGGGTACCCATTTTGTACCTACAGGGGTGAGGGGACTCACTTGCCTATGGGCGTTGTATATGTCATACGTTTGTAAACATTTATGATACTTTGAACGATACACACACACACACACACACACACACACACACACACACACACATCTTTTGGATCTGTGTGATGATTACATGTGTTTATATTTGTGATGGTTTATGATGTCTAATTTATATGTTGTGATCGATGTTTGATGATTTATGTATATGTAATGATGTCTTGATGTGAAAAATGTCAATCTAATACTAGGTTATCCATGTCATATGCTATTTGATTAAATTGTTGTGGAATATGTGTAAATGTAATTGAATCAAATTTTCGAGATAAGAGTCTAACTTGTAGGTATTTGTGAAAGAAGCAAGGATCGCAGACACGGTATACATTGTTGGGTTGTAGGACAACAAGCTGAGAATCTAACAACATGCTAAGGTGACGAATGTGGCGGTGACTGGCCTCGGTGAGGAGACCAATTACGGCTACGTATTCTACTTGGTTGTTGGTGGTTGAGCCCAAACATATGTCGCTGGAGTGGAGCAGTTCATGTGAGGGGGTATAAAGGCCCCAAGTGGCCGAAGCAAGATTTTGTGTCTAGAGGTTAACACCGTCAGCGTAATCAATGTGGTAGGCCGATGGCAGATGCATCTATCAATAACACAGATGATAGATCAGACATGAGGTGTGGAGGTGAAAAAAGAAGACTAAAAACTCTACAAATGTGTACAAAGAAAAAGCCTAGGGTAGGATGAATACGCTCAAGCGTAAAACTTATTTAAGTACAACCCGTTGACGGGTTCTTTGAGAGGATAGCCTTCTAGAGAGGTCAGGATGTATGCACCTTTAGTGAGGCAGTGTTGGACAATGTAAGGTCCATGCCATAATGACTCGAATTTCCCATGACCGAGAGTATCATGACCGATATCGTAGGCTAGGACAAGATCTCCTTCGTTAAATGAGCGAAGGTTGACATGGTAGTCAAAGGTGGCTTTGGACCATTTTTTAGCTGCCTCGTTGTTCTGTAATGAAGATCGACGATCTTCATCCAGTGACTCTAAGGTCAGCAAGCGCTGCTCCATTGTAACAATGTCAGGTAACAACTCGATGGCAGTGCACAACGTGGGAATTTCGCACTCGATGGGGAGGGTAGCTTCGATCCCATGGACGAGATGAAATGGTGTAAAACTGGTGGTAGTTTTGACTGCCGTGCGATAAGCCCATAATGTTGAAAACAACATACGGTGCCAGTTGGTCTTATGTTTGTTGATGGTACGTTGCAACATGGTTTTGAGGACTTTGTTGATAGCCTTGACCTGTCCATTGGACTGAGGGTAGTATGGGGAGGCAAACTCATGGGAGAAGCCTAACTTTGAGGAGAGTTCTACGAAGATCTCATTCTCAAAGTGTTTACCGTGATCAGATACTAACTGTAGTGGAATTCCGAAATGGGTAATGACATGGTTGAAGAAAAAACGTGTTGTTGTGTCAGCAGTATTGTTGAAGGTAGGCATGGCTTCAACCCATTTGGTAAAGTAATCTACTGCCACGATGATGTACTTGTGTTCATTACTAGATGGAGAATTGCAAGTCATGAAGTTTATGCCCCATTTGCAGAAGGGGTTGATGGTGATGACTAGATGTAGAAGAGCGTGAGGCGCTCGTGCTTTGTTTGCATAAAGTTGGCATTTGTCACATCGCTTGATAGCGTGGATGTAGTCATAAAACAGTGTGGGCCAGAAGTATCCTACTCGAATGATTTTTTGGGTGGTGGACATATCTGAGAGGTGGCCACCACAAGCGCCGTTGTGGCAATCATTCAAGACTCTGTCTGCTTCGTTATTGGTCAAACATCGACAGAGTATGGTGTCGACCCCACGTCGATACAAAACATCACTGATGAGGAGGTGCCAAGGGGCATGATGGAGAATGCATTGACAATCATCTCGAGAGAGATGAGACCCAAACTTTTGTGTCTGAAGGTAAACGAGAAGGTCGCCATACCAGGGGTCATCCGAGGGGATGTATAAGAGGTGTTCGTCGAGAAAATCCATATTGACGACTGAACCTTTAGCGTTTGAGGGAAATTTCGTGATGAGTTTGGTGAGAACAAGTGATTTCTTGCTTTTGGGAGTTGAGAACTCTAGGTCGTATTCCTGAAGGATGACAATCCATCGAGCAAATTTGCCATTAATCTATCATCGACTAAGCAAGTGATGCATGGGGTTAGAATCTGCCACGACTTTGGTAGTGCGAAGCAGGATATAATGACGCAGTTTCTGGACTGCGAGGACTAGTTTCTCATCATGATTGTATTTTAGGGGTGGTCCTGAAAGATTTTTACTGATGTAGTAAATAACGTGCTCTCATCCATCATCCCCTAGTTGGACGAGGACTCCTGCTACTGAGACGGTTGAGGCTAATAAGTAGAGGATGTAATCATGATCATAGTCTGGAGGACTAATCAAAGAGGCATTGGATAATGCTGCTTTTAAATCATCAAAAGAGGTTTGGGCATGTTCATCCCATCAAAATGGGATATCATGACATAGTAAGCGAAGGAAACCATGCGTGCGAGTGGCGTAATCTGGGACAAAGCATCGTAAAAAGTTGGCTTTGCCTTGTAGGCTCTACAGTTGGCGCAAATTCCCAGTTGGTGGAATTTTGGTGATAGCTTGGACCTTGAGGGGGTCCACTGTGATGTCGTGTTGAGAGACAATGAACCCAAGAAGGCGTCTGACGATGACGCAAAATACACACTTGAGGGGGTTCAAGCGGATATTGTACTGGAGACATCGTTGAAAGACAACTCATAAGTCGTCTAAATGCTGAGTTCGTTTCTTGGATCAAGCAGTGGGGTCGTCCAAGTAAGCGAGGATGATGTGAGCAAGATCATGGAAAACATAAGTCATGGCCCGTTGGAACGTAGCACCTGCTTTTGAGTCCAAAGGGCATGACACGATAAGAAAACATACCCCAGGGGGTAGTAAAAGCGGTTTTATACTGATCTGCTGGATGGATTTGGATTTGATTGTAGCCGGAGAACCCATCCATGAAGGACAAGGCCTTGTGATCAACACAGTCATCGATAATTTGGTCGATGAAGGGGGTTGGGAAGTTGTCTTTGGGACAAGCATGGTTGAGATTGCGAAATTCGGTGCAGATGCAAATAGTGCCCTGTTGTTTGTTAACGGGGACGAGGTTGGAGACCCATGAGGTATACACAATGGGGTATATGAACCCTACGACGTGTAACTTGTCAATTTCGGCTTTGATAGCCACAACTTTGGATGGGTGAAGTGGGCGTTTCTTTTGATGGACTGGGGCGACATCTGGCCATGTGTCGATGCGATGTTCAAATATAGAAGGATCGAGGTCGGGCATAATTGTATATGACCAGGCAAAAATATCTCGGTATTCCTGAAAGAGAGCTTTGTAAGCTGTGAGTTCTTCAGGGGAGCATGTGGTGCCAATGATGATTTCTTCTATGATTCTCTGTTTGATGGAAATGTCAATTTTGACAGTGGGGGAGATATTGGCCATGTTGCCTTCTTCAAAAGCATCAGGGGCATGGATAGGGTTGTTGAACCAATCTATATGACCCGACCGAATAAAATCCTTGGTTTCGATTGCACATACGGAGGATTGGCTAGGAGGGTCAAAGGCTTCCTGTGAGAGAAAAAATGCTCTGTGATGGAGTGCATCCCACGGGAAATCGGGGGTAGTGAGTTCCTCTAGGATATCTTCATCACAATGGAAAATGCGAGAATATAGGGGATCCAGGGAGGTAACATGGGTGACTGTCACTGTGTGGTTGTACTCAAGTGGCGAATACGTAGAGGGTATATTGAAAACATGTTGCGATGGCTTGCTTGACATAAACCAAATGTCCAGACATTGTGGTAGGGGGTAAGATTTCCTGTGGGAAATGAACCGGAGAATTGGGAGGATTTGGGAGAATATCCTCAGATAGTCTATCCATGAACCATGGAGGGGTGGGAAGTGACTCAGGTTCAGGGCAGGTGATGTGAACAATATCTGGAGAAGGGATGGGGGGAGTCACTTGCATCACATGAGGTGAGGTGGTCGAATGATTTTGAATAAGGATTACTTGACGACGCCTGTATTCAATGATCAAAGGACACTGGTATGTGAAATGAGTAAGCGAGTCACAAAGAGAGCAAGGACATATCATCTGTTCGGGGACTGAGGTAGAGACATAATGAATGTCAGTGACGTGGGTACCCGAAAGTGGTGGTGGAGAGGGATCTTGCTGAAAGGTTTGGCGTATTGTTGTTAGTGTCTAGCGAAACTAGGGTAGAGTTGGGCAATGATGAGTGTAGTGGCCATACCCTGAACAGATGGTGCAAGCAAATTTGGTTCACACCCCTTTACTGCCTATAGTGGAGGACGCGGTCGTAATACTTGATGTGCTTAGTGAAGCGGCAATCGATGTGGTTGCTCGAGGAAGTTGGATCAGATTGCGTAACTCGGGAAGAGATGGACATCTATTAGTGGGATGTCCCTCTCTTTTGCATAGTGAGCAAGGAGGTTGAATGCAGGGAGGAAGTGGAGCAGTGGGCTCTTTCTTCTTCCGTCTGCCCCCAGCTGTGGCAGTGGTGTTGGCGATTGGGGGTGAGGGTGGCGTGGTCGGAGTTAGTATTGGAATCTGCATAGGGATTCCCTCTGACCAAGGAGGGAGATATGGTTGAGGAACCATTGCGGGTGGGTCTAGATACGATACATGAATGGCGAGCACCATGTTGGGAAGGGTAAGCATTGCGACTACCTGAAAAGATTGTACTTATGGTGGGGGGTAGAAGAAGGGAATTTGGGTGATGGCTTGGGGGATTGTCTCCCAAACCGGTATTTTCCCCTGGGGGAGGGGGAAATCGGGGATAACTGGTGTAGTAGGGTTCTTAGGTAATCCCTAAGGTAGAATTTCTTCAACTGGTGGGACATCGAGGTGTGGAGAGGCCTTAGTGGGACGAATGGTGTCTCTGGTGTCATTTCCATTAGAAGATATGACACACACTTGTGCTGAAGGGTGTATGAGAGGTGGTGCTCCATGGTATGCCCCCAGCAAGGATGGGTCCTTGAAAAGTTCGGGCCCCATATCAATGAGTGAATAGGCATCTGAGCTAGTGCGGACAAGAGGTAAGTTGTTATCGATGTTGACAGAATGGTTAGGCTAGTAATGTGAAATTTGGTCGATGGTGATGCTTTTCTCGTTGTGGGGAAACATCATCGTTCGAAACACAAAAGAGGACACTGCCTTCATAGCGTACATGTAGCTATGTCCAAACAAGATATTGTAATCGAGTGGGGCATTAATAACCTTAATGTCGATGAGGATGGCTTTGCCCTCGAGTTCAATGGGGACATTTTGGAAGAGCCCTTCAGGGGAATATGGTCGACCATCATAAGATCTTAAAGTGATGGCGGATGGTACTAGCTTAGGGGAGCCAAGTAGAGCTATCTAGATCAAAGGTGATGAATCTAGTATCAGCTGGGTCAACTGCCCCTAAGGCGGAAAGTAAGGATTTTCGTTGGGTTGGATAAGTTTGGAGGACCTCCAATACAGAAATGGTTGCAGGAGACTGCACCAAGTCGTCGACCAGACTCTAATTGTGTGATGCCCTAGCCTGAGGGTTGTTGACATTCTGTCGTAGAGGAATATGAGGGATACAAATGGTAGGTTCAGTGTTAGGGCGTGGAATCATCAAGGGTTGTCGGGCTGTAGATGGAGCTGCTTCCGAAGTGGTGGGAGTAGATTCAGGGGGTGCGTTGTATTGACGATCGTGTGTTTGCAGAAGAATTTATTCTTCGCTAGTGAGGAGGATATTGTGATCTGCTGGATTTGCAAGGTGGATGGGCCCTAGGCTTTGATATTGTCCCATTTGTGGTGGGGCAGGATGTACCTCTTGTTGGGTATTCATCACACCTTGCTGTGGAATAGGGTTTTTCAACACGGTCGAGGGTGGTTGTTGCAAATACTATTGTGGGGTCTGCTGAGGGGCAGGTGACGCTGGAGGACGTGGTGCATTCATGGATTCTTTCATCCATTTAAAGTCAGCAATTTGGGGGCAATGGTGGGTATAATGCCCTTTCTCACCGCAAAGAGCACAAGGGAAGTTCATCCGAAGGTTGTTGTTGTTGTTCCTCCCTTGGTGTTTGTTGTTATTGTCCCCTTGGGGGTTTTGGTTACCTTGATTCTGGTTACCCCCAACAGGTTGGTTTTGTTGGGGGTTATTTCCCCCTGGTCCTGGGTTATTATTGTTTTGATTTTTTCCTTTCTTCTTGGCATGATTCGACTGATGGGCCAGATTTGTCGTATTCAACTATTCAAAAGTATGAAGTTGTTGATGGGAGAGGGCTGAACAAACTTAACACCAATGTGTGGTTGTTCATGTGGAGGAGAAACCGATTGTGGAGGACTGGGAAAAGGAAAATACAGATTGTTTTGTGGCAATGATCCATAGGGAGCATAGGAAGGCGATGCGCTTTCGCTAGTGCCCATGTTATATGCTGAGGTAGAAGGGGAACCTGAACTTGGTTGAGAAGTCATGTGCATGATGGGTGCTGGTGAGGGTCCACTCATGGGTGGAGGGGGACCAACAAGATATGGTTGTTGGTAAGGGGGAGGAGGGTAATAAGATGGCCCTCCCCATAACGACGGATATTGGGGTGTATCGTACATAGGTGGTGGTTGGATGTATGGGTTGTGGTGTGTCATGGTACCAATCAACCCATCCACAACGTGAGACATGCCAGGTTTGTCCTGGACAAATGGTACAGATTTGGGTGCATCAGGTAATACGGTGTATAAGTAACTTGATTGAGCATAAATGAGGTCGAATTGTTGAGTCTTGTTGATGGCTTCCTCTTCGGATTGGGGGAAGGTGGATGCCACATCTTTGGCAAGTATAGAGACGAGTGATTTTAGAAACCAATTGAAACATTGTTCTTTAGTGGTTTCTGCTTTACATAAACTACGTTGCCGATGCCATTCGTGAATGTGGTCGATAATATGCATAGATGAGGTTTGTTTGCACTTAGAGATCAATTCTAAACCAATGTCATGACGAACTGGTAGTTGGAAAAAGGCCAAAAAGGCTTTGGCCAAGGATTCAAAAGTCACATGGGATCCTGATTTTTCGTCCACATACCATTTGGTTGATGGACCAGTAGGTGTTCATTGAAATAAACTTAAGCAGATGGAGTCATGCATGATGTTGTTTGAAGAGCACCATAAGTGGAAGGTCATGACATGGTTGGCGAGATCGTCCCCCAATTTTCCTTCAAATTTTTGAATATCTTAAGGTAGTTTGGTAGGCATATTGGGCCATGTGGGGTCATGTAATATACGATCATTCGTGAGTTTACTCAAATCATGAATGCTGAGAGACGCCAAATATAGCATGGGGGGTGGTGGTGGAGGATTAGTTCCAACCATGGTGTGAGCAGGTAGTGGACCTGACCCTTGAGGGGGATTTGGTGGGGTTGTACTTCTCCCTTGAGAATAAGTTTTCCCCCTGCCTCCTTGTGAAGGAGGGCTAGTGGATGGATGACCTTGGGAATTGGACCCAAGTAAAGTGGAACCAAGCAAAGATGATCCCAAAATAGTGGCACTCACAGGGGTGTGATATGGTTGAGTTGGTGAGTTGGCAAGACTTGGAACTCCTCGTAGAATAGGAGGGAGATTTTGCAAGCATCTGGAATGACGGGGATTCTGTGAGTCCCCTATGATGTCCGACTAGCAAAGTGAATGTGTGCAAATGGTGATGAGAGCAATAAATGGACAAGAGACTTGTATAATTTGGACCTTCACATTATAACTCACAATTGCATGTAATAAAATGAGCATCATACATAAATCAATTGTAAATAAGCATACATGTGGGTAGGTGGATTTTATCCGCGTGGGGGAACAAATTAAACAAATGCTTGTGTCCTAAAAGACGTATCGTCCTTCCTCTCAAAATAGCACTGGACCTTCCAAGAGCACTCAACAATGGGGTCTGAAGCCACTAGAAGAGGAACTAGTGAAGGATGAAATAATCAGTTATAATGAGGGGTCGAGGGTGCATATCCCAAAAGAGTTGGTGATATTTCCCAATAGCCACACAAAATCTGATCAAGGTGCAATTGCAACCCACAATTGCCACCTGGGTAGATGTCCTAAATTTGGCCACTAGGTACCTCGGTCAAAATGTGACATTTAGATTTTTGGCCTCAAAAATGGGTCACGGGCTGGATCCCTTCCAAGAGTTGGGTGACTCAAGGGGGGAAGTACAGAACAACCAAACCTCGGCCTTCAACCCTTCATGGGTATCTCCTTGTCTTATGGTGTAAGAACACTTGACTTGGAGGATTTTAAAGTTCCCTATTTGTCAACTTCTAATGTTTGAAAATGTGAGAACCAAATAATGGAGGGTTATTTGGATGCCTACCCCCGAGATCCTACCTAGACTAAAAAAATTCTTTTGGCACCTCCCGTGGAGGAAAACTTAGTGAGTTTTTAGAATTTTTTTAGATGTGGTGGGTTGAGAGATTGGGGGTGTGAACCAATCTCGTTTGAATTAAGTGGGTGTGGATAATTTCTTCAATAAATAGTGGGACGTTTCAAAATTCCTTTGGAGAAAACCTACTTCAACCTCCACAATTCAAGATGGAAATTATGTGAGTGAGGAGTGACTTTGTGTGTGAGCAAGTGATAAAATGTGCCAATTTTTAATAAGTTAGATGTGAATTTGCAACATGTGGACTTCCTGTGGTCCTTACAAATCTTTGTTACCTATCTTACTAAGTGTCATTGGTACAACCTTGTGGAATTTTAAAATCCCTAAAGAACTAGCATGTGGACATATGTGTCCTTACCAATCCTTTAAACTCCTTAATGTTGTTTATACTAAGAAAACTTAAAAAACTATCCTATATTGCAAGCATGTGGGCATGTATGGGCCCATTACTTTGATCTTTAAACTCTCCTAGTGATGTAAACTAAGAAAACAATTTCAAGAAACTATCCTAAGTTTGCAACATGTGGGCATGTATGGGCCCTTACAAATTTAAGATGATTTCAAAAAGAAACTAAGAGGGGCCCTAGGGGGGCTTTGTCCTCTCTTAAAGAAAGGGAGATGAAATGTCCCCTTAACCACCTTTTTGATTCTCAAGATCACTCTATGGTGCGAGAGAAGAACATCAAAGTTGATTTCTGGTCCCAATGCAAGTGTTTTTATATGTGATAGCAAATAATCTCAACTTAACTTTTACAAACCAAACAAGCCATCGATGTGGAAACCAAAGGAAAAGAGGAGAAAATATGGTTCTTTTTACCCCCTAAGTGCCTATGTTTAGCTAACCTTTCATATAGGAAAGGAGTGTAAGTGGAGTGCATTTACAAATTGCATGAAAGCAAGATTTTGAAGGCTAGGGGCCTTCAAATCATCACAAGAACTCTTACAATTTTGAAACTCTGGAAACGTGCGTGGGTTACAGTTCAGACAGAGGTGCAGTGGGCGCACAATGCGCAGAGAACAAAAGCCATCTGGGTGCACAGTGCGTAGAGAACAGAAGCCTTTTAGGCGCACAATGCGTTGAGTGTGCGTTTGTGGGCTAAAATACCTGTGCACGTTCTGGTACATGTTAGGGGGGATGTGGGATTTTGAGTGAAATTCTCCTCCTCCAACTCAAAACTTGGCTCTTGACAGGTAAGGTTAGGTCGGTTTTGGTACCTACAAGACAAATGGATAAAAAAGAAGTGCTCTCAAAGCCCAAAGAGGGTGGAAATTGATACCTTTCCCCAGTATGGTCACCAATTTGTTGTGTCCATTTCGTCACTTGGGTGAGAAAAACAAGGGCACTTGCATGCATAGGTGGGCCTACTAGACAAGACAGAGGTTAGTGCATGAGTTAAACAAACCAAGCACATGAAATAAACCACTAAATAAACTAAAACAACTAAGGAAATAAAACTAGAATGCATAAGAAATTTTTAGAACCATAAACAAAAAAACCAATGACCAAGATTATGCCACCAATGGATAACTATATTAGTTGGAAAAACATCGTAGAGAAATGAGGACTTATGATTCCCCTCTTCTTCCTTGGGAGGGCTCTTGAGTTCCCTAATGGAGAGCTCTTCTTACAATGGTAGAAAAGAAAGCAAATGATGAATAAATCAATGCATATTCCCTCAAGAGGTGAGTGGAATGGCCTATTGGAATGTTGCTAGAATGATCCAAGGAGAAAAGAAGATTCTCAAGGGAGGATCGAGGCATCATAACGATACTATGAAAATCTTAATTTCTTAGTGCACCCATGGCCTCCATTTATAGCATTTGTTCAAGGCAATATTCAACTGGTTCTTAGTGTGAACAAGGGGCCCTTTAGGGTACCCTTTAGTCCTTGACCATCCCCCCATTTGGATTCAGCTCATATCTGAGGGTCAAATCAAGTTGAGAGTTGGTCCATAAGTGGTTGATGGGCTAACAAGAACCATAAATGCGTCATTCACAGGAGTGCACGGCTTTTCTCGTACACAATTGCGCATATGGTGCATTATGCGCTCTACGGGCTTCTTTGTCCCACGCACTGTGCGCGTGCTTCCTTTAGTGAGTTAGCACATGTCAATTTTTGCCCAATTGTATAGTTTTTTCCTTGGAAATGCATTTTGGTGCTGCAGGTGAACTAATAGTTGTTTGGCATTGTTGTATTTCTGTAATCATTTACGTGCAATGTTGCAAACAAAATTTCAGTGATAACATTAAGGACTATAGAAATGGCCGACGCAATAGAAGGCTTTCCGAGTTGAACTTCTCTTTGAACATATTGACGACACGACAATTGTCTTGGAAAAACTGACTCAACAAAAGGGATCACAGACCAAGTTGTAATCTTATAAAGGAGTATGATCAAGAGACAAGTGAATTTTCCAACCTAGACACAAAGCGAAGTGAAAGGGTGTCATGTTCAAAAGTGACTCTTCCATTGAATACAGGTTTAGATACATTTCTTTCCCAATTCCCCCCCCACCATTTTCGGTGAGTACCTCTTTATTTTTAAACAAGCTTGAGGAGGATAACATATGCTTGAACTATAAGCTCATCCTTCAGATGAGTCCCTCAGAGTATTTTTAACGAACCCTAGGAAGGAGTGGTTCGGTCCCATATGGGCCTTTCGATGCTTGTATTACGAGTCCAAAGAAAGAAAACTCAGGGGTTTTTTATGTTTAAAGAAAACTCCAAAATGTCATTTTTCGTAATCTAGTTTGATGAGACCGAAAAAGAGATAAACTATCGCTCAACATATGTTTTCTTCAAATACTTTAACGAGCGTGAAAAGAACCAGATTGCTCGGCCATATTTTCATGTTTAGAGAGTCTGAAAAGAGCTTAAAGAGGAATCCACGGGGTTCCTTCTTCATATAACCATTACGAGTCCAAAAAAGTGATAAAATTATACTCGACAATCTTTTCATGTTTAGAGAGTTTGAAAAGAGCTTAAAGGGAACTCCAGAGGGTTCCTTTCTTGTATAAACTTTACGAGTCCGAAAAAGTGATAAAAGTATACTCGGTCACATTCTCATTGATTTACGAGCACGAGAAAGAACAAAGACTAAGCTCATGATTGTTTTCATTTTTACGCAAGCTTAAAACAAAACAAAACTATGCTTGGGATAGATTTTATTTTTACACAAGCTTAAAACTAGCCAAAACTATGCTTGGACCTGGTTTTAGTTTTACGCAAGCTTGAACCAGAGGAAACTGTGCTTGAGGTAGGTGGTTTCATTTTGACAAAAGCTTGAACCAAAGTAAAAACTACACTTGAGGCTTCCCAATGCATAATCCATAGATGGTTGGTACTTAGCCCCCAGCTTAAAAAGCTAGCGGCTTAACTTCAGCACGAAGTCCAGAGGTTGTAAGCATTGCCCCCCAAGATTTGTTTCATCCAACGTCATAGGCAGATGGAATAAAGCGTCAAATACTATATGTAATGAAGTACTTGACTCAATCGAAGAGGGGGGAAAACTATTTCATTTTTTTACGAGCTTGACACATGAACATGAACCATGCTTGAGAATCTAGGTTCAATCCCCAAAGCTCTGTTTCATTTTTTAACGAGCTTGACACATAAACAAAAACTATTCTCGTAAGCTCTGTTTCATTTTTTAACGAGGTTTCTACAGAGAAACTATCCTCATAGCTGGTTTCATTTTTTAACGAGCTTGAAATCAGAAAACCATGCTCAAGTCTCTCTTCTTGATCATGGATTCCAAGAGGACAATGCTCCAAAAGGACACCATGTCATGGGACAAAACTCAGTCATGGCTTCCAAGAGATCTTCATTGGACAAAAGAAACACACTTTGGAAGGAACACATGTCGAGGGCCACGACAGGGGTAAGGAGGTGAGGCTCGAATAACCTTATCGAAGAGATCACCATGTCAACTACCAGATCTAAGTCATAAGAGACTGAGCTTACAGTGAGAGGCTCATCTCCATCGGTAGCCGAAGGCATGGGAGACAACACCACATAATTGACCTGTGGCGGGGACGATACCGTCTACATATAAGAACTGTTTAGGGATGTCATCAAGTTAGGACCAACGAACGAAAGTTGATCAATAGCCACAATTCTTCCATCATGAGGGAAATATATCACATGAAAAAGAGTGGACATGATAGCTTTTGTGGCATAGACATAATCTCGTCCGAGGAGTAAATTGAAATCCAATGGGTCTTGGACTACCATAACATCAATAAAGACAGTTTTCCCTCCCAAAGTTACGGGAAACAGAGGAAGGACTCCTAAAGGGTGACTGGTTCTTCTGTTAAAAGCTAACATATTCTGCATAATCGAGGCAAGCTGAGGACAACCCAGGACAACCCAAAGCTTTCCAAGCAATAGAGGACAAAATATTAATGGATGCACCTTCATCTATCAACATCTGAGGAACATCGTAAGATTGTTGATCGGGTTTTTGCTCTGCAACTAGGGTTTTGATCACCAGAGCCGCCGCGAACTGAGCCCACGCAATGGCAGCCCCGCAGGGGCCAACGAATCCGAGGGAGGGCGAACAACCCCGAGCCACCTACAGCCAGATCACGGCCAATGCAACTTCGGAGACTGGAATAAAGCGACCGGCGTTTGAAACGCCTCCCGAACTGCACGAGCAACTTCTGGCTGAGGGCACCCTCCAAGACCGCGACATGGACATCGATCCAGGTAAGGAAAAAATTGCTGCAAGGGGCTCGGTCCCCTGGGTGCCAGGGAAATGCATCCCACAGGCACCGCATGCCCCAAAATACGTGG
>ML784767.1:470420-485395 GCA_009831015.1 Picea engelmannii | reverse complement strand
CCTTCGCTCTCCTCACCAGACACTTCCTCCGACGATTCTCAGCCCAGCCTTCAAACAGTTTCATCCCCTGTAAATCTGCAGCCTCCGCATTTTGGCTCCATGGCCATTATCCCAACTTCTTCAATTACTCTGCATCGACTTCTAACCGACCCCGGACCCTCCCAACCTCCCGCCAGCAACTTGGGCCATGGCCAAACCTCTCAGAGTCAATCCAGTCCGCCAGCGACAGGCAGCCCGACTCCCTTTGACAAAGCACAACTCCGGGACAACTTAGCCACTCTGTACACCCTGGTATTTGAGCTGAGGCAGGAGGTTGCAGACTTTCACTTTTGGGTGGAGGTCACGGAGATTAAGGTGGCCGACTGTCTCCAAATTCTGGCATCCTTGCACGATGCATTGTTTCCAAATTCTGACGCAGAGGCCGAAGACGAAGACCCCAGAGTCGAGGGAGATGGAGTCCTGCATCCTGAGACGAGCACACTAGGCAAGCGCAAGGAGGAGGCGATGCAGGAGGACAGTGCCACTGCAGCTGTGCGCACTCAGGAGCAAGACGAGACTGGGCACTATGAGCATGAACCCGTGGATCCTCCAGCCACTTGGCCGACCTACCAGCCAGGTGTCTAGGCTTACTTTGCTTAGTTTCCAGGTGTCTCAATGTCTAGGTCCTATAGGAATGCAACATACAAGTTATGTTCTCTTTATTTTGCTTATGGATTAATCGCCCAACTCTAACGGGCCGGCTGGACTGGTTTCCTCCGTGATGGGGCAGTCCAGTAACTGCGGCCTGTATGACTTGGCAATGTTGACCTGGTTTTTTTGGAAGATTCTAATATAGTAATACTTTTATTTACAAAAAAAAAACATCTGAGGAACATCCTGACCACAACCCTGAACTATAATCTTGAAAGGAACGTGAGAGGGAAGACGAGGTCTAGTTAGTGCACCCCAATAAAAACAGATGGCCTCATTACTTGGAGGGGTTCCAGGGGAGAAGGAGGAATGCCCCCTAGTACGGTAGATTCTGTATCAACAAGAAAAAACGTGGGCAGTATCGGGTTTACTCTCTAGCAGGAGAGTAGGATTGACTGATGATGAGATCATATCGACCACTTGGGTTGCATCCTCCAAGGGGAGAATGGGGTCGATGACTGGAAATGGATCGACCGTTTTGGTTTCACTCTCTAACGGGAGAGTGGGAGCGACCGAGGATGGGATCATATCGACCACTTTGGCAACTGGTGCAACTAAGGACGTGACTAGGTTGACTACATCATCAACTAGACTGATCGGCGAAGGGACCAGATTGATCATTCCATCAATTACAGGTGGTTTAAGAGAAGGCTTGCGGTAAGCAGTCGAAAGTTGTGGCTGGGAAACAGTCATGTCTTCCAGTAATTTCGAGGCTTCGTCCATACGAGGGCAAAGGTGAGTTTGATGATTCCCTCCACACAACATACACGAGAACTTGACTCTACTTTTCTTCTTCCCAATGGTATTTTGACTAGTTGACAGGTCATTAGCATGGTGATCAGAGGCTGATGACATGGGTTGGCGAAGATGTGTAGACCATGCTTATATAAACTTGAATAGCCCGGGGAAATCCTTAAGAAGATGGATACCCTTGCAAATCATGCAATACTTGGGCTTACATATTGTTTGGGTGATCTTGGCATCATCAACACTCCCAACATGATTAACAATAGCTGGTTGCTTTCCAACATGTCCGACAGTGGTTGGAAGTTGGGACCCTTGCTTACTTTTAGGGATGATTTTAGGGGCTAAATTTCACTCATGGGCTAATTTTCCATGGTTTTTTCCAAAAAAAGATTCGCTATTCTAAAATTGAATCGCCCAAATTCTATAGGATAAAATTATTTTACCTTAAAAATCGCCAAATTTTTATACAAATTATATAAAATCCTTAGAAATTTGAATATTTTTACAAAAATATCGCCAAACATTTATAGTTGTCATATGAGTGATTAGTAATTTTCGCCAAGGTTTCTACATTTTAAAATAAATTTCCATCCTTAAAATAATCCCTACTTACTTTTCTTCTTCTTAATCTTCCTTTTCTTCTTCTTCTTCTTATCCACCAGGTTACTAGCTTCAAAGATTTCACTCGATGAAGAATATGAAATGGAAGAAGACCTTGAAAGTGAAGAAGGCGAAGAATATCTTACTGGTGAAGAAGGTGAAGGATCAACATGAGGTTGATGTTATTGGGGGGGAGTGCTTACAACCGAAGCACTTGCTACATTTGGGATTACCTGAGTGGAAAACAACCATACCGATCTTCCCAATGGTATTTTGACTAGTTGACAGGAGGTCATTAGCATGGTGATCAGAGGCTGATGACATGGGTTGGCGAAGATGTGTAGACCATGCTTATATAAACTTGAATAGCCCAGGGAAATCCTTAAGAAGATGGATACCCTTACAAATCATGCAATACTTGGGCTTACATATTGTTTGGGTGATCTTGGCATCATCAACACTCCCAACATGATTAACAGTAGCTGGTTTCTTTCCAACATGTCCGACAGTGGTTGGAAGTTGGGACCCTTGCTTACTTTTCTTCTTCTTAATCTTCCTTTTCTTCTTCTTCTTCTTATCCACCAGGTTACTAGCTTCAAAGATTTCACTCGATGAAGAATATGAAATGGAAGAAGACCTTGAAAGTGAAGAAGGCGAAGAATATCTTACTGGTGAAGAAGGTGAAGGATCAACATGAGGTTGATGTTATTGGGGGGGAGTGCTTACAACCGAAGAACTTGCTACATTCAAGATTACCTGAGTGGAAAACAACCATACCGATAATCCAATTGTGAGACCTGGAAGGCTCAAAGTAGCGATGTAAGGAGGACCAACGTTTCTATAAGAAGGAAAAACAAAAGGTTCCCCCGGAGCAGGGGTTGCTTCATTGGTCGTTCCGGGAACTGATGCCATTCAACATAGATCCAACCTAGAGTCTGCTACAGACAAATAAACAACACACGCTAAAAATCTAGGAAACAAGCAAACAAACAAAAGATTCTCACAAGGAACGCACTAGTTGGTGATGAAATCCAACGTCGCGAGAACAATGTAAGAAGGGGCTGAGAGAGAGTGGGTGGAAAAGTTACGTTGACTACCTGATTAACGGACTTACAACCTGGTGCAAGCTCCCACACATAATCGTGGGTATACCCTCCAAGGAGCCCGAGTGAGTTTGGCAAACGTCGATTCCAGGTACCGTGAAGATTTGCCCCTCTACAGTCACCTCGTGTAAAGACCCCAAAGAGATAGGATACTAAGGTTACCAATTATGACAATGATGCTTGGGTAAGCAGTCGACAATTTGATCCACACACAAGGGCAGGGTATTTAAGCCTGAAATCTCCTTGAGAAGGTCCGCACACGATTTTCTTCTCAAGTGACCCCCAATAATACGCGCAATCTCTACACTAAGACCAACAAAGTAGAGTGAGTAACTTTGCCGGCCCTAATGCGACCTCGTGATTGACCCTTGTGTTAGAAGGGATTCCCAGGACAAAATGTAGCAAGTGGATTTAAACTCTCCCTATCACAAGATACAATGTTTGTTTACATCTTTGGAAATCTATCTTTCACACCTATTCCAAAGCCCTACACCCTAAGCTAATGTAGGTTTTCTACCAGAAAATATAAAAATGTCTAATCAATTTTTATAAGCGCTTTATTTTAAGGCTGTTGTTTACTCAAGAGGAAAATGGTGTGGACTAAATGATGTTTTGATCGACTCTAAACAAAGCAAAGAAATGAGAATGCAAATATTTCACTTCGATGAAAGCTATACTATGAGAAGGAGAAAACGTTTATCATTCCCAGATGCACAATGTCCCAAAATTTTATTAAACTCATCAATATCAAGAACTTCAAGAAATGAGCCAAAGATATTGTACACCAATATACGATTATTGGTCCAGATTTTTTTTTAAGAATTCAAAACCAAAAATGCCAAAAACCATGCAATTTCACTACTTCAAATGCAAAGATGCTCCCAATCTAATGCAAAGCAATAAATTATTTTTTTTTGTTTTCAAAGATACACTAAAATCAATAGCGAGCTTCAAAACAAAAACAACCCAAATCAAATTTTCTCTTTTAACACGAACTATTCAAAAAAATAAGAGTCCTTTCACTAAACAATTATAAAGAAAAACAATACTTTGTAACTGAAAGACACTCAAAGAAAAAGATCAAATCTTTCAAAAGAAAACAAGATAAAACAAAGCAAAGATGGCTAAGAACAGATTCAAAGTTGTCAAGCAGACTGTAATCATACCTAAAAAATCACCCCAAACACTTATCACAAATATGGGCAGGGAAAACCATCAAAAACTAAAAAATTTCACAAAATCGTCGCAGGCTACTAGCCAGCACAGTGTGACGATCCTAGATCGTCGCGGGCCAGAGAACAGTACAGTGCGACGATGTCACACTATGTCTAATAGGCAGAGTGCGTTGATCGTAGATCGTCGCACTGTCTCTCAAAGCAGGGTGCGACGATAAAAGGACAAATGGAAAAAATAAAAAAGCATGAAGGTTTTCCAATGAAATTAAACAATTAGAGAGTCACTATGGATCTCCTGGTGACTAGGAAAACAAAACCCAGGCAATCAAAGCAAGAAAGAAAGACTACTAGGAAAAAAATCCGTTCCCTAGTGGAGTCACCAATTTTTTTATCGGAAAAATCGATAAGTGCGGACACAAACAGATCTCCCTAGTTTCACCCCCGAAACTAGAACAAAACAAGACATAATATAAAACTTTCCCTAAGTTTTAATTATCAAGCATACTAACTAACACGAGATAAATAACATACCTTTTAAACGTCGTTTTTCCTCGCTAGTGTAATCCTCGATCCGTTCCAAGGCTTATGGGACACTGAACCTGTAAAAAGACACAAGCCAACAAAGTGAAAGCAACAACGTATACTCAACAAAACCTATGTATGTGATCAAGGAGTCACACAATAAAATGAGACCAATTTTATGGGAAATAAATATATCATTGTATTAAAGATATGAAAAGGAGAATACAACCAATGCCTTGATGTTGTAAGGTCCCTTCCAACAGTTCCTTGCTTCCCACACATTTTTGCTCCACGAATTTTGAGATCAACAATCTATCTTGACAAAGACAAGCTCAAAGCCAACATACAAGCTCCAAAAACTCCAAGCTACAAAACTCAAGAACTTTCCAACTAACTTTTCCCATAAGAACTCTTCTCCTTTTATAAGCTGAAAAGGATAGGGTGAGGAGGTTGGGATGATCCCATGAGATCAAGGACGTGACTCAGATCCAAACCGATCGGAGGCCACCTCACCCTCGAAGCTTGTATTCTAGAACTTTCAAGAAATTCCTCTTTTTCCTTCGTACAAAAATCGTCGCACCCTTAACACTGAGCAAACTACGACGATGTCGCAGGCCACTGTGGTGCAACCTGCGACAATCCTAGATCTTCGCACCCTTAACACTAAGAAAGGTGCGACGATCCCTTTTTATAAGGTTTTTGATAAAGGAAAAGTATAATTTCATCTCTTTGGGAAAAAGTATCTTCATTCTTCTTCAAGGATTAAGGCCATTGATCCTTCTAAAGACAAAGGAAAGGTTTACCTCATTAACGGTCATAGGGGTGACGAAAATAATGTGTAACAGTATGTACCCTACATAAAGGATGAAAAGGTAAAAGTACAATGATTTATTAGTGGGTTACCTCAGTCCTACTGAAACATGATTGAGTTTGACGAGCCAAAGACTTTAGAAGATACTATCTAGAAGGCAAGGTATTGTTATGAACAGTTCGGGGGTGAAACCGAACCTCGTGGGGAATGGAAGAAGAATAGTAGTTCGGGATTCAAGAAGAAGGGGTTTAAATCCTCAAGATTTAAGAACTATGGGAAGAACTCTAGGATGAGCCTTCCTACTAAAAGTGTGTATCAATAGAATTTCCCCTCCTATAGTGGAAATAAACCTTTTGGAGCAACCTCAGGAAAGACTGATAACCCAAAGCGAGAACCCTTGAAATGTTGGGGTTCTGGAGAAGAACATCTGTTGAGAGATTGCCCACATAGATAGCAGAACAATAGGAAAGTTTACAACATCCAAGAATCTACCACAGTCAATGATGTGGCTAGGAGCATGCCACAGATTTATGTAGCCTTGGATAATAAACAAGCCGATCACCAAGCCTCAGTGGTGGAGATGGAAGGTATGATCGCCAACCGTCTAGTTTCTATTTTAATTGACTGTGGTTCTAATTTGAGTTATGTGGCCCCTCAGACCGTTGATAAGTGTAAACTACAACCGATTAGACATGTTAGGCCATGGTTAGTACAACTAGCCACTGAAACCAAAAGGAAAGTAGCAGAGGTCATACCAGCTTGCCAATTCATTATGGATGGATTTCCCACCCAAGCGACCCTTAACATACTTCCCCTAGGGTCTTACGACATGCTGATTGGTATGCACTGGTTAGCTGCTTATAAAACTAAGTTGGATTGTTACTATAAAACTTTAGAATGTGTAAATGAATAAGGGAGAAAAATTACCCTCCAAGGGATCCAGAAGCTTGTCTCAGTGAGATGAATATCAACCCTCAAATGAAAAAGAATTGCAGAAAGGGATGTCCCCTATATGAAATACAAGTGTTGGAATCTGTTGAGGATGACAAACCAAACCTAGAGGACCACCCCACATTAAGAAAATATAAGGACGTGTTTTCAAAAGAGGTACCAGGTCTACCTCCGAGAAGAGACATGGACTTCTCGATAGAACTTGCACCAGGAGTAGTGCCAATGTCTAGAACGCCCTATAGGATGAGTACACCAGAGCTAATTGAGCTCAAGCTACAACTAAAAGAGATGATGAACAAAGGCTACATCTGACCCAGTGTGTTTCCATGAGGAGCACCAACCTTGTTTGTGAAAAAGAAAGATGGCACATTTCGACTGTGCATAGAGTACAAACAACTCAATAAGACAACCATAAAGAACAAGTATCCCTTGCCAAGAATCGATGACTTGCTCGACCAATTAGGGGGTGCTTCCATTTTCTCAAAGATTGACTTAAGTTCTGGATACCATCAAGTCCGAATCAAGGATGAAGACATCCACAAAACAATCTCCAAGGCCAGATATGGTCACTATGAGTTTGTGGTGGTGCCATTTGGATTAACCAATGCCCCCGCCACTTTTATGTGCTTGATGAATAATGTACTCAACAAATTCCTAGACATATTTGTATTGGTTTTCATTGATGATATCCTAATCTATCAGAGAGCAGGGAGGAGCATGAAGAAAATCTTAAATTAGTGCTACAAGTACTAAGAGAGCATCAACTCTACGCTAAGTTTAGAAAGTGTGACTTCTTCCAGAAGCAAGTCCATTACTTGGGCCATGTTATTTCTAAAGAAGGAGTGGCAGTAGACCCTGACAAGATCAGGTCTATTATGGAATGGCCTACCCCAAAGGATGTATCTGATATCAGATCCTTTATGGGCTTAACATGATACTATAGAAGGTTCATAAAAGGATTTTCTAAGATTGGTTGTCCAATCACTACCCTTCAGAAAAAGGGGGTTAAATTCACTTGGACATCGGAATGTGAAGAAAGATTTCAGGAATTGAAATACCTTATGACCCATGCACCCATGCTGAAGATTGCAGACCCCGATAATGACTTCCTCGTTTGCACAAATGTCTATAAGGAAGGGCTCAAAGGAGTTCTTATGCAAGAAGGACGTGTAATTTGCTACGAATCCAGAAAATTGAATGAGCATGAAATTAATTATGTGACCCATGATCTAGAGTTGGCTGCCATAGCGGATGCTTTAAAAATGTGAAGGAATTACCTCTTGGGTAGGAGATTTGTGCTTATGACAGACCATTGTGGGTTGAGGCACCTGTTTGATCAACCAAAACTCAATGTTAGACAAGCTAGGTGGATGACTCTCCTTAGTGAGTTTGATTTTAAAATCAAACACATCAAAGGAAAGGAAAATAGAGTGCATGATTCCCTTAGCAGAAGTGTGAAAACAATTCACTTGGAAACGATAAGCACCTATGAAACATATGTCAGAGAAAGTGTCAGGAATGCATAAGAAACATATGCATTCTTCAAAACCGTGACCTCATGCCTAAGGAAAGAGTCTACAGGGCTAAAGTATGAAGGCTATCAGAGGCTCAATGAAGGCCCACTGACTTATAGAAACAAATTATATATCTCATGTGATGACTTGAAGAGGTTCATAATGGATGAACTACACAAGAGACCATATACTGGTCATCCAGGTTATCAGAAAATGATCACGACCACTAGGAAACAATTCTATTGTCCTGGGTTGAAAAAGGACATAGCTGACTATCTAGCTAAGTGTTTAGAATGTCAACAAGTTAAGGCAGAACACCAACACCCATCAGGGTTGTTACAACCTCTACCAATTCCAGAGTGGAAATGGGAAACCATCTCCATGGATTTCATCATTGGATTATCAAAATCGGCCAAGTAGAATGATGCCATCATGGTAGTGGTGGACAAATTGAGCAACTCTGCTCACTTTGTTCATGTCAAATCAACTTGCAAGGCAATAAATATTGCCAACATCTTCATGAAGGAGATATTCAGATTGCATGGCATGCCTATGGAGATTGTATCTGAGAGAGACACAAAATTCACTTCCATCTTTTGGAAATCCTTGATGGTTGGTTTTGAGACTAAATTGTTGTTTAGCACAACCTATCACCCTCAAACTGATGGACATACATAAAAATTAAACCAGATATTAGAAGACATGTTAAGGATGCATGTAATGCATTAGCCTAAGAAGTGGGAAGACTACCTACCATTCGTAGAATTTTCCTACAACAATGATTATAAAGAGTCACTGAAGATGAGCCCTTTTGAAGCCCTCTATGGTAGACATCAGCTGGAGTAATCCAGTGGATAGAATTACAATCGAACTCGACATGCTAAAAGAAATGGAACAACAAGTGATTCAGATAAAACAAAATCTGAAAATTGCTTAGGATAGACAGAAGAGCTATGTCGACATAAAGAGAACTCCCAAAGAGTTCAAGATGGGAGACCATGTCTATCTTAGAGTTAGGCCCATGAAGACTTCCTTGAGAATGGGAGCTTGTGCCAAGCTGGCACCTCGGTATTGTGGACCCTTTGAAGTCTTAGATAGAGCGGTACCTATAGCTTATAGGCTAGCACTCCCTCCCACAATAAAGACACAAAATGTTTTCCATGTTTCACTATTGAAGAAATAGGTACATGATTCTAATCATATAATTGACTGGTCTGTGATCCAGGTGGAGTCAGAGGGAGAATTCCTGCCAAAACCTCAATGCATACTAGACAGGAAGGAAACCTCACTCAGGAACCGAACCATTGCATAGTTCAAGGTGTAGCGGAAACACTTTGCCCCAGATGAGGCTACGTGGGAAATGGAGGATGCCACGAGACATGCATATCCATTTTTGTTTACTTCTGTATATACAAAACATGTTGAGAGATAGAACATTAAGGACCATGTTCCTTTAAGGGGGAGGGAATTGTAAATATAACTATATTGGCCAAGAGACTATGGAAAACTCAATATGGGTGAATGTTTGATTTGATGGACCTTTGTATAAAAGGTCGATGAATATAAATTCTATTATTTACTTGAAAATGGATAAGTGTTGCATGACTGTTGAAAGTGGGGTGTGCTAAGAGAGACCACGAATGTTATGAAAGAGATGGTGAAGGGGACCAAGAGTGGTTGCGTTAACCTCCACCAGACCAGTACTTTGTTGGATTTAATTGCTCAGGATCTAAACAACCCTCTAACCCAGGAATGAATTACAGTCAGGCTAGTAGGTGGGAAGGCCTCCTCAAGAGTTAATGAGGGGATGGGGTAGTCGCCCATCTGTAATGCTTCCAGACCTGACTACGGACTAGGAATTCGAGCCACACACAATCTTGCAGAGGAAGGTAAGAAAGGAAGGCGTGGTGGGTAGAGGAAGATCTGCAAAGAGTGCAGAGACAAGGGACTGAGCTCTCAGGTTCGAGGAAGAACTGTGAAAAGAGTGTGTTCTGATCACAGGAAATAGAGACTAACCCGATAGAAGGAGAGTAACCTTCATCCCTATCTATGACTGAGTCGGGAGAAGGAGAGTAACCTTCGTTCCTATCTATTTTTGTGCTGGGAGAAGGAGAGTAACCTTCGTTCAGCCGAAAAAAAAGATTCAATCTCAAAGCATCGTGGCCTAGCTAAGAGGTGGCCAGTGGTAAATCTGTGAGAAGTGAATGAAGATATGGTTGGGTGGAAATGGGCACCCCTTTCAGTAGTCGCATCACGTCTTCTGGTTCTGATAAGTGTTTTCATACTTTGTGTATTGAAATGAAATAATGGATGAATGGATGGGTTTGTATATATGTATCTATAAATGGTTTCTGTGTGAAATGGTCATGATATGTGTATGCATTCATCTCCTTGTGAACTTATGCTTCTGACTGATAGTTTGTATGCCCCATCTTAGCCTATGAGGCTTCTTGGGACATAAGCATGTAGGACGGTCGAGATAGGGGATATCGTGTCAATCTGACCCTATCCGTCTGAAGAGGATACCTCTTTCAGACTCCCTGCTGTGCAACCAGGATTTCATACCTAAGTCCTTAACCATTTCATGATAAAATCTCAGGCAGGATAGTGAGGTTCAAACCTTTAAAGGGGAGATCTCTTCGTTTGGAAGACGAGCGGACGAGATCCGTTTGGGAGGACCCATATAACCAACGCGTAGGAATCTTAGGCTAAGCCTAAGGGATCTAAGTCATCTTGGCTTCAGAGCTCCGGAAGTCCGGGACTTCGGAGTATTGTCAAACTTACTAGCCTTAAATTAGCTTAATGTAACCAAGAGATTCGGTTACCGACAAGCTGACCGACAATGAATGGTTTCCCTAGTGGTTAGGTAAACCTATCTCACCGTCTAAACTGATATCCAACTCCCCATCGTGAAGTAGCGCAAGCCATCAATTGAGAATGTTCGGAGGTGCCCTTAGTTGTTGGATCTACAACAAGAAGACTTCGATGAAGTTCTACTTCAGGAGAATAGAGATGATATAGCTTCAAACTCCCTGAACGTTGAAGTTACGAAGTAAAGGAAAGCCATAGATTTTTTTTTGGGGGGATCGTTAGGAGCCTTGCCTATCATACGATCATCCCAGAGGAGGGACCCGCACACAGTACTTCGACAAAGTTCTGCTTCAGGAGAACAGAGTGGCAGTGAAGCCAAAACCCCCGAAGGTCGGATCCACAAAGTAACCAGGGCCATAGATCGAGGGATCCTTCAGGTTCTTTCCTAGTTGTCAAATTTACTATGTATTCAACCTGCCGTTTACCGCTTCGGGAGGACATGGGTGTTGTAATGTCAAAATCCCCGAAGCCCGAAGTAATGAGAGCCATCGATTCGAGGACACTTCAGGATTGTTCTTGACCATCAGATCTAGGCAGTGGTCAGCTCGACGCTGACCAACTCTGGGAGAACGGAGAAGTTTACCCCACGATCTAGGTAGTGGTCAGCCCGCGGTCGTATGCGATTGTAGACGAAGGGAAGGGGCTAGGTCTGGAATTCAAATCCTAAGGTCGAACGTTGAATTCCCCGCTAACCTTTGAGTTAGCCGAGGATCAAGCCCAATCATTGGATTGGTTGGTGGATGGATCCCCACCATAGATTTAGGAATGTTGGAAGCTCCGAGATATCAGAGAACTTGGGATGAAGCTTATTGAGTTGGATCCACTTGAAAGCCATGTGACCCCGACCAATGAACACCCGAGGAACTTGGGAGAGGTAAATCTGCCAGTTATGAGATTGGTTTTGAGCATGGAGACCATGGTTAGAAAGCTCTAGATGAGCAGAACGTGATAGAGACCCGGAATGGAGGATTTTAAATAGTTAAGGAAATGAAATTATGATGCCCCACCCTTTAAAAAAACACTTAAGGGGTCAGGTGTGTTATAGAATGCCATATCTTCTAGTCCCTTATCTCCACTAACCTACATCCATTTTGGAGTAGAAAGAGAGTTGTCCACCATAGGGCCCTAGAGTCTTTTTCGTGGTTGCAGATAAAAGAATCCTAATAGTCGAGGTCAAACTATCACAAAGCAATGCAGAGAATAACAAACTTCTTTTCATTGAACTATTGAAGATCAGATCTGTTCATTTTGATATTGTGATGATGTGCGACACGGCTTACATGGTTGATGAGATCTTGTTGTTAATCGTTATGATTTGAGCTTATGAAGTATTGATTCCTTATGTTACTACAACCTATGTTATTCATTAATATCATTGCTATCTGTTCTTATCACACCTGCACAACAAACATGTTAGTGAAATTACATGAAGGGCAGTTTTGAGAAAGGCAAAAATACTATAACAAATGCAAGGAAAAGGGATCTAATTATGCAATTTCACTATACTACATGCAATTAATTGGAAGGAAATGAGAAACAATTGCAAAGGGGAAGAATTTAAATCTATCCTATATACTATACTACATGCATGAAAGACTTAACAATTGTTGTTAAATCCTAGCTAGCAAGTAAATGGTTATGCAATTGTGATTGAGTTATATGGTTAATATGCATATGGTATGAAATGTTGGTGGCACATTTGGCAAGGTAATAGTGCCAATGGTTATGCGAATTGTTGAATTATATGGAACTTGGTTGAATTATGTTATGACATAAGCTAGAAAGGTGATATGGCCACGCTGTTGGTTTTAATGGGTGATGGTTTCAATACATGGGTTGATTGATGGTGTTAATGAAGAACTCGTTGGCATGTACTATTGAATTAATGAAATGTGGGTGGAGGCGACGTGCATTTACTGCACGTCACCTTTACTCCTCCCGTTAGCCACCACCCTAGTCGGGCTATTGCTCGATCTTGCTGCTGTGGTTATGCTCTAAATTCTTAGAACAGAGGAACTGCTCGACCAACTCTCATTTTAAGGAATTCGATTATAGGTATGTTCTTTTTTTGGCCATTCCTGACTCTGCTCTGGTTATGAAATGATTATTGGCTCATGTGTATTGGTTTGTGCTTTCCCAAGTGTTGCAACTGTGTGAAATTATGTTCTTGAATTGAATGGTTCTTCCTGCAATGATATTGAATTCATATAAGTTATTGATCATCCTGGGTGGTATCTCTCTCTTATCCTTGTTGGTTTAAGTGGAGGTTTTTTGTTTGGTCTTGAGTGGATAGCTATCTTCATGCATTGTCACTAAATCCAGTCTTTGGTTTTTTTGGGTTTAATGGTTGCATTCTGCGTCACTGTGTTTTGTTCACTTCGACATTGGTTGATTTTGCCACTAAGGGTCACGAAATGGGTTTTCATGTTCTTACTTGGCCCTATCTTCAGCTCTGTGCTATGGTTGTTTGACCGAAGAGCACGAGGGTTATACCCTGCATGCGTTAAATAACATTGCTTGGCCGAACTAGAGCCCCACTTTTCGATTATGGCCCCTGTCATGGATTTGTACCTGTCCACAAATGAGTTCTGGTTCTTCCTGTGTATGCACCGTGGCCTCGGTTTTTTCACCATTACAAGTGTAAATTCTAACCTTGTACAATATCTATTGTAAACAAATATTCAGAAAAGAACAGAAAAGATACAATGGCAAATACAAACATTACACAAAGATTTTTTCCCTGGAAACCCAAACCGGGAAAACCAACATATTCTATATTCATTCATTTTGTTACAATGTTTACAATACAAAATACATATAGGAGCCAGTGGCATCCAAAACCCTAACCCAATGTCCTGGATTAGTCCAAAACCCTAATTCCTTAACCGGAAATAGAAAACCATCGACAAAGAAACCATGTGCCGAAAAACCACCTAAATATAATGCAGTCCCAAAAAATGTGATCTCGATCCAGAAAAAAAATATAACACGTACACAACATTCTCCCACTTGTTGTTTTCTTTGCATACAGGGGGTTACATGTTTACATAGTCAACAATCTAGGGCAACAATGCCCATGGATCCTCTACACCAAGAGAACTTCTCAGTGCTCACAGATTTTGTTAATGAGTCTGCAACATTCTTCAAAGTGTCCACCTTCATCAATGATGCTTTCTTTTCTTCAATCATGTCTCTCACAAAGTGATATTGAACATCAATGTGCTTTGTCTTTGAATGATAAGTAGGGTTCTTCGCCAGAAAAATTGCACTTTGACTATCACACTCTATCCTTACAACTTGTTGTACCAACCCAATACCTGAACACAATCTTTGTAACCATACTGCTTCCTTACTTGCATGAGTGGCTGCCATGGATTCATCTTTTGTAGTTGAAAGTGCCACTACAGCTTGTCTTTTGCTCATCCAACTTATTGCTCCTCCAAACAAGTTAAACACATACCCGCTTGTAGATCTACTACGATCCAAATCTCCAGCCCAGTCTGCATCCACAAAGCCATGTATATCCACTACTCTGTCCAATCCCAGTCTTCCTTCATAGCACAATCCATAGCTAGCAGTGCCATGCAAATACCTGAAAACCCTTTTTACTGCCGTCCAATGCTCCTTCCCTGGTTTTGACATATACCTGCTCAAAACTCCCACTGCATGTGCAATGTCTGGTCTAGTACAAACCATTGCATACATCAAACTGCCAACTGCACTTGTATATGGAACATGAGACATGTCCTCCACTTCTTCATGTGTCTTGGGACACTAATCCGCAGATAACTTTACACCAACAGGAATAGGAACCTTGATCGGTTTACATTCCTGGATATTAAACCTTCGCAATATTGTCTCGACATATTTTCTCTGATTTAACCAGAGTTTCCTCCTTTTCCGATCTCTTTTAATTTCCATGCCCAAAATGAAATTTGAAGCACCGATATCCTTCATGTCAAATTTAGAGGACAACTGAGTTTTCACATCC
>ML784767.1:425496-461234 GCA_009831015.1 Picea engelmannii | reverse complement strand
TTTGAATTTAGGGGGGGCTGCTGAGGAGAGGTGGAGTGTGCAAACGAGAAGCCCCAAGAGTTGAGGAGCGAGAGCTCACCTGAATCAGTGGGGAAGTCTTCCCGGGTCCACAATTGTATCTTATTGATTCCTTATGTTACTACAACCTATGTTATTCATTAATATTATTGCTATCTGTTCTTATCTCAACTGCACAACAAACATGTTAGCGAAATTACATGAAGGGCAGTTTTGAGAAAGGCAAAAATACTATAACAAATGCAAGGAAAAGGGATCTAATTTTGCAATTTTACTATACTACATGCAAACAATTGGAAGGAAATGAGAAACAATTGCAAAGGGGAAGAATTTAAAGCTATCCTATATACTATACTACATGCATGAAAGACTTAACAATTGTTGTTAAATCCTAGCTAGCAAGTAAATGGTTATGCAATTGTGATTGAGTTATATGGTTAATACACATATGGTATGAAATGTTGGTGACGCATTTGGCAAGGTAATAGTGCTAATGGTTATGCGAATTGTTGAATTATATGGAACTTGGTTGAATTATGTTATGGCATAAGCTAGAGAGGTGATATGGCCACATTGTTGGTTTTAATGGGTGATGGTTTCGATACATGGGTTGATTGACGGTGTTAATGAAGAAATCGTTGGCATGTACTATTGAATTAATGAAATGTGGGTGGAGGCGATGTGCATTTATTGCACGCCACCTTTACTCCTCCCAGTAGCTGCCACCCTAGTCAGGCTATTGTTCGATCTTGCTGTTGTGGTTATGCTTCAAATTCTTAGCACAGAGGAACCGCTTGACCAACTCTCATTTTAAGGAATTCTATTACAGGCATGTTCTTTTTTTGGCCATTCGTGAATCTGCTCTGGTTATGAAATTATTATTGGCTCAGGTGTATTGGTTTGTGCTTTCCTAAGTGTTGCAACTGTGTGAAATTGTGTTCTTGAATTGAATGGTTCTTCCTGCAATGATATAGAATTCGTAGAATTTATTGATCATCCTAGGTGGTAGCTCTCTGTTATCCTTATTGGTTTAAGTGGAGGGTTTTTGTTTGGTCTTGAGTGGATAGCTATCTTCACGCATTGTCACTAAATCCAGTCTTTGGATTTTTTGGGTTTAATGGTTAAGGGCATTCTGCGTCACTGTGTTTTGTTCACTTCGACATTGGTTGATTTCACCACTAAGGGTCACGAAATGGGTTTTACTGTTCTTACTCAGCCCTGTCTTCACCTCTGTGCTGTGGTTGTTTGACCGAAGAGCTCGAAAGTTATACCTTGCGTGCATTAAATAACATTGTCTGGCCGAACTAGAGCCCCACTTTTCGGTTATGGCCGCCTGTCATGGATTTGTACCCATCCACGAATGAGTTGTGGTTCTTCTTGTGTATGCACCATGGCCTCAGAGTTTTCACCATTACAAGGAGTGGCTCTGCTATCCCTTTGTTGGCTACAGAGCAAACCTAGCCCTCCAGTCTGAAGAATGATAGAGAAGACCAGTCTGGCCTGTTGGTTTTACGACTTGGTTCTTGTTGGATGGTTGTATAATTGTTGACTAATTTGAGCACAAGCTTGCCCAGTTGGTCGTGTGACAGTCGGGTTGGTTGGTATATAGTCATTGAGTCTGTTATAACAGTGGTAAACCCTACATTGCCGATTGCACTTTCAAGGTACACAGTCACTCTGCTCATGTTAATAACTTAGTATTGTTAATGGAGAAGGTTGCTGCCTCAATTCGAATTGATGTGTGGGTATGCATTGTTAGGTCAATTGATTTTACGACAGTGATGATTGGTTGGTTGATACACAATCATTGGTATTTTTGCACTAAGGATTGTTTGGATGTTTAAGCTGACATTGGTTGCAAATGTTTGATGTTGCTCACGCATGTCGTGTTGTGTGTATGGGTTTTTGCACAATGAAATAATGGTCATGGTAAATGTGGTTTTCTTTGGGGACGAATGATTATTGAATCAGATGACTGTAGAAACTATATCCAATGTATCCTTATGATTGTTCGATTGTATAATCCTGAGTTTGCACAACATAGTTGATTACAGTTGGACTAAATCGAAGTAATACTGTGTTAGATTGATGACTCAACACAATGGATCGAGTTATTACTGTGACTGTGTGTTTGATTTTGTTAATTTGAGATATTGCATTGTAGTGTTTTGGTGACTACGCACTCTGTATGATATAGATAGCTTGGGTTTCACACTCGGGGATACCCACATAGTTTAAGCATGTTTATTGGTTGCAATCGATCATTGGTTAAGAAAGGCACGTTGTTGAGACCTCGTCGTGTTGGATGGATGGCCCAATTTTTAAGTCACATTGAATTGTTTTTTTTTCACTAACAAAATTTTGTTGCATGGGTGAATTACCCTGTGTATAGCTTGTATCGAAATGGTGGTTGTTGGTTGTATGTTTAAATGTCGATTCAGATTTTGCAATTTAATTCGGATTATTGGGTTACTGCCTATATATATGTTAACAAATATCATTGCATTTAAATGATAGGCCCGATTGCAGTGATAGTGACTTCATTATTAATTTGAAAAAATGAAGTCATGGACAATTGACTTTTGAGTGTAGTTGTGGATTGAAGAAATGCATGGGCAGTGGTCGATTTTGATGGTTAACAGAGTGGATTGGTTACTATTATAAGATGCAAAATATATAAATGAAAGGAACATAATCCCTTTACAGAATGCATACTGTCTTGTGATGGCACTGTATTGGATATTTGATTTTGGACAATGAACTAGTTAAATACATAGTAATTATTATTTGGTCACAATGATTGTTGGTTGGTGCATCTATGTTTTTTTTCGCAGAATGTTTTATGGATCACTTAATTAATTTCATGAACAATAATCGTTCTTCTTCCCTTCCATTATTTTATTTTCCGCTAATTACAAACCCCGTCACCTCCCATATTTATTTTTCCACTCCCTGTTCTGAGATTGATTGCAATCAAGATAATTTCGGTGTTAAAGCAGTTGAAAGTGGCAGTGTCTTGCGTGGATTACAATGATGTTTTATTGGTTTGATTTGTAGTTGATTGTTGTTGTCATTGAGTAGTAACCATGTTCTTTTCTTCCTCATCGCATCATGTTTCGCTCAATACAAACCCCTCGCATATCCCAAAACCCTTTTCACCCCCTACCCATTGAGTAACAATAAAATAATTTGTATGGATTGAATTGCATGAGTCTGATACATTGTTGAGCCAAATCTATTTCGTATTTATAAGAGTTGTCATGTATGGTTATTTAAAAGACTACTTGCTAATCAATCACACATGCAGTATGAGTTTTTTTAGTCGAGGTAGCCATGGCCGAGGAAACAAAGGTAGAGGTAACTGGAACCGAAGCCCAAGAAGGCCCAGGTTCTCCATACATTTTGATGTTGATTCAGAAGAGCTTGGACAATTGTTTCATGCCGGATTCTTCAATTGGATTGGGTAGGTAATAGTCCAACCTAGGCTTGAAAGGCCTCCTTTCCAAGCCCCGCAAGCCCCCAGTATCGTTGTACCTCCTCATGTCTCATTACAACCCGAGGTCCTGAAAATGATGAATGGCAGAAGATTTTCCATCCGACAGTCTCCCAACAACGTGGCTGGTCCAACTTGTCCTTGCTTGCTCCTCCGCCTATTAACCCCATTGTCTAAGCTACCCCTGACCACTCGCCAGTGCAATCCTCCCATGCTAGCAAGAGATTGAAAATTGAAGTCCACCATGCTCTCGATAAAGGAAAAGCCACTGCTTCCCCTTCCTCACCCTCCAATGGTTCTGAAAAATCCGTGTCTTCTCGGATGCATTTGAGGGACGGTTGTTACCATGTGATCAACAAGATTAGACCTAAAGGCTCTGCACAACCAAAGACAAATTCAGGAAAATCAAGAGGTGACAACAAAAATCAAGGAAGGGTTGCATCGCAGACTGGGAAATATGGCTTTTGAGTTTTTATTTTATCTATTGTTTTATGACAGTGGACTTAAGGGATCTTTGGACATCATGTTTTATTTTGGATATATGAGTATTATTTTTGAAATAATTTCAAATTTCATGAGCTAAAATTGCCAAAAGTGAATATGTTGATGGGAGACACAAGGGGGTGTGTTTTGCTTAACTAATGGTTATGTTATGATTGTTATGAACTTAAAGGGAGTCACAAGGGGGTCCCACCTACTAGTTATTATTTATTTATGACCCTTATTATAATTATTACTCTTCCCCCTAACTAAAGTTAGTTGAGTCTTTTAATAACTTAACTAATGAGTTGGTTCAACTACTTCAACCAATTCTAATTTGTTAAAGGAAAAAGGAAAGGGAGGACCAAGAGGAGGATAGAAGCATAAACATGCTAAGGTTTGCTCTTTGAGTTTATGTTGAGATAATTTAGCTTTTATTCATTCATTATTCATCACAAGCCTAATTATCTTTTATGATAGCAGGGTCTTATTGTAGACAACAATATTCAGGGTTGAATCACATCATTCAGACACTTGTTTTTTCAGAGGTGTTGGTCTATCTTTGATAGTCTGTGTAGACTTGTCTGTTTGTGAATTAATTTTCATGACTGACAAAGGCTATTGTGCAGAGTTGAGTGGGCAACAATCCGTGGCAAGCTGATCCAACTTTTAGAGTTCAGTTTTGGTTTTCTGTCAGAGGTCCTTTTGTATGTTCCATCGGGGATGTCTAAGTTTGACTTTGGTCCAAAGTTTTTGCATGAGATTTTGTAAAGAAAATGACTCTTTGCTGAATTTGAATGAAATAAAGGATTGATTTATGTCTCACCTGTCTTGATTATCATCTTGGTGACTTTTCTTCTATCTTTGTATTTATTTCAGCAACTAATATGTTCAGAAAATTACATAAAAATTGAATTTCCAGCAAGCTTTTTGTTGATAAAAGACTATCCTAAGCACTTGTAATTAATACTTGTGAGTTAGGATTTTATTTTTGTTAGCTACAAATATAGGGTGATATTCCCATCTATTTTTCCTTAGCCAAGCAGAATCTGAAAATGCTTGAGGAAGATAATTTCATATCTTTTCCTCAACAGATACCTATTACATTCTAGCAAGTGTGAATAAATGTGATGTCGTCGAACACTTATAGAATATATCAATCAGGGGACATTGAAGTATTCCCATTATCAATAGTGAGGGAACCTACCACTAATGACTGCAAGCCCCAAGGTACTATAAAATTTCTAAATCTTGTTCCCATAGAAAATAAGTCAATGTCGTTAGGAAGAGATATGTTGGAAGGAGGGCATTAAGGCATCCCCCATCACCCAACATGAGCGAACATCAAGAAAATTATTTGAAGGTCTTGGACAAAGGCTTTAAGAACACACCACTGAGTACATCGCTCACATGCACCAGATGAAAATACTGCACAAAAAAGACCCTCTAAACAACAACTGATAATGAAATATGCTGACAAAGGCAAGGAACTCTATCGATGATGAAAATGGACACCAAGGTATAACATTGTTGGCAGCCCCACAATATTTTCACTTCTCAAAGCAACCAATAATAAATTTTGTAGCTGCCTCCGCTTAATCACATGAACATTGGTACTTGAAAGATGAGTTTTGGGCTATAAAAAGCTTTTATTTTTCCTGGTTCTCATTTTCATGCTTCTTTCATGACTGAAAGCATGAACGAAGCATTGAAACTTGTGAATTTATTGCATTTGAATTTAAGGCTTATTTCCCTAGGAGAATAAATGATCATACAAAACTTTTTAAGAATGATATTTTGCTTTAAGGCCTATCTCATGTCAATAAATTAGTTTTTTTAAAATTGCTCATTGTTATGAGGTTTACTCTAGACCTTTAAATAATACACCAAGAATCGATTGATGTTAGGCTATGAGTTTGTTTCATGTATGATTCTTGGTAAATCCTCTCTATGGTTGCTATGCTTTGATTTGTCAATCACCTTATAATGAGCAACTCCACCCTTTGCACAATGATGATACTTAAACACATCTGGTCGTATTATGTACCCTGCTGATAGTGGATTTTTGAAAATGACATGTCCATCATTTCAAGTTAAGTCTCGGGCTTTGTTATGTACCCTCAACGATTCATTACACAAAACGCCCGATTCTCTTATGAAACCCCTTATTCCTCCATTTAATTTGCGCAAGGGTTTTATTTCCTTGGTTTTAGCCCTGGTTCTTCCTGTTCTGTGAAACCCTTCTTGCTTACAGTGGCTTCTGTTGCCTCCGTGACTGCTTGTCTGAATCCATATCGCCCCTGTTGTCATTATCAAACCAAATGGCTCGCAAACCCTGCTCTTGTATGACAACACATGGGATGACCTTAAGGGTCAAGGATGGCTCGAATTTCTTGAGAGATTTCAAGGTTTCAACTTGCAAACAACCCAGGAGTTTTCCCTCTCTTTTGATGGTTGCCGAGCCAAAGTAGGTGATGTTCAAATCGAAGTCACCGAGGAGTTTTTAAGCCAGGCAACATGTCTTCCACTTAGAATACCAAATTGGAGGAGGTGCCATGGAGTTTGTTCTTTACCTCTCGGAAGATCCAGTGTTGTGATAAAGGTATGCCTATATCTCTGTTAAAAACTAGGTGGCACGGTTTATTGACAATCTTGAGACAGTTCATTACATGCGAGGGTCACTTTGGCCTCGTTTTTCTGTATCAAATAAGACTGTAAATGAACTTCATCGGTTTCCAGTTGAACATGCCTTTCTATTTATTGAGAAGTTTATATAACATGGCCATGAGGTATAAGAGGCAATGTTTGAATTCTAGTTTATTTCATCATGGGTTGATAAGGATGCTATTAGTCCATCATTTAAAATTGCAGGGCGACGATTGTGACACTTTCCTATCTCGAAATGGCTTTGATACATCCAGCCCCATAGAGGTTGATAAGCCCATGTTAGAAGAAACCCCAATCCCTTCCATTGACAGAACAATCTCCTCATCCAAATAACCCTGTGATAGGGCTGTGCTCGATGAGCCTATGTTCGAGCAACAAGATGTTGACCCAAAACTTGGGGGTTTGCTTCCCATTCTTCCATCCTTCGCCTAACTCACTTGGTCTCCATCGTTGACCTATGCATCTTCATGCACCTCTGAAACCAGTAACTGAGGAAGTCGACCTGAGTTTTTTTGTGAAGCACAACATATATATATGTACTTGCCAAAACCGTGTTGTGCCTTACCGAATTATGGTTGCTGCCATTCCCTGAGCTATATTGAACCTTTGCTGTTGTCCTCACCTTGCTAGAACTGAGTTGAAGTGGTTGAAGAAGCGGGTTGTCAAGCTCGTGGTTGAAGAAGCAAGCTGTCAGACCTGTGAGAAACTCTCTCCAGGTGAGAGAGTTTGCTGGGAAGTGATTTTCTGCTAGAGAGAGTCCAACACCATCTAAAAAGCTCTGAGAATTCCTAATTCGACATTTTGTTGATACCTTGAAAGGGGAAGTGGAGCAGCCGATGGACTGTGGAACAATTAAGGTGCATATTCCCGTGGTGCAACATGCATGTGGGGAATGAGAGTCCGTGAGTAGTGGGCGTAAGAAGGCTCCTGGAGAGAATCCTTCCAGTTTCACTGTGCAGTCTCCTGTAACCTCATCCTAGTCTAGGATTCCCTTGCCCTGGGTGGAGCTTAGTCCGAACTCGGAGGTGACCCACTACTGAGCGTGATGAGCAGTGTGGTCTAAGGCTGGGAGGTTCGTGGAAGGTCTGTACGTAGTTGGTGGAACTTAATTAAAAGATAAGTATTCATTCCTTGTTCATTCACATGCTATGTAATTATCTATGCTGTTACATCTATGGTTTTGTCTGAATTACTGCATGTATGATTTTACTGTTATTTCTGCATCAGTCTGTGTATTAGCAGAATATGTTGTTTGTCTATGGTTTTATTTATAGGTAGATGATAATTGTTATTTCTACTAGATAACATGGCCGACTTAGGTGGCCGGGGGTGTTAAAACAAATTGGTATTAGAGCTAAGAGAGACGTCCTGTAGTGACGTTGCCTGACCTGTTGGTGGCTGGGGACGTTACAAATTGGTATCAGATCTAAGAGAGATGTCTTGTAGTGACGTTGCACGACCTATTGGTGCTTGGGGACGTTAAAAATTGGTATCAGAGATAAGAGAGATTTCCTATAGTGACGTTTCCTGACCTGTTGGTGGCCAGGGACGTTACAAATTGGTATCAGAGCTAAGAGAGACGTCTCGTAGTGTCGTTTCCTGACCTGTTAGTGGTTGGGGACGTTACAATTAGGGTCATAGTGCCCTTTTGCAACTTCAACACCAAGGATTTTCCTCTTGGATTATTTTATTTGTCTTGGGATGAATTTATGAAGGAGGTTGTAACTCCCATTGGGGATACTCTTAGATTTGAAGGAAGCCTTGGGGGTTTTCACTTAAACTTGGATCCTCCCTACTCTATAGTCTCCGATCTACATTTTGAGGGTGTTTTGGTATTGTTTGGAGGCCATTTACTAGAAGGCTGAAATATTGAGCATTTCCAGCCAGTCATGGCCATACCAGTTCCAGATCCAGCCATCTAGGGTCGTACCAGTAGAGATATGAAGGATTCTATTCATAAAGGGAAATAAGTTAATATTGTAACTAGCTATATTCAGTGGGTGAAGACCTAGGGTCTATATATCTTCTCTATTGTACCAGATCTACAGATCCATGTATGAGGATCTCTTCTAATATTAAATAAAGGTCAGATCTGAAGCTTATTGTCTTGTTTATGTCTTTCTTTCCTTGCAGAGTGTTCCAATCTTGTTGTCATTTATTCAATGCAATAAATTCCAAGCAAAACTCTTTAGCGCATCTTTTTGTAATCACAACCTGCAAAAATCAAACAACTATAAACAACAGTAAACCTTAGTTCCTGGCTGAAATTGCTAAGGAACATTACATATATTCCACATATGAGCTTGACCTTGGGCGGGTACACATTGACACATGACTTCTATGTAGTTGATATACCTGAAACAAACATCATTTTGGGAGTGAAATGGTTAAGCACTTTGGGGCCAATCACCACAAATTACAAAACTATGGAGATTCTTTTAACTCAGAAGATGGAAAAATGGTCACGCTTAAAGGGATGATAGGGATGTGCCAAGGTTGGTGACAACCAAATGTATGCATGCAATATTTAGGCAGGAGAAGGTAGCCTACACAACAGAGTGTCTCATTATGGACATGAGCCATGAGGGACACAAGCAGTACTCTCCAAACACACAGAAGATACTTCACAAACATGAGAAGGTCTTTGGACAAATTCCACTAGATAGGGGATTTGAGCATATCATAGAGTTGGAGGAGGGGGAAAAGTTGGTCATCACAACACCATACAGACATCCCAAGAAGCATAAGGATGAGATTGAGTGTGCCATTAATTATTTGTTAGACATGGGGCATATTAGGCCAAGTTCAAGTCCCTTTGCATCATCAGTAGTATTGGTAAAAAAGAAGGATGGTTCCATGCGCATGTGAATTGATTATCGAGCATTAAAAAAAAATACCATCAAGAACATGTATCCCATCCTAAGAATTGATGGATTCTTTGATGAACTTCATGGAACAATGTACTTCACAAAGATTTATTTACGCTCAAGGTATCATCAGATTAAGATGAGGGATCATGATGTACATAAAACAACTTTTAGATGTCACTATGGACAATATGAGTTCTTGGTTATGCCCTTTGGGCTAACTAACACTCCAACCACCTTTCAGTCATGCATGAACCATGTTTTCAAGAAACAATTAAGGAAATACTTGTTGGTTTTCTTTGATGACCTGTTAATTTATAGCAAAACTTGGGAGGGGCATCTCAAGCATTTGGAAGAGATTTTGGGAATCATGGAAGAACAATCACTATATGATAAGGAATCCAAGTGTGAATTTGGGTTAACAAAGGTATTGTAGTTGGGCCATATCATTGGGGAAAAATGGGTACATGTGCTCCATGAAAAGATATAGGCCATATTGGATTGGCCCACACCTAAGACCCTTACAGAACTCAAGGGGTTTCTTGGGATTTGTTGCTATTATAAGAGATTTATTTAAGGCTTCTCACAACTATGCACATCTCTAATTGATTTGATAAAAAAGGGAGCATTTAGGTGGTCCATGTAAGAACAACAAACATTTGAAAATATGAAGAAGTTAATGAGCACTTGCCTTGTGTTGGCACTACCGGATTTCAAGTAACCATTTTTTCTTGAGTGTGACACATCAGGTGAGGGCGTGGGAGATGTACTTATGAAAAATAGACATCCCATTGCCTATGAGATCAGGAAAATCAGAGGGCCATAATTGTTATATACCATTTATGACAAGGAGATGCTAGCAATCATGCATGCACTAGCTAAGTTTAGGCAATATTTGGTAGGGGCTAAATTTGTAGTTAGGACTGATCATAATAGCCTAAAATATTTCGTAGAGAAGAAATATCTCAATGAACGTCTACAAAAATGGATGAGCAAAATTTAGGCATATGACTTTGACATTGAGTTCATGAAAGGGAAAAATAATTTGGTGGCATATGCACTATCCAGAAGACCATCAATCTATTCCTTATCCAACATTTATGTTGATTGGAAGTCATAATTATTAGTGGAGTACTCAAAGAATAAGTTTTCATGTGAGTTAATGGATGTACAGGTTCAAGATGACAGGTTTCAGGTACAGGATGATCTTATATATTACAAAGACATAATTTTTCTCATCCCAGGATCAAAGTTCAAAGGTAAGATCCTTAGGGCGTATCATGATTCACCACTAGCAGGACATCAAGGCTTCCTCAAGATTGATAGGAAAATCAGAGATATTTGATTGGAAGGGCCTCGAAGAGGATGTCATGCACCATGTCAGGAATGCGCCACATGTTAACAGAACAAATATGAACACACCCACCCAACAAGTCTATTGCAGCCACTTCCCATTCCAGAACACAAATGGGAAAGTATATCTATGGATTTCATCACAAAATTTCCCAAGGTACAAGGTAAGGATGAAATTTTTGTGGTAGTGGATCGTTTGACAAAATTTGCTCATTTTTTTGCCATATCCATGGAGTATAGTTCAACCCAGATAGCAGATTTATTTTCCAGAGAGATCTTCAGGTTGCATGGGTTACCCAGGACTATTGTTAGTGACAGGGACACTAGATTCATGAGCTCATTTTGGCAGGAGTTATTTATACTTGTTGGTACGTAGTTGACCCCTAGCACTAGTTGTCATCCATAGACAGATGGCCAAACAAAGATAGTCAATAAATGGGTGGAAGGATATCTCAGGAACTATGTGATGGGACAACAAAGGGAATGGTCTAAGTGGTTACACTTGGGTGAATATTTTTATAACACCACTCACCACATGTCCATTGGCATGACTCCTTTTAGGGCATTATATGTCTATGATTCACTCACTTTCATGGAGATTTGTTTTGGGGACAATAGAGCTACTATGGCTAAGGAATGGATACAGGAAAGCCAATACATTCTTAGAGAGCTCAAGGATCATTTGCAAAGGGCCCAAAACCAACATAAGTTTTATGCAGATAAACATCGAGTATAACATAGTTTTGAGGTAGGGGACTTGGTCTACCTAAGGCTCCAACCTTACCGGCAGACAACCATCAAGAGAAGTGGAGAAAAAAAACTCAAGCCTCATTTTTATGGGCCATATAGGGTGATAAAAAAGGTGGGAGCGGTTTCTTATAAGTTAGAGTTACCACTTGGGAACAAGATTCATAATGTATTTCATGTGTCATGCCTTAAGAGAGCTTTGGGGAAGCACGTAACTATTAATGAAGAGTTGTCACCGGTTGATGAGGAAGGTCAACTAAGTTTGATACCAGAGGAGATATTGGAGACGAGGGATAAGAAGCTAAGAAACATGAGTATCAAGGAGTATTTGATTAAATGGAAAAGTTTGCCAATATAAGACTCCACTTGGGAGAGTGAACAAGTTTTGTAGCATCTAGGTTCGTAATTGCTTGTGGGAAAGCAATTTCAAGCAGGGGAGACTGTAATGTCCCCTTCCATGTGATACTAACCATGAGGGACTTAGTAGCCTAGTTGTCCCCCTAGGCTATAGTCTCATTGCAAAAAGGGTACTAAGAGAGTAAAAAGGGGTCACCAAGTAATTAAAGTTAAATTAAAAAGGTTACAAGGATTAATGTGAAAATAGGTAAAGTGGCTTTATGAATTAATTGGAGAAAATAACATTAGGAAGCCTAAGAAATAATTTAAGTGAATATTATAAGATGGGATAAAGGAGAATGAGGGCGCCTCACTCTTGCATTCTTGATCATTTTGTCTTTTGCACTTGTGAGCTTGGGCATTTGAGGGTTTTGTCTTACTGAACCCTAGAGATCAGAAAGGGAGTGAAATATTATCCTGTTCCTGATACAATCTTGTATAAGGTGGTGAAATATCCCACCCTCGCCATTCTATCATCTGTCATTCGAGTTTATTCAGCCTCAACAACCATTATTTCGAGTAGGGTGAAACTGTTTGGGTTCATTCTGTATAATAGGGGCACACGGTTGGAAGAAGATCAGTTCAATTTGCTTGGAGGGATTGGGATGTAGGAGAGATTAAGGAACATGAAGGTTCCTCACCTCTAGAGTTCCCTTTTCATCATTATTTGGGGGTTTCTACTTTTCATAATTATTTATTCTCTTAGTTGGGCGAATTTGCACCAGAGTGGCGCACTATCAGGGAGAGATCAATCATTTGGGGGTAGATCCAACACTGACTGAACAAGAAATTCTTTCATAAAGGGTTTATATCATCAGATATCAACTGGGTCTTGGTTATTTTGAGGGCTTGAGGCCATATCTAAAGGGGGTGAAAATACTTGGGTCATTCCAGCCAGCTAGAGCGCAACTCAGCCAGGATTTTACAAAAATTACAACAGAGGCAACACTGGAGGCTTACATATCTACTATATGCTTGATGTGGAGACTTTGGAAAGCCATTATCTGAATCTATATTGTACTTGACTGCTACTATTAGCCATAGCTTCTATTTTTCTCTATTTATTCAATATCTTCTCTTCTATTGTGAAGGAGGTTAGCTACTATTAAATGAAATTCAAATCTGAGTTTTTGTGTCATTCTTCTTTGTTACTTGTTGCTTCATTACCGTTTTACTTGATTATATCCTTACTTGATCATAAAACACTATCTCAAAACCCTCTACTAGTCATTACAACCTACAACAATGAGTTGCTTGATAAAATATCACAACATGAAACTCCATAACTAAGTCATTGCAACAAGATTCCGCTTGGGGATATTACATCATGTCATCTACATAAAGCAAGATCCTAATTATAATCCATGATATATTCACAGTGCCCACCTTTCATGTTTATCTAGTCTTATAGTTTGTCTATGTAGAGGCTGAAAAGTGTGGGGGAGAAAGATCAAACTTGATTTACACCAATGTCACTGTTAAATTTTTAGGCAGTCCCTTGTTGGTCTAGATTTTGGCCTTTACATGTTCATAAAGTTGGTGTATTGATTCCTTCCAACAATTTGGTACCCCCATTTCCACCAACCTCTCCCACATTTTCTCTCTTGGGACAATGTAAAAGACTTTCATGAAATTGACAAAGCAAGACCATAAATCTTTGCCTTTTTTGTCCCAAGTTGTCTTTATTATGTGTTTGAGTGTGATGCAGTGGTTTATGCTAGAGTGCTTCAAATGAAAACTTTCATGACCTTTATCTCTTTTTCCCTTATCTTCATTCCAGTCACTAAATTTTCTTTCCATAAACCCACCTATCAGTTTGGAAAAGACTGGGCTAGTCACGATAGTCATGTAATTCCTTGGGTTGTTCTTGTCTCCCCCTTTAAATATGGGGAAAATCAATCTTGTTGCCTAGATGTTTAGAAATCCTTCATTAACCATTTTGTTGAGGAGAGATACAACCCACTTTAGGAATTTCGCTACAACCCATTGATGTCCCTTGCTTTCCTAGTTGCCATCTTTTTTATGCCTCTTGTAATGTCCCCCACCTCTTGAAGAAGAGGTTTGGAAGACATAGTGGTCTAGGTGTCCCCACTAGGCCATAGTCTCACACTGAGGGGAAAGGTCAACTAGACTAAAGTATATTTTTTAAGGACTTGAGAAAGAAATAGGTTGAAAGGAGTAAAAGATAACTCAACAGAAGAATAGAAGTTATCCCTGTAGGTTAACCTAACTCAACAGAGAATTAGAAGGAAAAGTATAAGTAAGAGGCTGGGGAGCACCTATCACTCATTCTTATTTTGGTGTATTTCTTGTTAGTGCTCTTGAGAATTCAGTTTGGGGGTTTGCTGTACAAACCCTTGTGAACAACTCAGTGGTGAAATATCCACTCACCTTGTTCCACAACTTGGTCTCGGGGATGCAATATTCCTCCACACCATTCTATTCTCAGCATATCTCCTTCTAGAGCTTCAGAGGACAGCAGGGCCGCACTGTTGGGGAATTTCCAGCAAGGGCGCACCATACCATTGAGGAGGGTTTGATTTAGCTATTCAGGAGGGCGCAACTCTCTTAGAAGATTCCACAGTTGGAGAGGTTTGCCTTGGATGTTGGGCTTCAAACTTCAGACCTGCTTGATACTGGTATTCATTACTTATCTAGCCTTTAGATACTTCTTTTGTATTGAAGGGATCATTTTGTAGCAGCTCATATCTATTGTTTGTATGACCATCTGAGGTTTATGCCAAATCGGCCATCTATTGTATTGACCCTACATTACTTATAATAAAAGGATCAGATCTTTGCTTGTGCTTCTATATCTTGAATGTATGATGATCTTCATGTGTTTAATGAATCTTGTATGCACTTAATAACTCAATAAACACCTACACATCGACAAACTAGTGGTAGTTAGTGATTCCAAGCCAGAATTTGTCTTGGGATCATTACAGTGGTATCAGAGCTTCGATCCCCACAAACCTGTGGAAGGATCAACACATACAGAGGTATAGTGGTGCTCTCATGGGTAGAAGGACGAAACCAAGCAGTGAAACAGAGGCCGAAATGGAAGGGTCAGGGGATGACCATGAGTCTCTAGGCTTGGCTCGCATAGCATCATAATTTGACAAGTTCCAACAATCCGTCAACCGTACGGAAAGCACATTGGTCCGACACTTGGATGAGTACCATGAAACCAGCATAAGGGGACAGGCCAAACTCTCTGAAACTTTGAAGAGGGTTGACGAAAACCTGCAGATAATGAACAAGAATCAATCCAAGCTAAATGAACTTCTAACACAAGTGACTCATCAAGGGAGGAACCCAGATACATATGGGAACAAGGAGGCTGGTGGATCCGGGGAAATCCATGAGGAGATCAGATATAATCCGGAGAAAGTAGTTAGATCCGAAGGAAGTCTGGACGGAGACACGGCCCAGGGTCAGATGGGTAGCAGGGTCAATCAGAGACGATACATACCTACGTTCACGGATGATCAACTTGGTCGACATTCAGGTAGCAGAGCTAACCCTAGACCTTACATGCCCACATTCATAGATGAGTAAGGGCAACAAGAACAAGTAGAAGAATTTGTGGAACAAATGGTAAGGAGTACCAAAGAATACTACAGTTTGGATATGAAGGTCCAAAGACAGATGTCCCTAGATCAGTATTGCCAACTCAGGTTCAGAAATCAACCTCGGACGAACCACAGGGGTAGTTTTGAGTTTGAACGTAGAGCAAGGAAGATAGAAATTCCATACTTTGATGGTACGACCAAGATGACGGCACAGTCTTGGGTACAAAAGATGGATACCTATTTATAGACCAACCCCATGAAGGAGATAGAGGCCATCAAGTTTGCCACTATGTATTTGGATGGCAAGGCTCACGATTGGTGGTATCACAGACTCACCACACTCGGCCACAATCAGATAATGTCCTATACAGAATTCACTCAGAGGCTCATTGATAGATTTGATCAAGGAGATCCTGAGCTGCATTTCTGGGAGCTCACCTAACTCAAGCAAACAAGTACGGCTGAAGTATATATTGATGAATTCCAGAGGCTTGCAGTTATGGTACAAGATATGTCCCCGACCAGGCTCATGATGCTTTTCACAAAAGGATTGACGAAACCCTTGAAGGGTTGGGTAAAGGCCTTCAAACTCAACAACCTACAGGAGGCCATTTGGAAGATGAGGGATTTAGGTCCAGTTGCTAGACCTAAATTCATACCCAAACCACCCCTTGATAGTGGAGGAAGAGATCAAAGACCTCCAATGAATCAAGGAGGATGAGACCCTAAAGGTTTTGACAGGGGCCGTGGCAGGACAGATGACAACACCAGGAGGGAACTGAGGAGGAAGCAACTATGCTTCACTTGCAATGAACCATGGAACCCATCACATAAGTGTATGGGACGTGGCCAGGTACACTATATAGAGGTTACCTTAGACAATGAAGAGGAGGAAGACTATGGACAGATATAGAACATTGAGGCCGAAACTTCAGATACAACAGAAGAGGAGGTTCCAAAACTATATAGTGCGAATGGAGAGAAGGCCACCTTGGCATCTATCAGCGGGGTACCCAAATTCAACACCTTCAGGATGAGAGGGGTATTGCAGGGACAGAGAGTTTCGGTTATGATTGATGGAGGAGCTTCCCACAATTTCATTGATGCACCATTACTGCAGAGGAGGCACATACCTACAGTAGAGTTTGAAGGATTCAAAGTAGAGGTAGTAGGCGGTAGCACTATGCCCTGTGATAGATACATCCCAGGTATGAAGCTCACCTTGGGAAGACATGAGCTAGTTCAGGATGCTTATGTGATGGATCTTTTCGACACCAACATCATCCTAGGGGTGCAGTGGCTCAACACTTTAGGGCCTATCACCACCAATTACAAGACCATGGAAATGTCCTTTGTAGAGGAAGGAGGACGAAAGGTTGTGCTCAAAGGCATGATAGGTAACTCTGCCCGAGTGGTCATGACCAAGAGGATGGAAGCCATATTCAGAAGGGAAGAAATTGTATACGCAACAGAATGTAAAATCTCAACCCGGGTGGATGAGAAGGGGAAGGTGCACTACACCCCGGATATTAAAAAGATCCTAGACAGGCACCATAAGGTGTTTGGGCCGATTCCTCCAGGTGTGCCACCAGACAGGGGGTTCAAGCACATCATTGAGCTAGAAGCAGGGGATAAACCAGTTATCACCACACCCTATAGGCATCCCAAGAAGTATAAAGATGAGATAGAAAAGGCCATCAAAGAGCTTCTAGACATGGGACACATCAGGCCAAGTTCAAGCCCGTTTGCTTCTTCAGTAATCTTGGTCAAGAAGAAGGATGGAATGATGAGAATGTGCATTGACTTCTAGGCTTTGAATAAAAAGATGATAAAAAACAGGTACCTTATACCCAAGATTGATGAATTACTAGATGAGCTGCATGGAGCTATCTATTTCACAAAAAATGACCTTCGTTCAGGCTACCATCAAATCAAGATGAGGGAGGAGGACATCTTGAAAATAGCCTTCAGGTGTCACTACGACCATTACAAGTTTTTGGTGATGCCCTTTGGGCTAACCAATGCCCCAGCCACATTTCAGTCTTGCATGAACCATGTGTTCAACAAACGGCTAAGGAAACACTTGTTAGTATTCTTTGATGATTTGCTCATTTACAACAAGACATGGGAGGAACACCTTCGACATGTGGACCAAATCCTGTCAATCATGGAAGAACAATCACTATACGCTAAGGAATCCAAGTGTGAGTTTGGGATGACAGAGGTGCTCTACTTGGGACACATCATAGGGGAAAAAGGGGTACATGTACACCAGGAGAAGATAACAACCATTAGGGAATGGCCAACTCCGAAGACACTCATAGAATTAAGGGGATTTCTGGGCCTATGCACATACTACAGGAAGTTTATCAAAGGGTTTTCTCAACTGTGCGAACCCTTGACTGACCTGACCAAAAAGGGGTCCTTCAAATGGAATGAAGAGGCCCAAGCCACGATGGAAAGGATGAAAGGGGTCATGAGCACCTGCCCAGTCCTAGCTCTCCCAGATTTCGGTGTACCCTTCACTTTGGAGTGTGATGCCTCAGGGGAAGGTATAAGGGCTGTGTTGATGCAGAATAGGCACCCCCTTGCTTATGAAAGCCAAAAACTCAGGGGTCCTGAACTACTTTACAACATTTACGAAAAAGAAATGTTGGCTATCATGCATGCACTAGCCAAATTCAGGCAATATTTGGTGGGCGCAAGGTTTGTGGTCAAATCAGACCATAACAATCTTAAATATCTATTGGAGCAAAAGGATTTGAATGAACAACAACAAAAATGGGTAAGAAAAATACAAGCCTACGACTTTGACATTGAATTCGTCAAAGGGAAGAACAACGCAGTAGCAGATGCATTATCCAGGAGGCCATCCATTTTTTCCATGTCTGGTATGTCAGTTGACTGGAAGGATCACTTGATAGTGGAATATGCAAAGGATCAGTTCGCTTGTCAACTTTTGGACGGGAAAATATAGGATGACAACTTCAAAGTCATAAAGGACCTCATTTATTACAAAGGTCAAATTTTCTTAGTTCCTGGATCATATCTCAAAGATAAGATACTGCATGCCTGTCATAACTCACCAGTAGTAGGACATCAGGGCATCAGTAAGACTTACAGGCAGGTGAGATAGAGGTTTGCATGGAAGGGCCTAAAGGAAGATGTAATTAAACATGTCAAAGAATGCACTACATGCCAAGAAAACAAGGATGAGCACACGCACCCTGCAGGACTGTTGCAACCCCTGCCTATTCCAGAGAACAAATGGGAAAGTATATCCATGGATTTCATCACCGGGTTGCCCAGGGCACAGGGGAAAGATTTCATTTTCATAGTAGTAGACAGATTGATGAAATTTGCACACTTCTTCTCCATAGCCACTGACTTCAACGCAACACAGGTAGCCGAATTATTTTTCAGAGAGGTGTTCAGATTACACGGCCTACCCAAGACCATTATCAATGACAGGGACATCAAATTCATGAGCACATTTTGGCAGGAGTTGTTCAGATTAGTGGGTACGACATTGACTCCTAGTACCAGCTATCACCCTCAGACGGATGGCCAGACGGAAATAGTCAACAAATGGGTGGAAGGCTACCTCAGAAATTACGTAGCCGGACAACATAAAGCATGGATTAAATGGTTGCACTTGGGAGAATATTGTTACAACACCACCCATCATGTATCCATAGGTATGACACCATTCAGGGCTTTATATAGCTATGATCCCCTTTCCTTTGCTGAGATTTCCTTTGGGGACAGCAGGGCACCAATGGTACATGATTGGGTACAACAGAGCCAAGACATTATTCGGGAGTTAAAGGATCATTTACAGAGATCCCCTTTCCTATGCGGAGATTTCTTTTGGGGACAACAGGGCACCAATGGTACATGATTGGGTACAACAGAGCCAAGACATTCTCTGGGAGTTAAAGGATCATTTACAGAGAGCCTAGAACCAGCAGAAGGTCCAAGCGGACAAACACCGAGTGGAGCGCACTTTTGAAGTGGGCGACTTGGTTTATTTAAGGCTCCAACCTTACCGGTAGGCTTCAATTAAAAGAAGCGGAGAAAAAAAACTACAACCACGTTTCTTTGGGCCTTACAAAATCAACGGAAAGATAGGGGCCGTGGCTTATGAGTTAGAACTCCCACCAGGCAGTCGAATACACAATGTCTTTCATGTATCCTGCTTGAAGAGGCCTATTGGCCAACACGTCCACCCCATTGAGGTACTACCTCCCATGGATGAAGAAGGTCAGTTAGTGCTGGTTCCAGAAGAGATATTGGAAGTCCGAGAAAAGAGGCTCCAGAAGAGAAGCATTAAGGAGTATCTGATCAGGTGGAAATACTTTCCCATTGAGGATGCCACATGGGAGAATGAACAGATGGTACGAGAAGCAGGTTTGGAATTGCTTGAGGACAAGAAATTTCAAGCAGGGGAGACTGCAATGTCCCCCACCTCTTGAAGAAGAGGTTTGGAAGACGTAGTGGTCTAGGTGTCTCCACTAGGCCATAGTCTCACACTGAGGGGAAAGGTCAACTAGAATAAAGTATATTTTTTTAAGGACTTGAGAAAGAAATAGGTTAAAAGGAGTAAAAGATAACTCAACAGAAGAATAGAAGTTATCCCTGTAGGTTAACCTAACTCAACAGAGAATTAGAAGGAAAAGTATAAGTAAGAGGCTGGGGAGCACCTATCACTCATTCTGATTTTGGTATATTTCTTGTTAGTGCTCTTGAACATTCGGTTTGGGGGTTTGCTGTACAAACCCTTGTGAACAACTCAGTGGTGAAATATCCACTCACCTTGTTCCACAACTTGGTCTCGGGGATGAAATATTCCTCCACACCATTATATTCTCAACATATCTCCTTCTAGAGCTTCAGAGGACAACAGGGCCGCACTGTTGGGGAATTTCCAGCAAGGGCGCACCATACCATTGAGGAGGGTTCGATTTAGCTATTCAGGAGGGCGCTACTCTCTTAGAAGATTCTGCAGTTGGAGAGGTTTGTCTTGGACGTTGGGCTTGAAACTTCAGAAGGAGGATCCTACTGCCCTGATCTATTACTTGACTGAGTTTGGGCTCATTTGGAGCATTCTTCCATCAGGGCCGAATTATTGAGGGCTTTAGTCTCCACTTGGAGCATGGCACTCTCTAGTTGGAGGGTTTGACATTCAGACCTGCTTGATACTGGTATTCATTACTTATCTAGCCTTTAGAGGCTTCTTTTGTATTGAAGGGAGCATTTTGTAGAAGCTCATATCTATTGTTTGTACGACCATCTGAGGTTTATGCCAGATCGGCCATCTATTGTATTGACCCTACATTGCTTATAATAAAAGGATAAGATCTTTCCTTGTGCTTCTATATCTTGAATGTATGATGATATTCATGTGTTGAATGAATCTTGTATGCACTTAATAACTCAATAAACACCTGCACATTTACAAACCAGTGGTAGTTAGTGATTCCAAGCCAGAATTTGGCTTGGGATCATTACACCTCTTCATACATCCTCCTCGGTGAAAACATCCTTGATTGTGCTAATTTTAGGTGGTTGTTGTCTCACTATCAAGATTTTATAAAGGTTTCTCGCATGAGACATCCAATGCTCAGGTGCAATGTCATTTTCCTAAACTTGTTTCCAAGTTTGCAATTGTTTCCAAAATGTTTTTGGATTTTCCTTAAACATCTTCATCATTTCATGTTGTCCCATTCTTAGAAAAATACAATTTTTTTTTTGTTTTACAATCATCTGGCATTGGTTGAGGTTCCCCTTGCTCTTGTCTCTCCTAGATTTATCTCTTGCCTTTTTTCACTCTTCATTAAACCATAGAGTCATTGGGAAGTTGTTAGCTTCTCCCCTACCTCTTCCTACTTGAATAGGTTTGCACTTTCCTAATGTTGTTTGGATTGCATCCATCATCCCACTTTTTGATACCATTAGGTAATCAACCATTCTATTTTTTTTGTGTGTGTAACATATGGCCTCACTCGATCCTTTCCACCTATTGAGTTTGTTACATATAACAATGTTGTGAGCATTCCATAGATGTAATATCTCCTCTATGAAGTGTGTAACTTCTTTATTTCCATCTACTAAGTTCCTCCTCCATCGTCCCTCATCTTTCGCTAACCATATTGATTGTGCAAACTCTACAAATTTTTCCATCAGCAAGTCCATGTTATCCCATTAAAGTCTCCAACCAACACTACCACTTGCCCCCTCTCTTTATGTTCTGTTATGTATTGCATTAGGTGGTGGTATGGTTCTGCATTGTCTAGTCCCTACTTCTTGCAGAAATATGATGATTTGGGGGTGCAATATCATGTTGCCAAGAAGCAAGGAGTGTTTCTCTCTTGTAGTTCAAGCCAAATATATTGTTTTTTTTTGTCTACTTTCTTCATGATTATGTTGTCTTGAAACTCTTCTTTTATAAAGCAAGCAATCCCCCCCATTCTGCAAATTTTGTGTTTATGGGTCTCAACTAGGAAAATAATGTCCTATCTTTCTATATAGGGCCTATACCATGACATTTCCTCCACAAATATCCCCTACAATTCCATACCAATAGTTTTAGTATGTCTTAGATCACGTGGGCCATGTTTCCATATTTTTGGTTCACGCCTTTGAACTCTTTGATCTAGGCCTTTCCATTCCAATGGACAACCCACTTTTCCTGGTTTCTTTCTTCCTTTACCAAAGCCCATTCCTTCCTTCTCTATTTTTGTTAGATAGCTACAAGGTCCTCATCAATGAACTAATTTGTCCCCTTAAGTCGCTTCCTTTCTCTCAAGATATAGGCATTTTCCATATTATTCCAAAATGTAACCTTCAATGGTCTATCCTTTCTTTCTTATCCTTCAACTTTGAGTACTCTTTTTGTACGTTGTATAGGGCCTACCCATCCCAAATTCACTTGTAAGAACCCTACTACTATACCAATTGGGTCTTCAACCGTGTTATCTTTTATGTGTCCTTTGATTATGATATTCTTGGCCCTATTTTGTCTCTCATGTTCCTCCAACACTATTGTTTTGACATCCCTGGGTGTCACCACCATGATTTTTCTAGCATCTCCTAGTTGTTTGCTTGCTAGCCCTACCCACATTCTAGTGTTTTCGATTTGCTCCTTGAGGTTAGTTTCAACTTCTTTAGCTCTGACTAGTAGTATCTTCATCTCCTAGAGTGCCACTGTTTCTTGGCTAATCTCTCCCTCCTCCAAAGATGAAGCCTCTTTTTGGAGGTGTTTCCCTTTAATTTTTTGATGCATTTTGTATCGTATAGGTGTTCCAACTCCAACTTATTAAGGCATAATCCCAGTGCCAATATAGTTTCTTCTTCATTGTGGACTTGTGATTTAAGTTGTTGGTTATGTTGTTTGGTCTTTTCCAGACTAGCTTCTAGATCTTAGATTATCTCTTGGTTTCTATGGTCACTTGTTTGAAGCTCTACTCAGATTGATTGTAGTTTCTTTATTTCCTACCAAAGCGTCGATACTTCCACCTCGATTCAACCCTGCCATGTTGTGAGGCTAATCATGCATTCAATGCTTTCCACAACCCCCTATTCATTGCCTAGGTTTTCTACTATTGTTAACTCAAAAACATCAAACATGTAATATTGGCCTTATTATTCTTGTATTCTCAAGTTATTCTCCAACCACTTGACTAGTACGTGTTCCCCCTTAGCAAGCTCATTCTCTGTTATCATTGTGTTGGGGTCCTACTTTGTTGATAATGTAATTGTTGCACTTATGTAGTTTGTGTTGAGGCGAGGAATGGCTATACCCTCACTCAAACAATTTCGAATCTCACTAGGCTAGGTGAGATAGGCATGATTATCACCTTGGGCTTATAGCTTGTTCAAAAATATCAATCAGCCCTCAAGAAATAAGTTCTTAGGCCTAATGTTATTATCAAATTTATATGCTTTGTTGTGAAACAAAATTTAAAAAATAAAAGAGTGTTTGTAAAATAAATTTATAAGAGTTAAATTAACAAATACAAGAACACATACATATGAAAACTCAGTACATAACAAGTCTCAAATTGAGAAGAAATTGAAAAATGATTTTATTGATATCGTTTCTGAGTTACAACCAAGTTTCTCTTTACAAACCCCTTCTAGGGTTTGGACCATAATTAGACTTAGAAGTCTAAGATATAATTTTGAATCATACAAATACAATTGGTGTCTTAAAGAAAAAGTCCAAGACTAAAAATAAACTGGATCAACCAAGCTACAAGCGCATCATAGTCTTGACTTTGGAAAAAAACCTTAATTAGCACTGAAACTGAATTCACAAATTCTATAAAACTAAACAAAATATTAAGATGAATGAATGGCCTTCTTAAGCATGTCACAAGTCTATGCTTCCCAATCCTTTCTTTTTTCCACCTTTAGAGTAACCCTGTTATCAACAAGAGGACTTAGCTCTCAAGAAAATCATAAATGATTGAAAGAATAAACAATCTCACTTGAGGCAAGATCAAACCTTATCAAAAACATATCTCTCTCTATTTTCTCATGTCCTTTGTCCTTGCTCTCTTCCTTTTATTCTTCAAAAGTAGTTCAAGTGGTTCAACTACTTTTTGTTACTAAGGTTAAATAACTTTAGTTAAGATATGACAAATTTATTTATGATAAGGGTAAATAATAATAGTAATAATAATAATATATAATAATTAATAGGTGGGGCCCCTATATGTCTTTTATTTTATTTTATTTTCAACATTCCCTTGTTCCTCCACATTTTACTCAAGATATCATGCACACATCATCATAAGAATATATATAAAAAAACAACCAAAGTAATCACACCACATCATCATAAACACTTGTATCTCCCAAAATAATTTAAAAGCATGATATAAGTCTTTCAAAAAATAATATCACGTCAGTTGTCCAAATATATAAATGCCTCGAATGTCAGACCTAAATGCCATCATAAAATAAAATAAAGTCAGAAATAATATTTTTTGTTTGAAGCAGAGTCTCTTTGTCTACTTCCTTCTAACAATGTTGCCTTGTGTTTAAGTAAATCTGCATCATTAAGTTTCCTTTCCTCTACTCTAGAAATCTCAGGATGCATGTCATCAAATGTAATTTTTCTTAAATCATCCTCAAGCTTGGCACGAAGGGACTTGATTGTGTAGGAAAAAGTCTCGGATGAATAAGAACTAACAGAAATGACATACTGCTTTCCTTTACTTGGACGAGGTTCAATGGCTAATGCTTTGTAATTTTTAGGGAGTTGGACAAGGTGTGCATGTGAGGCTGTAGAGGCAACAGGTTGAGTAGTCTATAAAGGAGGAGGAGGAGGAGGAAGTGGTAATGACATTGTGGGTCAATGAATTACATCAGAGGGAGAATTAACTGGTACATTTTCCCAACTATCATTGGTTGATGACACATAGGGTGGCATATGGGGTTGCTTAGAAAAGCCTACAATGCTTGGGTATGGTTGAAAAGGAGGAATAACATGTGGCTGACGTGGCTAGAAGCCAGGGTGACCATCGAGGTTCAAACAACGGGTTTGGACCAACTGGTTGAACTCCTTAGAATTAGCATTGAAATGGATGGAGAACCTCATCCTCTTGTTTTTGTCTCTTCGCCCAAATGCATTAGAAATTCTACCTATGTTTCCTCTGTTACTAGAGCGGTTGTTGTCTCGATTGGAGAAACTCATCTAAATATCCATCGATGATCAAATTAGTATACACAAGTTATAATATGTTAATCATCAAATATTATTTTTCTTTAAAAATATTTTAACAGTGGCTCTGAACTGACCAATAAATCAAGCATGCCAAAGAGATATGAAAGATAATAAGGAAAACATGGAAGAATATCACAAGTTTCCCTTTCTTTGCTTGTTATCCATAATATTCAAAATGTAAATCTTCACCAAATTGTCCTTGATGTTATTGAACACATAAAATGAAGGTAAATGGAATTATAAATGACAAGGAGTAATGACAAATGTAATAAATGATGGGAATGCATGATAATATACATGTTCACAATCCATTTCAATTAATATTTTTCATAACTCATCCCATTTTCAATTTGAATAAATTCCATATCAACATGTTTTATGAACCATCTTTCACTAATTTTATGCATGCCAAAGTATCCTATTATTTCTTCAAATCAAAACAAATTGTTCATGTATCAAGACCATATCCCTCAATCTGCCAACAAGTCTCTTCTTTGAAAGTTTTTCTATTTATATAACAGAGGGAGAAAAATCATGAAATCAAATGAAATATGTTTCAGGACTTTTCGGGAAAAGTTTATGAAAAATGATATATTATGTGGGGAGTAGGTCCTTTTTATAAATAGCTTTTAAAATCCATATATCAAACTTTGTCACTTATTTATTGTGAAAATTCCCATCTTATTTAAACCATCCTTGAATGCCCATAAACAATATTTTAAACCAAAATATTTCAGACGAAAAACAAATTCTTACTGTAGCTCTTGATATGGTTTGCAAAGATATAAGTTTGAGCTTTAACATCTATTGCAATGTCCCCTGCTACCAACAAACTGAAAAATTTGCTCTGATAGCAGTTTGTAATGTTCCCAACCATCGAGTCGATTCTTGTTACCTCTATTCTTAGCTCCGATACCACTTCGTAAATAACATGCTCTGCATATGCAACAATTATGCAATGCAAACAACATACAATTCGTGCATAAACAAGTATAACAAAACATACAAAATTTATATAAGTATTCATGCAGTAAATAACATGAAAACACAAATAAAATAACACTTATCTTTTTAATAATTCACCAACTGTGTGCATACCTTGAACTTTCCTCCCAACCATAGACTTTGCTGCTCATAAATGCTCAACAATAGGTCACCCCCGAGCTGAGGCTAGAAATCCACCAGGAAGGCTTCCTAAGCTAGGATAAGGTCTATCAACAACTAAATAATCTCAGGTCAAGGTGCCAACTACTACAACTAGCCTACAACCTCTCATTTCCCATAGCCTGTCCCACCCTAGGAAGTGTACCCTTTCTCTGCTCAACAATCCTTCGGCTGTCCCACTTCCCTTTCAAGGCTTCAACAACAATATAGACAAAACGTCTCAGAGCTCTGTAGCTATTGCCTAATGCACAGAGAAAACAATTCCCAACAGTTTTCTCACCTAGAGAGAATGCTAATGGGCCAGACAACCCACTTCATCAAAAATTCACACAGGCCTAACAACCCGCTTCTTCAAAAAGAACACAGGCTTGTTAAGCCGCTCCTTCAACTCAAAATACTTAGGTATACTGGTTACCAACAACTCCTAAAAGCTCCCAAATACATGTACGAGTGGTGATGTAAGGGAGAGTACAGGTGGTCCATGGTGGTCCATGGTTGTAATCAGATTTATACATGTTAATGGTTGTAACATGCATCTCATGCACCCTCCTACTGAGTGTGTCAACCACCTTGTTCTCTTTCCCTTTTATATGATTTATATCAAAGTCATATTTACCGAGGAACTCCAACCATCTAATTTGTCTGACATTCAAGGTTGGTTGTCCAAATAAATATTTCAGACCACTATGGTCTATCCTCAGCTCAAATCTTCTTCCCATGAGGTAGTGTCTCCACATCTTCAAGGCATGCACTATGGCTGCCAATTCTAAATAATGAGTGGCACACTGTCTCTCATGTTCCTTTAATTTTCTTGACTCATAACATATCACTTGCCCATTTTGACTAAGGACTCCACCAAGCCCTTCCTTGCATGCATCAATGCACACAATGAAATCTTTATTTGGATCAACAATCCCTAAATTGGTGCACTTGTCAATAAATATTTCAAGTGTTGAAAACTTCTTCACAGTCAACAGTCCATTGAAATATCACACCCTTATTTTGCAAAGAAGTGATCAAGTGTGCAATCTTTGAGAAACCTTCAAGAGATATTATATAGTATCCTGCAACCCCCATGAATGAACTCACCTCTAAGACATTCTTTGGTGTTGTCCATCTCTCAATGGATTTTATCTTCTCAGGATCTATTTTTATCCCTTCCCCTGAGATGATATGGCTCAAATAATGTATCTGTCTCTGATAAAATGAGCACTTGTTCAAATAGGCATACAACTGATGCTCACTCAATACTTGTAGCACCATCCTCAAGTGTTGTTCATGCTCTTCTTCAAACTTAGAGTAGTTAATAATTTCATCTAAGAAGAACATGACAAACTTATCCAAGTAATTTATGAAAATAACATTCAACAAACACATAAAGACAATCAGTGCATTTGACAACCCAAATGGTACCACTGTAAACTCATAATGTCTGTACCTCATCCTGAAAGCAGTCTTGTTGATATATTCTTCTTTAATTCTTACCTAATGATAGCTTGACCTGAGGTCAATCTTGGAAAATATATTTGCATTCTTCAGATGATCAAAAAGATCATCTATCCTTGGCAAATGATACTTGTTATTCATTGTGGCCTTATTCAACTACCCTAAGTTAATGAAAAGCATCAAGATACCATATTTATTCTTAACAAATAATATTCGGGCACCCCAAGGAGACACACTTGGGCATATATACCCCTTCTTCAAAATCTCTTCAAGTTGCATTTGCAATTCCTTCAACTTTGGTGTACTCTTCCTATAAGGAGTCTTGGACACTAGGGATACTCTAGGCATCAAATAAATCAAGAAATCAATATCTCTTTTTGATTGCAACCCCAATATCTCTTTGAATACATCATCGAACTATTTTAGGGTTGCACAATCTTCAATATTTGGCACTTTACCCTTAGTTTCCTCTTCCATATGAGTTGCAAATATTTGGCATCCTTTCCTGAAGATTTTATTCATCTATAAGGCCGCAATTTCTCGATGGTTACTGCCCTTGGAATACCTTGAACTGTCCTTAATTTCCCTTCTTCATCCGAGCAAGTAAATTCTTTGTTATAATATTCTAGGACAACATGATGCTTGTCCAACCAATCCACACCAATTAGGTAATCATATGAGCCCAAAGGTATGATATTCAAATCTGCTTTTGTTCTCAATCCATTCATGTCCATTGGACACTCCTTAACCATCTCATTAATTCTTATTTGATCTCATGTAGGCAACTGAACTAACCAATATTTCCCAAGCTTGCTTCTTGGAAAATGAAATATTTCCACCAATTTAGGATCTATATAACTATGACTAGCTCTTAAATCATTTAAAATAGCAATAGGTTGATCATTGATCTTACCTTCCACTTCAATCATGTGAGACCAAAATTTATATTGCTTTTTGACCAGGGATGCATAGATCCTTGGCATGCTTCTTCCCAGGTCCTCAATTATATCAGGCTGATGTACATTGTGAACAATCCTCACTTTTTCACCTCTATGAGGGAAATTGCTGTACATGTGATCTCCCTCACAACCCCAACATTTAATAGGTTGTTGCCTTGGCATTTTTCCCAATGTTTCTAACATTCTGGGCTCATTTTGAGTTGGTTTCCCCTGAGAATTATTTATGAAGAATGGTGGCTTGTTCCCCTTCTTCCTCTTCTCCATAATACCCTTCTTCTTATCTTCCCAATCCTTGTGGAAGTTTGGTATTCCTCTATGTTGATCATAGAGAAACTTGGCCCTTCTTATTGCTTCATCCAACGTCTTGGGATCATCATACTATATATTGTCATTGAATATTGATGGAATCCCACTCAGGAACCTTTGAATCTTGACTTGTTCATCTTTGATGAAGTCAACATACTTCAACAGTTCTAAAAATCTCCTTTCATACTCATCCATGGTCATACTCCCAAGTTTGAGTTCAAATAAATCCTTCATCTTCCTATCATAATAATGCTTGGTCAAGTATTTCTTCTGAAAGTACTTCATGAACTGCCTCCAAGTGATCTTCTTCTCATCAATGTGTTATACTTGCACAAGACGGTCCTACCACATTGATGCTTTTCCCTTCAACTAGTAAATGGAAATTCTTCCTTTTACCTATGAGGAATAATTGTGCAACTGAAAGAATCTCCTCATCCCCAACAACCAAGTTTTTTCATCTTCATCTTTCTTGTGCTCACCATCAAAGGTAGGAGGTTTAATATTATTCACTTCTCCTTATAAATCATCCACCCTTGACCTCCTCTTATGCTTCTGACATGATTTATACTTGGACTATTGTATGTCCTTCTAGTTGAATGCCTTGGTGAGCGACGATGAAGTTTATCCACACTTATATATTTTTCCCTTATGACAAGAGATATACGAATCTTGGACTTGCTTGATTCTGTCTCCTTATCCATTTTATTTTCTATTCTATCCAAGCTCTGTAACAAATTGATGTTGAAGCCATATTACTACTCCTTAGCCTTCATAAGTCTCTCATTATCTGCCTTATAAATTTTCACATCTCTTTGCAGACTCTTAATAGTCTCCACCAAATTCATGCTCACCTATTTGCCTTCTCCATGCCCATTGGATTTTGTCCCTGCATTACCCATGCTCATACCCAACCCCCTTACTTCATCTTCATAGTTGTAGTTTCTTTGTGCATATTCCATGCTCCTGGTCACTAATCTCTCTATTGGATTCTTCTTGTTTCTCTATATGCCCTTAGTTCTACAAAATGTGCATGCAATAATATTTGTTAGACCATGACAATTTAACAAATCTATTATTTTATGCACTATTATGCCCTTTAATTGCACCAAAAATATAATTTCTGATTTCTTATGAATTTTACTACCCCATTTACATTTATGGGTGAATACATGGACTCCTCTATCCAAGACCTTTCCAATGACTATTCTCTTGCTCAATTTTGAGTTTTGAGCAGAAATTTATTGATGGCACATGAAAGGAAAAGAATATAATCCAGGAGAGGATATCCATTAGGACATGCAACATAGCTTAAATGCTTAACAACCTTCTGATCATTCCTTCAGATTTAATCTTGATCATTGGTCTATTATCGCTAGCCATCGAAACACTCGACATGACCTTGATACTCAACAACCATCCAATCTGGATTCTAACTCATTCTCAGTTGTCTAAAACATTTCACCCAAACTTAGAAATTTCTTTAATTTTGTCGTGGGTTCATAACCCATTCTCTATTCTTGTTACTTTTTTGCAGCCTACGAAATGCACCTTCACGTTCTGCCACCTTTTTTCACACCCATACTTAGAAGCTTTTTCAATTATTTCACTACAAGTCTAAGGTATTTTCCCAATTCACTTGTATATATCCGTGACTCCGTCTATCCGACCAATTCCTCATACTTAGACAAATTCATATCATTCACCATGCTCTACGATGTCTTGAGACTTGGTCAAATTTCGAGATCTCACCATGCTCTGCAGTGTCTTGAAACTTAGTCAATTTTATAAACTTCATCACGCTCTGCAGTAATTTCATTCTTTCTCCATACATACCCCCTATCCTGTCCATCTGATCGATCCATTCTTTTACTTAATCAATTCTTGTAATCTCATTGCGGGTCTAAAGTCAAGGTTCCACAGGTAGGCGCCCCGCCATTGCGACTCCACATCCCTGCCACCGACCACTATTAGGCTCCAACCTACTGATGTAAATTAGAGTGCAATTGATTGTCAATCCAGTGTTTGTAAGACTTAGAGGCACATCCAAAATATATGGATTTAGAGATAAATTTTGTTCTTTCGATGGAAATAAATCGAAGCTAATCTAAGTGCTGAGTATGAAAGGAAATTCTAAGCTTCTTTATAGAAGGTGTATTCATAGATCTCTTACCATTAATCAATAATTAGAGTAGAAAAACATTCAACTAGTTTTAAGTATTCAAAATAGTAAGCATTCAAACTAAACTAGAAGCTTATAAATGTCTCAAAAGGCTAAACTCTTTTACAAGAGATACATTCTTTGATTTCCCACATTCATCAGCCAGATAACTTGATCAAATAAATCGCTACAGTGTTATCTACAACATAATGTAAACTGAACTAAAGGTCATACCAAAATTTGCTTGAAAAAATGAAAAAGGAGAAGTGTACTAGCTTGGCAAAGGGGGCCCTCAAGTGATTCACTTGTACAACTAAGTCGTCTCAGCTAAAAAGGAACTTCCAGAAGCATTCACATAATCATCTCATAGACATCATCAAGAACAAAACATAAAACTAATCTCAAGACTGCAAATTCAAAGTTTTCTTCATTAACATAAGGGTTGTCATACTAGTCCATGTCTTGGAGTATTGTTTTGAAAATGATAATGCTAAGAAACCTCCTAAAGATAATGATCAAATCCATAAAATATGCTAGGAAGGTCGAATACCCCCTTAAGATCCATAAAATATGAACAAATCCCAAGAAAATCTAAAATTGTCCATAATTTTATGCTAAAACAGGGTATTTTCTGCTGAAGTGGCCCTGTTTGACCAGCGTTGACCAGACACTTGGAAAGCTCAGATCTCGAAGCTGATAGGTATTCATCCATCCTTATACATCAAGGATCATGACCCATGTCTCATATTTCGCCCATCTGTCCTGCAAGTACACAAACCTAGGAGCAACTACGGGATTTAGTCAAATCCTGTAATTTCTGATAAATTTTTAATTTTAATGCCGAAAATACGAAAATTCAATTCTTAAGATAAGGAATAATAAATGTACCTTGCATAAGCTATTTTATGGAAAATATGGAATAATATGAAGGCAAAATGGATGGTTTTGGAGGCAAAAGTATAGTTTATGGAGTGGAAGGAAGCATAAAAATGTACTCAACATCTCCCCCAAGAGGAAGACTTTGCATGTCCTCATGCACAAAAACAAAATGTTCTTGAACCTCTGTCAGTAATCTTCTACCACCTCTACTGCCTGCAACAATGTATCCACTTTAACCTGAGCTGTATGAAGAACTTTCAGTCTTTGATATTTTTCTTTGTATGCCTTCTTCCGCTAAAACCATTTGTAGGCATGTTTGGAAATTAGTTTGTTTTGCTTTTGAAAATTCTTATTCTTTTTCTTCAGGGTTTCATTCTCTTCTTGTGTTCTATGTCTTTGAGTCCTTAACATTTCATTCTCTGTTTTTAAGTACCTTTCCAGGACTTCAATTTCCTTGATCGTTTTCTTCATTTTCTTGATTTTCTTGATTTTCTTATCAAGTTCTGATGTGGACCCACCAACCATTTATTCTATTTGTTCTACTGTCTTTGGAGGTTGAGTTTCATATTTCATATCTTCAATTAATTATTTCACATATTTTCTCATTTTCTCATATGTGGAAGTTTCTTGTCCTTCAAAATCATCATTTTCCAATGATTGTGTTTTCCCTGTCTTTCTTTGTTTCTCCATAGTATGAAGGTGTGCATACTGTGCTTCATCAATTTGGTTTTGTTGGCGTTTCCTTGATTTGTTTTCATATGTGGTGAAAATCTTATCTTTTTCTTGGAATTCTTTCTCCATTTTCACCATGCTTCTTGTTATTCTCCTCCCCATAGGCTGTTTTGAGCTTGTTGCCTTGGGGTTTTGTATTTCTTCCTCATCATCTGTCACAACCAAGATTTGTTCCTCTTTTATTTCCTCTTCCACTGTTTCAAAACCATTCCCACTGATAAACTGCTGCCAAGTCAAGTTCTGTTTTTGTAGCTCATGTATGATGATCATTTTAATGAAGCCACAATGGTATAGACTCTTTTTTGTATTCCTCCCTTGTTTTTGAACAGCCTTAGCCATCTTAGAAAGGCTTTGCAGTAGAAAGTAGGGCATGTTAATTTCACAGTCACTTTTTAAATGTTGTAGCAACTTGATGTGATATAAGTAGATAATACTAAATCTTCTTTCACAAGTTATAAACTTCTGGATGAGATAGGCTAATTCATCCCAAGGATGAATCAGCCAACTCCTAGGAATTCCCTTTTTCCAATTGACTGCTTCCACCCTAGATCTGGAAACAAAAGATGCCCATGATTTGTCTTTAAAGTGTTTAGTTTTGAAGTATCTTTCTCCAGTTTGAGGTAATCCAGTGATCTGTGCAATTACATCTTCATAAATTCTAAAGGTGATGTTACCAACAGTGGCCCTGTCACCATTAAATGAACAGGCAAACTCTAAAGCAACCTTCTCACAATATCCATCAAACTTCTCAAAGAAAGATATCCACTGATTTTGCTCAAGAATTTGTATACAGTCCTTATGAATTTCTGATGGATCAAACTTCTCTGGTTCATACCTAGACACCATTCTTTCATTTTTTAAGAGAAAGACCCTAAAAAATATTTCACTGCTTATACAAAAAGGAGGCCTATCTTTGTCCAAAAAAATTCAACCCTGTATATTCTTCAATCAATTGTTTTGATTTCTTCTTCAAACTTGCAGACTCTGTTTTAATTCAATTATGTGAATGTTCTTTCAACAAGAATTTTCTGTTCAAATGAAATAAAGAAAATCTCATTTTTTTTTTTTAATTTCTAAACTGCTATTTGTTTTCAATCATAAAGTTTTTGATGAAAGGGCATACCTGGCAATTCAATCTGCAACTAAAAAAACTCTATGCCTTCTTGTTGAAACCCAACTCTGTTTTTCTTCTTACAATCAACCTTTGCTAGAAATGAATTGTTTATGTTCTCAAAACGTTCCTCAGGAAGTCGAATTTGGCACTTAGCTTAACAATTGTTAACATTGAATTCAAACTTACCTTTCCCTAGCCGACTCCTTCTTGAACACATTCTCTTTGCCTTTACTCTCCACACATTCCCTTTCAACTGCCACGTTTTCTTCTATAGGGCGAGAATGATGTATGTTGACAGTAGAATTGTCAACATACCATTTGATTTTTAACTGTCTAACAGAATTTTCGGGCTGGGTAAGCAAAGGAAGGAACAAAATTAGGGGGATTCTGGATTTTGTATGGCGCTGGAGTGTTTGAAACAGAGCTACGTTGGTTTCAATGCATGCGTTTTGAGAAGAGATGGGGATGAAGGATGCGAAGGGAGCACTGGAGGAGAATGAAAATGAGAGTGCAGGGGTAAAATTATTTCTTATGGAGGTAAAAAACGTGGGTACTATGATGTACAAGTGTACCACCTTTGTATAGGTCAATCATTGCTAAGGATTCCCTTTTTCTTCATTTATACCTTTGTACTTCCCCTCTTCCTTGTAATCATCATAGGAAACGATTTTGAAAATGTGTTTATCCAACTTATGACTCCTTGATTCATTTCCTTTGAGTAACCATCCACTTTATCATGCTTAAGGCATTCTCCTTATGACCCCTTCCTCAATATTTATGCAAACAACAATTTCTGTTTCCATATGTGTATGGGACTTATGTCTTCATAAAACAGAGCATTTAACATTTCCAAAACAATATATTTGTCTAATCAAGTTGATAATCATGTTTTGAAAGTGTATGTAAGGATTTTGGAAACCATACAATATTTACAAGAATATCTTTCATGCTCTTGCTATTTGATAGTGAAACCCTAAGTTCTTCTTATAGCTCCCTTGGAGACCAAACTGGTTGCATTGAGTAACAAAAATTATGCTGTGAGGGTATATGAAATGAAGTGATGAAAAGATGATGTAGGGGAAGGGAAAGATAAGATTTTTATCATTGCTTTAGCTTATGAAGAATTTTCCAAAATTTTAAAGCATTAAAAAGAAAAATGTATACTAACTTGTTTACTCATTGTGTTTGCCTGATTGAAGCTGGTTGGAATGTTGCTGCAAGTCCTCAAATTTGATAAAGTTCTTCTTGTATTTCTTTTGCTTAGTATCTTCCTCAGGTCCCTCTGATAGATGAAGTTGATATTCTTTGTGTTTTCTCAGGTCCCTCTGCTGGATGCATTGCTTCAGATCCCTCTGCTGGATGCATTTCTCTTTGAAATGAATGCTGCCATCTGTAGAAGGCTTGAAAGATCTTCAAAGAGTCTTCAGAAATTTATACCTTATCCCCCTCAGCCTTATTTATTGACTTGTCCTCAAGTCTTTGACATAATTTTTTTTCAAAAACTGTTATGTACAAATGCATGCTGTAAATGAAACTAGAAGGTAATAAAAAAAAATGCATTTGGAGAATTTTGATTGGCCAATTTGACTTGGTTTTCCAATGAAAATTCGAGTTTATATTGTGCCAGTTGCCTGGGTTTTAACAACTAAAC